>JAWWEW010000012.1:7492142-7779947 GCA_035583185.1 Anabacerthia variegaticeps | reverse complement strand
CCACATTAAAGGTATTTTCTTTCTTATCTCCGTTAATGTTTTGCAGAGTGTCTGTTTTGCAGGACTTCAGGCATCAGCACAAAGAGGTGACACAGCCAGTCCGGAGGTGCTGAGCCAGCAAGTCACAAAGCACCTCCTTAGCAAGGCACAAAGGCAGAAAGCCACAAGGGTGACTCTGCAATTTTACACAAGCTAAAAGCAGTTCTAGGTAGCAGTTTAAATGCAGTGCAATCACAGCAAAGAGGCAGCAGTGCCTGGCAGACATTGTGTGGCCCCTGTGATGTGCCTTGGAGGGTTCACAGGCCAATTCCCAACAGGGGGACTGTATCGCTAAACTCAGCTTCACAGTTGTCAGAAACCAATAGTACCAGAGGAGACACGGGGAATGGGAGGGACATGACGGCTCTGTTGTTCCTCCACTCCTCAAAGTGGCGTCCCTGGAACAGGTTTGAGGCACAACCCCAGGGAGGGGGGATTGGTGACCCATTGAGCAGCTGCTCTGTGTGGAGAGGGTGTTGTTCTCCGAGGCTGTTGATCTGGTCTCTCTCATGAATATTGTATTCAGTGCAAAGAGCCAGACAGCAAGGGGGTGGAAACGGCTGCTTTTTAAAGTACAGAATACGTACCCAAAAAGAATGTTCAGAAGTGCTTCTTCCAACCCACAATATGCTAAAGATTGGTGCTTGGTACATTTAAAGGATGAGAAAAAGAAATCACACCACTCAAGTGTAGCTGTGACTATTTTCATTTAAAGAGTTGCTGACATCCAAAAATGTTAGGTGTGCTCCTGACTAATGTCCTTAATAACAGCTGAAACTGTTGCAAACTTGAACCTTTTTTTAGATAGAGCATACCGAGTCTCCTCTTGTTACAATTAAAAAAAGACAAAACCAAAAAAAGACAAAAAGGAAGAAAAAACTAACCAAAACCAAAAATCATAAACCCCCCAAACCTGAAACAAAACCAACCCTGTAATTTTGTAACCAGACTTGGACAAACTTCTGAGAAGGACCACACACCAGATTAGATTATTTAGATTTGTTGTGAGAATAGTTGACATGTGTTCCTTTCCCATTCTCTGTCCAATCTTTGTTGTAAAAGTGGACTCATGTTGTGCCAGTTCAGACTAATATTATAACATGAAAGGGCTCTAGGTTTGTATCATTTTCCATGCTTGTTACACTCACTATGTGGGAATAGTTATATTCTACCTGATCCACTTTAGTTTTATGGCCAAGATTAACAGCACACAAATGCTTCACAGTCCTAGGTGGCTATAGCACCTGCCCCTTGGCATCAAATAGGGGAGTGACAAAGTATTCAAATATTTCTTTCAGGCTGTGAAATATCCTTCAGGTTACTCAAGAAGATCTTGGCGTGTTCTTTACCCTGATACCTCTTTTGCTTAGTTCTTAACATGACTTTTTCCTCTGCCAAAATTTCCCCCAAGATTGTGTTCTTTTCCTTCCATTCAAGTCTATATTCAACTGTGGCCATCACTGTCATTGGATATAGAATTTGTTATGAAGTTTCACTACACTTTAATGAACCTACATTGTATTTCCTCGTAGTTACCACTGTTCATTAGACATACAACCTTATTATCCTGAGGTAACCCTCTATCCCACAGCCATAATTTCAAATATTTTCATACTGTTCAGATAGGTGCTACTATTTGTAAAATCAATTATTAGATAATTTCATTATTTTCACATGCTACTTTTAAAATCTACTTCTTTGCAGGTGCTATTATAGTGCAGTTTAGTCATTAAAATCAAGACTAATGTTTTATGTATTTTAGGTGTAACTTGAACTCAGAAAATGCCATAATATTTGCATTTATACAAGCCCTTGGAAACCATTTCAAAATGATATATCAGGAAAACAGTTGATACAATGGTTAGATAACATCAAAGAGTGGCTTGGGAACACAAACCATGATCCTTGTGAAAACTGATTCCCAAAGAATTAGCCAAGAGAGTTCCAACTGCATTTCTTCCTATTTGCTGAAATATAATGTTTGTTTTCATTCTTCAGGTAGAACCTGGCGAGTCTGTATTTGCACTTGTTGATCTTTCCCAACATAAATCTCCCCATTGTAGTCATATCAGCAATATGTTTTCTTTACTTCAGTATTATAATTTCTTGTAACATATGCTCTTTGAGACTCTGCGTGCAGTATTTATCAAGTTATTGAGGTTACAGTTACAGCACATTTCAGTATAACATGCAAAGGACAATGAAACCTTGCATAGGTCTAAGATCTCTCTGATCTTCTTTAGTCATCATTTAAAACCAGCCTACAGGTGTATGAGCTCTCTGATCTTTTTTGCCACCTACTAAAAAGACTGTGAACATTATGGGAGTGTGTCCTAACAAGCATAATGATACATCCTTGACCATAAGACATATATGGCTCTTATAACCTCTTTAATGTAATCAACTAACAGACCTAATTTAGCTTTTTGCAATAATGCCTGGATACATAACTGCTCCTTCAAGACTATAATTTCTTTGACAAAACATCAGCAAAGCTTGGGACACTAATCTTCATATATGTAGATTTGACTTAATAACATATTAGGCAAGTTTCTGGGGGAAGGATTGAATATGAGTTCCTCATTTTTAGGGAAAAAGAAATATCTGAAAAGCTTAATGCAAAGTTGGTCTGTGTTTCACTAAACAGTTTCATTGCATGATAATTACTTTGAAAAAGTGTGTGTGGGGAAATCACTTCTTCTCCAGACCCACTTAAGCTTGAACTGATTCTCAGGGATTTGCCTTCTCAGGTCTTATTTTGGAGGAGGATGAAAAACCATCCTTATCTTTTGGATATAGTTTGTTCTGAAATTCCACTGTAAATGTATGTAAGTAGAGACACAATCTTACCCAAAAACGAGAGCTTACCTATATGCGTGCATATATATATATATATATATATTCAACTGAAAGACACTGAGGTGATTCTTACTGACATGTCAGAGAATCAAGACTGTGTCTTACTCTCATAACCCCAGGTAAAACTCAAGAGTTTAATGCACTCATCACCAAAATACTAGAAAATACCCCAACAAGGTAACTACTCATATTTTTATAGTGCCAACAGTGCAGCTGACTACTAGAAAAGACATAGGTCTTACATGAAAATCTTGCCATCTAAGAAGAAAAAGTCGTGAAGGAGATGAAACCACTCTGTACTGCTTTAGAAGTAACAATAAATATCAGATACACCACACTGAAGAGCTGATTGTGTACCCAGTAACACAGTAATAGATATTTATCTCAAATAAGCTATTTAATTATTTACTCTTTTTGCTCTTGATACAAAGTGTACATCCATGCACATTTCATAACATATGCAGAATGCACCAGTGGTCTAAAAAATATTTTTAAAATAATCATGGAATTATGCTTTTGGAAAATTAAACATGAAATCTGAAATGTGAAACAAACAAATAAGACAATTTAAAAAAGATTAAAAGCAATTGTTCCGTTACCTTGGCAACACAATCAAGGTGCAGCCAATCAGCAAAGTTGATGCATTGTTTTGACATACATGCACATATTTCTAACATAAATAGCAACAGAGACTTAATAACAATAGGTTTTAAAACTAGGAACTGATGTCATTTTAAATGTGTCAATCAAAAAAAAAACCTATGAAAGTGTTTCTTCTTTCAAACTGACAGTAAGTATATGCTGAAATGGCTTTATAAGAGATAGCAGACTTCTGACAGGTCATACAGGAGATGCAAAATCTGTAATTACATTCTAGTTTCTTGGATTGTGTCCTTTAGTATGTCTAAAAAACTTGGAGAAGAAAATAAAACTTGAAGGTTATGATATAGCATTCATTTCTATAAACAAGTTAAAAAAAAAAAAAACAGCATATCTGAGAATGGAGATGAAATATCAGACTGAAAGAATCTGCCTAGCCCTCAAAATAGATGCACTTAAACTTCTGGTCTTATTTTATGATTGACTGGTGCCAGTGAGGTTCTGCAGTATAAGTTTTCAAGGATACTAAAAATTAACAATAGAAGAAATGTTCAGAGGAAGATTGTTAATGGGATACAGAGCCTTTCACCTCTCAGTCTTTGGTTTGAATCTGGCCTGTGTCAGCAGTAACAGGAAACCATTACTTTTTGACAGGTGTCAGAAGTCTGTATGGAAGGAGTGCATCAGCCATCCTACTCCAGACCCTGATTGGATGTGTGCCCAAAAGCGACCCTCAAACCCAGAATTCTTCTTGACAGCCTAAAAAAACAACTGGTGTCTCCTGCCTTTCCATAAAGCCCTGTCCCAGCCAACACTTAGAAATATCAGCCACTCCATCTAAGACCACACTGCCAGGGACTGGCCTTTGAATCAACACTGAGGTTAGAGAACTTCACTTCTTATTGAGCAACATTTTCAAATTGATTTACAACTACATTACATTTGAACACATTTGTATATTTCTTCATGGGATTAATGTTTTTTAGGAAAGCTAGAGTTGCACCACCCTTAGATCTTCCCACTTCCAACCCCCCCACTATAACAACAACAACAACAAAAAGGCAGTACTGACAAATGATACACACATTCATAAAACTCTCAGGTACAGAAACAAGCATCTTATTCTGTCATTGGATGGGATTAACTTACCCGTTCTGGCACATCATCTTTTTTCTTTTACTTTTGCCAGATTTATATGGCTCTCATCATAGCAAATGTTCAGAGTGAGGAATTTCCAACTGGAACACATTGAAAATGGAAAGGAAATAACTCACTATAAACAGCACTGAGGAGAAACAAGTGAACATGCAGAGTAGAGCATGCTTCTTTGTCAGAACATCAGTGGTGTATTTCTGTCTTGCACCTATTATCTTTCCTTAAGAAATACTGACTTTTACTTGGAATTTTAATCTACATTTTGATTGATTTCTTTTTCAGGATATAAGAAAAGTGATGGAAAAGACTGGGGATAAGGACAAGGCAGAATAGAGCTAGATAAAAAGTTTTCAGCCATGCTGTCAGGTTTGGTGAAAACATCCTCATGATTAACTGTTTCAGTGCTGTAGAACATGCATGCTAATGGAGGTAAAAGAGATGGAAAGTTTCCTTCTGCATCAAACTCATGAGCTTTAAGTTGACCGTCCTGTGGCAGACTCTCCCTACCCAAAACACTGCTGAAGTGGGGACACTGACAACCACAGTCAACACCTGACAGCGAACAAAGACGACAATAATATAGTCCTTAAACCAAATGGTTTATCCATAAATGACCACTCCCTGTCAGTATTATTTGACTTTCTGCAACATATTTTAAGGAGCCCGAGGTAAGGCAATGATAACTTATGACACAAAATGAATGCATTGTATCAAAAGGGTCTACTTGTTGGAATTTGATTGTCAGGTCAGCTTGGACCTGAGCTTTATATGCTGTGCAATGTGTTTCTCCAGAGTCAACAGGTTCCCTATGCAGATAGATACTTTATCTAGAGAAGTCCAGGCTCTTGTGATCGGGATTTGACTCCTCTCCCTGGTCTTGATGCCTGAAAGTCAAGTAGCAACACTCCCCTCCTTCCTTCTGATCAAATACTTTTATAACCCCTTTGCATGATGGTTCTGTCAAATGTTTGTTCTGTGTATGGAGCAGAGCATATGGAGTCAGAGGTTTCCATAGAGAACTGAGCCCTGGGACTGATGGAGATAAACTATATAATTTTATAATTGGAAACAGAAAAGTAAATTCCTTTAGCTAGAAGTGGAGCAGAGCACTATCCATGAGAGCCTGATCACCTTCATCTTAGAAGCCAAAAATCACACATTGTAACTACTAGAAAGAGATACCAAGACTTGATTTAGGAAGTTGCCATGGCAGAGAATCCACGTCTACAGGCATCACAGGTTAACTGTCCTTCTTATAATATACTTGATTCTGTTATGAATTTCTTTGGTTTCCATTATCAAGCCACATATCTTCATACCGTTTTCTTGTAAGATTAAAAAGTTAACTAATTAGTAAAAAATCTCTGCACTGTTTAATGCCTATAGTCACCTCTTAAGCCAGGCAGAAAGGGATGTATAGCAGGCCCAGTGAGGAGGAGATGTATTTGATGAGGAATGTATATGAGGCAGCAGGAGTTCAGTAATTGGACCAGATCATTAACATTTTTTGTAACCTATAAAAAGATGGATTTTTTTTACTGAAGTCTCGTACATGTATTTTCTTGTTTTATCAAACATTTCAAAAATCTAAATGAGTGCTGACTTATATTTCTATAAACCTAGTTAAAATTTACATCTTCTACAGTCTCCTCCCCTACATTTAAATCTCCATCCCACACTTTAATATCATCTGCTCCCTACTTTTTTCCTTGTACCCATTATTTTCATATTAAGAAACAATGATGGATCTAGCAGAGCTTTCTGTGACTCAACTGATAAGTCTTTTCCTCTAGAAAATTACTCTTGCAATTGCTCTAAAAGCAAAGCCTCCAGAAATGATGACTCAGTGCAGAAGGTGGAAGCAAACAGCACTGCTGAGCAGCCATGGGAAAAGATGGACCTGCGGGTTCTGACAGCCACTCTGAGTGCCAGCACAGTCAAACTGGCTCCTCAACAGCTGCAATGAGCACAGGGCTGCCCAGTCCAGCCTCGCTGTCTCTGTCCTGAGCCTCATTGCAGTGAAGGAATCTGAACTGCTGAGCTGAGGATTCTGCAGGTATTACCTCATGATACTGAGCGAAAAAATCCCTTCCATTCCTCAGTATCAATAGCTTAAGCTTTGCCAGCCTGTGCATATGAGTTCATGGGAATCCACTGCTGTGCTGCTTACTAGTTATTTCCATTACAAAATCCCTCAAGAGGTTCCAGCGAGGAATGAAGTCTCCTTGGGCTGATTAAACTACCTGGAAACTCCCAAAGATGAAAGAGGTAGTTCTAGTCCTATTAGATTCAAGGCAAATTTTGAACTTGAACATCAAGGAGGTCAGGTCTTTGTTGCTATTTAAATATAACTGTACAGAAAACGAAATCTTGCCAGTAAAGTGAGTGTAAAGATGCCCAGAAAGGACAGAAAAGCTTTAATACAGTACTTAAAAAGGGATTTAGTGCACTCTGGCTGCTATTCTGCTAGTAATGTTTTTTGTAATCAAATCAGAGCCAGAACAAAATGCTACATCTTCTTTTATGAATGAGTTAGTAAAGGAAATAGAATAAAGAAATCTGAAGAAAAAAAATCCTGGACAACAATGAATTAAAGTTCTTAAAGCAGATAAATGCCCATAAAGTTTGCACAGGGCTGTATCTTGTAAACAACCCTGAGCCAAACACAAAGAAAAAGGAAAGGAAACTTATGCCTCCATGTAGGGGTTCTCCACTGCCTTTTACAAACAAAAAAGAAAAAAAAATTAAAAAATCCACACACTCACTTCTGTGTCTTTCAGTGAATTGTTCCGAAAGTACAAAGACAAGACAATACCTCAGTCATTTGTCAGTAGCAATGTTGCTCAGTGTTTAGAAACTGCATTTTCTTTCTCTTTGAGACAGAAATAGTTTGCAAACTCTTTACCAAGAGCTCTAGTGGACCCATTGCTCAGCAGACAGGACAGACAGACAATACACATGCAGTGGAGATGGGCAAGGAAATTGAGTTTCAGGAGATCTGCTACAGATTTTCTCTTTCACCTCTAGCAGAGCAGTGAATCTCTTTGGCCCAAAATGTCACAGTAGTTATTTGATTAATTACACCAAGAGAAAACTAGCTATATTTGATGATACCTGCCTGAATTCCTTCCTGTGAATAGGGAGAACACAACAGTGACTGTAGACCTGGAAACATCCAGAATCGTTATCTACACTGACATTCCTGGTAGTTAGACCCATTCTTTAAACCATCGAATCTTATAATTTATGATATTACTGTAAAATAGTTAATTTCCAAAGCAGAAACATATCTTAATATTATGAACATAAAGTTCTCACTGATGTAATTTGCCTTTTCTATGAGTCAAAATGAAACAATGTATAATAGTTGTAATTATGTTGTAAAAAAATGAAAAGACCTAAAAGAACAATAGGTCTCTTACAGCATTATCTACCCCTAACTGTAATCTCACCTAAAGTGAGGAACAAGGCATTCTACATACAGTGGTGAGCAAGTGCCTGTTATATTTTTTGACTGCATATTCTTTACACTTGTCCTTCTCAAACTAATTTGTGACATCCTGCAAAGCCCTATCTTTCCATAAAGTTGAACACTGTGTCACACGAGACACAGTCCAACAGAAATGTAGGTCAATTTTCAACTGTCTTTCCTTGAGATGGAACAGGTTTGCATTTTACATGCAAAGGATCACAGAAGAAAAAATAAATTCTATCTAATAGTCTTCACAAGTCTGTTAGCCCTGTTAGCTTAAAAGCTTCCAGTATGGAAATAATGGCACACAGTAAATCATGTAAAACAGAACGGAAATGATGAGATAAAATGAGTCTGAGAAGTGTGAAGGCTCAGGGAGCCTCAGAAGGAGGCTGAAAAAGCCCTTTCAGGTTAGGTGAGGTGTGAGTACTGCAGAAAGAGGGCACTGTGGAAAATAAAAAAGATTTCCCATAGCTGGGCTAAAAAGGGGATTATGTAAACAAATAAGCTCATCATAGTAAGCAGTCCCCATAGCCCAGGGTGCCTGACCCACCACTTGGTCTCTCATTCCTTTCATAGGCCCTCCTGATGGAGCAATTTGCTCCAGCTGAGCCCTGCATATCTGGGCTCCCTCTAATCCCTGAATGAGGGCAGACACCTGTGGTAGCTCAGGGACAAAATATTAACCTGTTCTTTCCCAGACTCTGGGAGATTTCTACTTCAAAAGTAGAAGCCAAAAAGATGGAGGAATTGGCTTTTGTGCTACTGCTCTGAAATGGCCCATGGGAAAAAATGCTCTCACAGATACAGCTGCATAGTCGATGTTTTGGCCACCAAAGAACTTTGGCAGCTTTACCTACCAAAGAATCCTCATTAACTCTAAGTTACCTACTAGGACAGAAACACCTACACTGCAAAGCAAAAGCAACATCTCCACCAAATGAACAAACTTAAGCATTCAGACAAGTTTGGGGAGAAATACTCAATCCAGTTGATACAGAGCCCAAAGGCAATTATCACAGAGCTTAATAAGATCCTCTCTCCACACAAGTGTAGCAAGGAAGGAGATGTTTCTTTTTTTCTTGCAAATTCCCAACATGACAAAGTATGGCACAGAACTGGCCATCAATTCTTTCTAGATGGTTAAAATCCCTCTATCCCATGCAGGCACACCACCCTCCTCCTCAGTTTCTCATCTTGCACTTGTTTAATTTAACCAAAATAAAACACAAAAGGCAAAATAATTGTCAGGGACTTCTGTCTGCCTTATTGGAAGTACTGCATTAGGCAGCTGACAGCGGAAGTGCCGAGCTGTGCTTCTGCAGGTCTGCAACCCTGAAGTGCATCAGGTACCTGGGGGATTTGCTGACAAAGACAAGAGGGCACAAAAGGGGCTCTTCAGACTGCACACCTGGGTGGGGAGCTCCCTGCCTTAAGTATGATGCTGTGAGAATTCAGACCTGGCTACAGCACCAGGTCAGACTTCCCAAATTAGCTGTCTCAGAGACAGCAAATGCATTGCCCCATCCCCTTCAGTGAAGTTCTCTGCCCGGCTGGGGAACTGGGGGCCTGGCTGTCTGGGGAGAGCTTAAATGTGCAGGCAACCCTGTGCAGGGTCTTCTTCAGTAGGAGGGCATAGGAGAACAAGAGGAGTTGTTTACCCTTGTTCTGGTGGGTATCAGTGAGGTGGACAAGGGTTTGGCTGCTCAGCCCACGTGTCTCCCTGCCAGGGGGATTCTCCTCATACCCACGTGACTGGCAAGAGTTTACTGATTTCTGGTAACTGACCCAAGATCCCATCACAAGGTCTGACTCTCAGAAAGTGCAGAGGATCCAACACACTGAAAATCAGGTCATATAAAGATAACTCAGATCTCCCAAATCACCAGCTCTTCCTGAAAGCTGACATCCCAATCCCTTGGTTACACTTTCTGTCTCATTGTTCCTGTTGTACCTCTCAACACCTTCACCTTAAACAAAGGCCTGTCTCTGAAAACCACCTAGACTCTGTGAGATGCATATGGTGAACCTTTGGGGATGAATCAGATGAAAGAACAAACAATTGTTTCTTCCAGGACTTAGGGGTGTTTGGAATCCATGCCCCTCTGTATTCAGGACATATTTATTCAGTCTTTTCAAAATGAAAGTCATTCTTTTGATTTGTGGGAGGGGTTGCTGCTGCCAGGAACTGAAGTCTCTCTTTTATTGTTGCATAAAATCTAAAGAATAATAACAATTAATAACACCAAAGGACTGAAAGGAAACTGTTTCATCTTAACCTATGGAGACGTAAGGTGGATGAGTCTCTTTAGCTGCAGGGTAAGGTTTAGGTCACCTTTACAGCTGGCATTGGGACAAGTTTGCAGCATTGCCCCTGGTCTGCAGTGCTTTGGTGGAGCAGCACAGGCAGTAATGGAGCTCTTGGCTTGTGCCCTGACAGCATCTCACTGCAAACCATCTTCTCTGAACAGCACCTTTCACTGATGCTCTTGTTTTGTCTCCCTCAGGTTCTGTGACTGATATCACAAAGGATGTTGTGGACAGAGCTGGGTTTGGAGCCCCAGTGCTGGTCTCCCATTCCATAGCCCTCCATTTGCGACAGCAACTGAAGGGTCAGCAGGTTTGGGTGAGCAAGTTTTCCCACTGTGTTGGGGATGCTACAAACTGAAAGAATGAGAACCTTGCTACTAATTTCTCTAAATGGCTGGTGAATTGGAATTTGGATACCTGCTTCAAAGGGAGAGTTTAATGTCAAATTTTTCATGCCCTGTTTTATAAATTAAAACTGAGACTCTTTTAAGATGAGGCCCACATTCAGAGGTGAGAAATTCCAGCAGCTGACATTTAAATAAAGTCAGTCAATTACATCCATGTACTTGTATTGAGATGTTAACTCCTTATGTACATAGGCCTAGTTGAAAAGAGCAGCCCATTTGTTTAAGGTTCCTGTTTTTCTGGTAGCTTTGACTAGAAGTGACACCAGTGTATGTTTCATTTCCTGGTATGAAGTCCTCAAACCACCTCCTCAGTTTAATGTTCCCTCTCTTCTTCAATTCTCTCTTCACTCACTTCTTCCAGACAGCTTCAAAGGTGCCAGATAAATCCATCTTTGAACTCTCAAAAGCTTACAAGTCTCTGGAAATACTTAACTTTCACATGATCTGCATCAGTTCTTTGTGAACAGCTGTCCATCATTGTTACCTTCACTTTTCTAATTACTTTTAAAAAGGATGTGGTCTTTCGAGAGTTTCTTTCTTTAAACCATTGACTACTGTAAAGAAAGTAATTATGAAATGACTTTTGAGAACCTCCAGAACAAGGACCACTGCCTGGTTAACCAGCTTCAAGTGCTTTGCTAATTTCAGGAGTCATATTTTGGTATCTTCAGATTCTTCCCTAAAGCTAAATATGATCTTGACACACACCGAATATCAGCAACCTCCCTGTGAATTTGTGATGATTCTCATCCCATCAGAGCCATTAGAGTGCTTACAGCTCAGCTGCAACACATTTTGACTAAAATATATTATGCTGTCTTTTTAGGGCAAGGTTTAGGATTTGTTGATGTGGATATTAGATATTCTGCTCTAAGAGAAAGAAGAAAATGAAAATCAAGTCCAAAGTGTTTTTCAGAATACTTGGATTTTACCTTGAAAGATTAAAATAAAGTTTTTTGCTAAACTGTAAGTAGCCCAGGAAAAGTGATTGGTAACTAACTCATTGAATTATCATCTAGAAATCTTCCTGCAAGCACCCAAGTTCATCTAATAGTCCTTTAGGGCTGCATTTTGCATTCTGTTTGCATAGTTGTCTGTGAAAAGATTCAAAATGGATTGATTTGGATCATCCTTTGTTTCAAAGTACTGTTCCATATTGGAGCCCTCTTGTCAATTCCCAAATAAAATAAAGATCTTGGCCTGAGAGGTCTTCACTCTGAGCATACAGGAGAGCAAGAGAGAAGAGGTGTTGCTGTCTCCATTTTACAGTGGGGTCACAGAACTTTTAAGTGACTTCCCCAAACTTACATACCCCACGTGTTAAACCAGAAAACTAACACCAAATGTTATAACACTAAGCCCAATGCCTTAACTGGATGAAAATCTTGAGTATTTTGAAATTTATTGTATTATCAGTTGTCGGGTATGCTCAGTAAATTATTTTGCTAGTTCTTAAACTGATAGATTTGTTTTTCACGATTGTTTTCCCCATTTTGTAGAGACCATAATGTATCTCCAAAAAATTATGGCAAACTTCAAAAAGAGCTATGCTTTGGAGGACCCAGGGAATGCCTGAATCTCTCCATGTTTAAGCTTGGCAGTTAAAGAAAGTCCTTCAAACTTTTAAACTCGTTCCAAATTTTCAGAACTGCACAGCATGCAACTGAGAGAATGATTTGACCGCAAAGATCAAGATGTTGTAAGTATTGTTCAAGAAAAATCCAGTTGAAAAAGAGTCTAAAAAAGTATCAGGGGCACTTTTAAAGTCTCTCTTTAAAAATAAAAATCATAAAACTACCTCTGTTGACTCCTGCTGTTCATGTGCTTTTATTCAGGCGTTCGGAAACAATATTACTTTGCAGAGTAGACAGCAACTGTCAAGGGCAATTTTCTCATCTGTGGTCACTTGTTATGTACTGTGAGTTTGAGAACTAATAATGTGCATGCTTCGAGATGGGAGAGAAAACAGGCCCCTGGCTGCACAAAGAGGGAGAATGATTCAAAATAGTTGGTAACTTTGATGCTTTTGAAAATTTTTGTGAGGTAACTTTTAATTAAGGCTTGAAATAAACGTTTAACTTGTCTTGCCATATGAAGTTTCTTCACAGACATTTATCAGTGCACATATATTTAGCAGCTGCCATTCAGTGTAACATCTATGTCTATCATTGTCTTCTCGAAGTTCTTTTCATGCACTTCAACTGTCTTATGAAAGAGCAATTTCCTTATTAACGAGCAAACTCTGATTAAGTTACTTAAGCAATTGGCCCAGTAAATACCAAAGCCAGAGGACAGACTGTGCAATGACCCCGACTCAAAAGCATGATTGAGAAGGACAAGTGAAATTGCTAGGCTAGACAGGGAAAGCTGGTACTCAGTTCCTCTTCCATTAGCAAAGATCCAGTCCACCCTTTTTGCTATCCTGCAATGGATGCCGACAGCTTCAGCCCAATGCTCTCCCCAGGAATATATGGGGGGTAAGAATGAGCCCTCTGAAAAGCATTTACTATCAGGGCTTAATCTTAAATAATCTAAAAATTATGATACTATACAAGATTTCTAATTTATTTTTTTTTTCATTCTAGCTGCAGTTTCTAGCAGTAGAAAAAGTACTGTACAACATAGTCTTCAACCCAGCATAAGCTGCTCACAATTACATTTTGCTTTTCTGTTTCTGTTACAATTGCATTTCTGTTTCCACTTGTGGAAGAAATCCAATGGTACATCATTAGCATTATTCCATATATGCCATGGATGTTTTTAAAGGTCAATTTGTTTATAGAAATACTTCTATTGAGGATTAATGATGACACTGTTTTGACCCCTCTGACCTTGATGAGCAGGAATGTACTTTTCAAGCATCCAGAGCCCCTCTTCACAATTTGTCTAATCCTACAACTCCCCTGCCCTTGCAGGCTATTTGCTGTTAGTGGCCACAATAGACAAGCAATAGTACCATTATAGGCTTCTCTAACAAAAGAGTTTCATGATCATTTTCTAGTGGCTTGAAGATTGACAAGATCCCCTCCTGTTACCCAGATGCATTTTCCCCTCCTTCCTGGTGATTTCTTTTCTTGTTTCCAAGGAGGAAAGTGCCTCCCTGAGTAGCGACCTCTCTCTCTGCAGAAAGACCTGCTAGAAACAACAAACATTGCATGTTAAACCTCCTCTGAGAGGGCATTATGTACAAATGGAGTGCCAGCTCTTCTTTGATAAGGTGTACACCCGTGGCACAACTTAAGAATCAATTCAATTATAAAGACACAAAAATGCCTTTTGAAGAATGTTCGAGTGAGTCAGAGGCAGAGAGCACAGCATATATATGAGTCTGACTTTTCCAAAGTTATTTCAAGGCAAGAAGTTGCACAGAACTGCTCCAGCAGCCTGCTTAACTAACTGGGCACTCGTCTGTTGGTGAAATCCTGAGTGTGAAAATTAAAGCTCTCCCACTGACTTTATCACATCAGCTGTCCTCCAATGCACTCAGATTTTCTCTTTACTGCAGCTTTTGCCTACTTGCTGGTACAAAACCTGAACAGCGTGTTTATTTTTCAGATGCAGAACAGTTGTACCTCTCACTGGAAAGTGAGAACATGTCTGATAATAAAGCCCTCTATCACTCAGGCTGGATCCTCAGAAAGTCAGATGCCCTTTCTCTGCCCCAGCCAGTAGCTACTTCGGAAAATTTCAGCTGTGCCGCCTTTGTGGCTCATTTGTAACATGAGCGGGTAATAATACCGGCCCACGCCAGAATATTTTCTGAGGGTTACAAGTATTTTGAGAACCCTCATAAATAATGGTGCAGATTAAAATAGTAATGCAAATGTTAAGTCTTGTTTGTTGTCTGTGATTCGTATGTAGGAAAAAAAGACAGAAGACCAGTGCTGACCTTTTTATATGCAGCACTTTACAAGGTAATGTACTTTCAAAGTATTCAATATACTTTCACATACTCAGTCCACTTTACAGAAAGGTCTAAATGACACTTCAATGTTTGTTTTTCATTTACTAAGAATAAACATTCCTCTGTAGTGTCATTAGTAGAAGAGGAAGAACAAGAAAACCACAAACAACATTATCTGAAATCCTTGGATCTTAGTCCCTTCTCTTGCTGTAGAGTCACTGATGTCAGAGGGTGGGGTTGCTGGGTGCCCGCAGGGTGAGGATTGCTTGATTCATCTTCTGTTGGAGCTGGAGAGGGAATCAGCAAAGGATTTCGCTGAAGACAGAGTGAGTAAAGAAGATTTTGTTTAGATTTGAATTAGGCTAAATATGAAATTTTATGAGACACACAGGAGGTCTACACTCAAATTTAGGGTCCACGGTTAAGTTTTTGTGTGAGATTGTTTCCCTGAATTCTGAAAATGCTTGAGCACTGCTGTTGCCACAGGGTTTGCATTACACTGGTTCAATATTTTGTGGTTCGATATTTTGTTGTTCATAAGACAACAAAGAGTTGGGCTCACATCAAGAATCCATAGCACAGTTAGATCTAAGGATGAGGATCCAGTGTCTGCTGAAATTGAAAAGCATCCAGATTTTAGGTTGTGTCAAGGTCACCATATAACTTTACTTTGCTTCATTCAAGCAATTGAATGTATTGAATCGGTCAAGAGGCCTGCTCTCAGTCAAAAGCTCAGCAATGCACTAAGATCTAGTAATTACCTAAACAGAACTACGGCGCTGAAGAACAGAACAAACTGAACTGTCCCTAAAACTGAGTCTGTTTCCTTCATGCTCTTCACATTGGGACTGCAGTCACAAACTGGCCATTCCCTGGCTTCTCTGCCTCTTTCCACTTACAGCATTTTCCATGGGACCTCCTGCAAGGAGACTTTGAAGATACCCCAAAAGGAGCGGTGCAGCACGGGCAAGGATTCAAATTCCACTAGGAGAAAAAAATCCACCACTCCTTGGAGTCTCCTTCTAGACCTTTAAACTGGGGACACAGTCCTAAATTAAGCACTAAGCCCACAATTAGTAGTTTCCCTCAGCTCCCTACACAAGTGCTGTTCAGTGGCTTTCCTTGCTGCCCTTACATTTGCTGTCTCTCAGTTCCTGGGACATGCAGAGACATGGACACTGAGGTGATCGTTACATTTGCTCTTGGTGCATTACATGGCTCAAGTCCCTGTAGGGCAGGTCCCTAATAGGCAGACTCAACAATTTTTAACAGACAGGCACATGCCTTATGCTGAAAATTACTGAAGAGTTCTTTAGCTAAAGCATTAAGAACTTCTGATTTTAGAGGAAAAGATACATGAGAATGATTCCATCTCTGTCAAGTTTTAGTCCATGATATTTTTACAAGCAAAGTCACTGATAGTCATAAAATTCCTGAAACATGCATGAAGAGACATAACTAGTTATCTTATATGGCTACACTGATAAATGAGGATACAAAAGAACACTTGAAGCATCTCATAATCCTTTGGTTTTAAATTAATCTATTAGGCTGTGACTGATTGTTGTGATACATATGGTGCTTATAAATACTTTACATTTCCAATAGATGCTTTTTGCTAGTCTGAAGGGAAGTGTGTGTGTCTCAGAGCAGGTATGTTATTTTCTTTTCTTAGTAGTTCCAGGCAAGTCACAGTGTTCTGAGGTCCCAGTGTATTCTCATACACTCTGAGGCACCATTCCCATAAACAGAGAGGTTTCGATAAAATGCTCATGAACTGCTGAAGTCAACTGTATTGGTGTTATTGGGTTTTATGCTCCTTAAGGTAAGTTGTTAATTGGAAAATTCTGTTCCCAAATTAAGATAACGGTCTTTAAATTAAAAGAATGGTAGTGTGCTGGCCTCTACCTCTAATGTCATGCAGGAAGAGGAGAATCACAGTGTATCAATGCCCATCAAAGAGTAATCAAAGCAGTACTCGATTCATTTGTTCTCACTTCTTTTGCAAAGATGGTTTTCACAAGAAGGGTTAAACTAAGGGCAAGGCAACAAAATTTGTCACTGTTTTTTTTCCCCTCTTTTTCTTTACTTTGTTGATCTCCTCCACTTAATGCAATTAGTATTATCCTGAACATTGCCTTTTTATCCATATCCATGGCTTTTCATCCTACTGTTTGCTCACATGATCCTTTCAACCAAAAGCACATCAATACACTCAGCAAACTTATTAAGCAGCTATAGGCCATACTATTCTGTCTTATGGGGAGGCAACCAAACTGAAGAGAAAGGCATGAGTCACTGTAAGCTGTTAGACACCGAGACTTTGAAGCTGTAGGCAAAACAAGCTGCTTCATGACACGGTTTGTAAAATGTTTGCACAGGAACAGAATTGTGCCAAAAAGCATACAGGAAAGTTTACATAGAGCAGCACAGAAACTAAAGAGCATCCTGTAGTATGTGATATTTATACACATATAACAGCCATGAGCTTTCCTTAACAGCAATGATGCTCCTCTGATAGATTTTAACCTTCCTTGGATCTTTTTCTAACACATTGACTGCAATTGCCAAGGACAACCTCAGTTTTTTATGCGTTTTCCAGTGCTATGTTCAGAAGAAACATCTTCAGGTGTCATAGATAACAGACTGGCCTCTCCAGTAAAACCATGCATTGTCCCTACTCTCTTGACCAGTTCCTTGCTGCTATTTTCACAGACTTGCTGTGCTTTTTTTGCCCAGTGTCAAAAAGCAGAAGAAGGAGTCGTGCTGGCTCCTGCAACATTATCCTGTTGGCAGCATTGGTCCCAGGTGGGAAAGCAGACCTGTAAGTACTGGAAAAGCCTTTCACCAGCTTTGTCTTCCCCTGGGCTGAAGCACATCTTTAGCAGCCTAACTACATGCAGCTACACTGCACCAGTGTGGAAATGTAAGGAGCATACAAGTAAAGGGCTACTGAAATCTTGAAAGAAGGTAGAAAATAATAGACACTCCAGCTGAAATTTGGCCTGGACACAAGTTATGTGGCCTAAGTGCATGTTTACATTTCTTTGAACAGTTCCTAAACACTCCCTCTGTCTGAAAAGAAATTTTCAAAACCATGATGAAAAATCTGGTTCAGATCATGTGTATTGGTTTTAAAACCAGGCATAACATTGCAGCCGGTTCTTTTATCCAGAAAAGGTGCAACTGTCATATCAATTTAGAACTTCAGTCATGTTATTTTAAACCTGCATTAGTAAAACCTATAAGAAAACATGTCTCTGTTGTCCACATCTTGCATCTGGAGCAAAGTTATGCTGAAGTCTGATCTCTAAACCCAGTATGGAAATTATATCTGGTATGTTCTGCACTTTGTAACATGGTCCATGTGGACTTTTTCACTGTAGTGATAATACAGCTCTATAGCTCACCTGGTAAAAACATTATACATTAAAAATGACAGTCAAAAGAAGCTGGTGCAAAATATACCAGGATTACATATGAAAACGTTGCAATGTAAGGGTAAAACCAAACCTTTACATTTATAGGCACTATCTGGCACCTTGCTTTTATACAAAGGTGTCTTAGGGCGTTATTTTAAAGGCTTAGTACTGGGTTTTCAAGATTGGAAACAGTATAAGACCACTGTATTAAGGAGCTGAAATTTTGCTGACATTATAGAAGCTCTTACTAGTTGGTCCCTTACCACTTTATAATAGTCTACAGATGTTGTGGAAAAACACTATCAAAAGGCAGTTCTTATATATAGAAATTCTCAAATCATAGCCAAACACAACTTCACACAATTAATTCAGAAACTTATGTAACATATGGCAGAAGTATTTATAAACCAGGATTAGAATACAGAGAGGTATCCAGACGAGACCCTCCTCTCACCTTCCCTCTTTGCACCGAGTAAAAGGAGCAAAGGGTCTCACAGCCCTGGCACAGTAGGTGCACTGATGATGCCTTGCTGATGCCCATAGTGTCTGGAGTGTCACACTAGAGACAAGACTCTGTGTTCAGGTTAGGGCAGCAGTAGCAGTGAACCTTCTGATTTTAATCCTTCCCCACTTTATCCTAGGAGATGAGGGCAAAAGGGTTCAGCCAACATTCTCATGCTTGAAGAAACGGGGAGCCAAACTGATCTCATGGTGTGATGCTGGAAAACATCCTTTTCTAGAGAAATACATTTCTTCCTTAATTTTATCCCTTCTTAAAGCAGAGTGAAAGTTTCTGAGACAAATACTAGCTAAAACCAAGCTGTACAATGAGCATTTGTAGGATAGGATGTGAGGCTTCAAAAAAGATTCTTCTTGGGATTATTCTTCTTTCAGTAATTCCTGTCATTCCTGGAGCTCACAGCACTTCTGGGCGCTCTGGGCACTGAGGTTTGCCACCAGCCCCAACTGCACTTTGTGCAATGGTGGAGCACCCAACAGGTCTGATAAACCCAAAACTCCTCTGATACTGAGCCCCAAAGAGCTTCAGGTCTTTCCTGTAGTGCTATAAATATTCCTATATATTACTTAAACCAAGTTTCTTGTGAAACACAACAGCTAATCCTCTATTTGACCAATAGAGACCTCACTTTATTCTTTTTAGAAAGTGCTCCCCCTAAAAAGCTATGTGAGAAAATTTGAACATTGCCAAGTACTTTCTTCAATAACACAGATTCCCATCCTCAGTTTCTTCCTGTCTGAAGGACTAATCATTCTGCTAAGTGTCTGCAATAGTAGCTATAAATCTACACATTTATCATATAATACATACACATAAAATACTAACTGACGTACTTAAAAATAGTAAAAACACTTGACAGGTATCGTGACCAACACAGTAAAAAGGATACTTTAAAAATGCTAACAAACAAATTTAATTTTGCCAGGTACGACATATCAATAAGTTCCCTAGAAGGAACTTTTTGTGCGCGTGTAGACCTTGTTTTCATAACTTTAAAACTTTAAGTAATTGACATGGTGCCAACTTCTCGGGGTAAAGAAATCATCTGTCTTATTTCCAAGCTGACACAACATGTTTTAAGTAGATGAAGGCTCGGTTTCATTACATTAACAGTGTCTCTAGGTGCTCTTTGATGCATCCTTCCAGTGCTTAGTAATTTAGTAACAGGTTGGAAATGAGCAGAGGGGTAAAACGAGAATCCGTTGCCAGAGCAACTACTGCACACCTCTAATTTTTGAATCAACAGACAGCAGAAGTTGATATTTTGCCACTGAATATGAAGAAATATCTTCCAAAATATTATATGAATGCAAACTTGTTTTGTTCAGGGAGTGGCACTTCTAAGAAAACAATTTCCTAAAGATAGCCCAGATCCGCTATTATTGAGCTAAAATGCTAATAGAAAATATTTAACTTTATTTTGATCAAAACTCTGGGCACCTGCTCAAGTGCAAACCCCTAGGAAATAATTCTCTGAGCTATTTTATCTCCTAAAAGAAGAGAAACGTTTTCTAATGATGTTGCAGCTCAAATTTGCAGCCGTGTGTGATATAGAAAGGTTAAAAATAACAACAACAACAACCTGGCTTTATCATCCCACTGTGTACATAATGCAGAAAAAAAATCAGAATAAGTGAGATTTCTGCCTTTCCAGTATTACAGATCCAGAAGGAGCTAAGGCCAGACTGCCTCAAGACACACATCTGACTTACTGTTGCTGGACCTCTGCAGACTTTGTGCCTGACAATATTTCCTTTGAGCAGTTATGCCACTGGGAAAGTATTTTTCTTATTGACCCAGGGGGAAAACTAAAGGCTTTGCCCTCAATTTCTCAGTGGGTTCTAATGAAGTGAGCACAGGTATGGAACAAGCTGAGGTTGGATCAAACTGGAGCCTTGCTCCTTCCTGACTTCTGCTTGGTTTTTCTGTTCCTTGACTCCCCTACCAGCATGCAAACCCTCACACCTCATGAAAGACTTGGGAGCTTCAGGTGGAAATGCGAAGCCGTCAGAGCAGGGACGTTGTGACAGCTCTAAACCTCTTCCAAACAGCTTCTCTCTTGGCACAGTGATGGAGCCCACCTCAGTAATTACACACCATTGGATTTGCTCCACAATACATTGGGATACAGACTTTAATATCAGAGAGAGCAGTGTTTTAATAATATTTTCCATCACTTTAAGTGCTGTTATGCAGTGACTTCTACCAAAATCCTTTCATTGTACAGAAAGTGCCATATTTTAAGGGGTCAGAACTCTTGCAACATATTTAAACTACATTTTTGCATATTTCATGTTCACTTAAAAGTGTATTATCATCAGTTATAATTCATAAACCAGTTACTCAGAAGCAAAATAGAGAGTCCCTGATGATGTACTGAATTACAGCTCATTTTAATGCGTGGACAATTTTTTTTCCCCTCATCCCTCACCTCCCCATCAGGTGCAACAATTCCCAGGGCCTACCGCAGCTCCATCAAGGACAGCCAGAGTTTTGTCACTGCTACTTTGCTATTGAAAGCTGTTTACCATGGGTATAAAATTCTGCCATCCTGAGTCAGAGGCTCTTTGCTACCGCTGTGACTGCCTGTGCATGGCATCATCTTTCCTCTTATCAGCCCTTTGGTCTAAGCTACTCTGCTCCCTTTATAATCTGTGGCTGTACAGAGAAAACCTCAGAAAGGGCAGTTCATCACAGCTATTTAGACATGTATCTTAGGATGGGATGCAGTTCCCTGGAGAGGTATCTGTTTCTCTTCATCAATAAAAAACAACCTCGCTGACTAGTTTAGACTCCACAGCGAGCTTTCAGGTGCTGAGGGTCAATGGGAAGAATCCCACTCAAAACCTGATGCAAAAGGAGTAAAGGCCCTGCAGGGTCAATGGGAGCAGACCCCAGACCCCAGAAGAGCAGCAGAACGTGGCAAGCAACAAGCAAATGAATGACCTCTGTTGATGGAGAGCTACGTTGCTTTGTACAGCTGATTTCCAAAGGGTAAATCTGTTTTCCTCCCCCTAGGAAAAGAATGTGTCAAAAGGTATTTGACTAAGGGGAGCTGGTGAGTGTGGACTGAATAAACTCTGATGTTTCATCCAGGACATCTTTACAAAAGAGTTCTTGCAAACTTGCTTCTCTCTATATACACATGTGGTGCTCCCAGTAAAAATGGCAGCACACAGGCACATTTCATGACAGCCTGGAACAGGATGCACCAGGCAGGGGTGACCTGCACAATGTGTAGTCCCAGTGACTGAACTAGGACCCTCTGAAGAACTACTGATCAGTGCCACAGGTCAAAGGAGACAAGACTTTCAACATAAAATCTGACAGCTGATGTAATTTTTTAAAATATCAGAACAGAACCTATGGAAATACAACTCCCCTCCCCTGCTCCCCTGCAGTCTCCCAGTTTAAACCTGGATTACTGCACAGAACCAAATACAGCTATCCTGGCATAAGACTAGAGTCAGTAAGGCAGAATCCAGCCCCTGAGATTTAAAGCATTTGTGAAGAATTTTCAATTATTGCCAGCATCAGTCAAAGTGCTGTAACAACCTGTATAAATCACAGAAAGGAAAACAAAGAACTACTCATACAGATGATCCTTTTGTCAAACTGAGTATGTGAATGTGTCTGAGAATCTGCTTGCATATCTTTAATACAAGGACTTAATATCTTAAGAATATAACTCCTTCAAATTGTTTAAATTTCTAGAAGGTTTTACTTTCTATGTTGTCTTTCGAGAATGGGATGCATTAATAACAGTGTAGGCAGGTAAATGCTTCTTTAAGCATTTAAACTGTTCTCCAAAGAGGAATTAAAACATGAGATTTACAGAGTATGTTTCCTAGTATATCAACAGAGCAAAAAAGGGAAAAAAAAAAAGATCAGTGCTGGTTTTTCCAAATACTTCTACTAATGTGCTCATGTGAACAGAGCAGCCACACTTGCTGCCTCACTAACCCCAAGAAGCAGAAGCAATTGCACTGCATGCAAACATACAGAAGCCGGACAAAGGGGACTCAACCATGCAAAATACTCTCTGAAACATGTGGCTACAGCACAGATAAGCAAGTCCTAAAACTGTTGAAGTATTTGTCATCCATATTTAAGAGTAATGATAGTATTTAAAAAAAAAATCTATCAAAGGCAGCATAACCACTGGGCAGTGAATCAGCAATACTCAAAACTGATATTTACTGAAATGAGTCAAATGTCCCCTTACCAATTTCTTGGAGTGTTTTGATAGTTCAGGTGGATGATCTCAGTTGTAGGAAAGGCTCCATTGACACTGACATTGCTATGTCATCACACAGCTGTGTTCTCTAGCTAGAGCTCAATGCATTTAAGTATTGAGGAAGGGAGTTGAGAGGTGGTTATAATACCTCAGGTGAGTGAAAAAGCATCGCACCCAGGGTCACATTCACCATGAAGCTGCTTCAGTACCTCCCTGAAAACTGTCATATTTTCAATTAAAAACATCTGTTTCTTGCTCCCAGTTCAATGCAGGTTTGAAAAACAAATTAATTTATTTGCTTTTTAGACCTGTTAGACCACAATCCATCAAAACCAAGAGAGAGGGAGATCCAGTTTATCCCCTCTTGCAGAGAGAGGACTGTTTATACTATTGTGTTCAGCCTGTGGAGTCTCTCTGAAAGCAATGTGTGCCATGGTTGTCATTGTGAGTTTAATTTGACCTGTAAAATCTTAAATATTGGTGATAATGTGCAAGAAGGAAAGCAGCCAGGTGGAGCTAGAAGCAGTGGCAATTAGAAAGGAACATCTTTGCACTGGCAAAATGAAAACAGTTGATGTGAGAAATCAGTGAGAGACAAACATTGAAGCCCCTGATGTTACCCTGCCATTCCTTTTTTCAAGGAAGAATTATACATTTCAAGAAAACTGTTTACAAATTTTCTTGCACAGGAAAAATTCAAGTCCAAACCCAAAGGTTTTGATGCATCCCATGAACAGCCACAGCCGGAAGACAGAGATTGGGATGAACTGAACAACAGAGCCTGTATGACAGAGGGAGGAAGAGTGGTGAAAGATTTCAGTTTTAGTCAGATTTGAGTTTGGCAAAAATTCTCATTCAATTCTGTTCAATCGTATGCTTGAATAAGTTATTCACCCAGGCCAGTAACATCTGTTCAGGAAAGGGGCCAACTCTAAAATGTGTTTTTTCTCCCACAAAACAAAGCGTAATCTAGGCTATAAATATACATGTTTTTACTATGCTGGATAAAGTATCTCACGAAGAAAAAAAAAATCTTTAGTTTAGGACTTTTTTGTTTCTAGAGAAATTACTCATCTGCTCCTGGATTCGTTACATATTCAGGAGTGTCACTGCTTTCAGCAGGATACTTAGGACTGCAGGGAGTTTTCCTTGGGTAAGCAGGATCAGACTCAGAAATGTTCTTGTGCCTTTATAAGATCTGAACCGCCCAGGTCCACTCTCCACTGACACATTTTTCATATCGTGCATAGTAAGAGCCATTTAATCTCTCTGACTCATCATCACAGACAAAAAACACTTCGAAAGCTCCATTGTCATGCGAAACGAGTGACAAACTTTGAAATAATTCAAAGCAAACAGAAAATAAGACATTTTCCACTATGGATTTTGTTTGAGGTGGTTGATGAGATCAGTATATTTTAATGAGACACTTTCAAGCAGACACATACACACACTTAAGACAAAGACTACAGTGCCTCTAAAAAATATTTTTAAGTGATTGATGACTGTCGGCTTTGCAAAAGCTGACCATGCAGTGGCTTGATAGCACAGAAAGAAAGCAATCTACAAGTGCAAGTCTGTTTCTTTTGGCAGCAGGAGGACTTGCTAATGGATTCATCGTTTTCTGTTAAGCACAAGCATCAAACAAAAAAACATTTAGGGCTCTATTCATCTGAGTTTCCGGGCTACCCTTGCCAGCCATGGAGGCTCCGTGGCTTAGTGCTCCAGAGTCCCAGTTCTGACTTGTGTCTCCCAAGTTTGGAAACGAAGGCCCCACAAGCCCTGGAAATCAGTCAGTCCTCCTGCTCCCCACCACGCCCTCCATCTGCACTGGTGCAGCAGGTTGAGGTCCTGCTTCTCAAGCACTGATCCCACCATCAGTGTAGCCAATCTTCTCCTGGTTTACTCATCCTGTAACAAATTCTTACATAACAGCTGACTGATCTTGAAGTTGACCAGCCACAAAGAGCCACAGAAATGCACCCACAAGTTAAGAAGAAAATTGGTAGAAAATTAATTGCAGTGACCAACAGAGAACTGAAAGGACTCTGAAGGAGGAAACTTCCAGCAAGCCAGAAAAAGGACACCACAGAAAAAGGAAGAGAAAAAAGGCTTATTAAAAAGATATTTGGCCTCCTAGGAAAAGGCATATTAGTGCAGAGGCTGTTAAATATGTTTGCACATTACTGTGCACACTTGCAGAAACAAGGAAAAACACTGACACCAATAAACAGATCATGCACTTGGGACACTTCATCCACTTCAGGGCAAGAAGCACCTTTGTCTTCTGCCTTTTCTAAAACACCTGAAAATAAACAAGGTGAAACCACAACAGCTTGTCTTTATATTTCCTTTTTGTAGGGCACTCACATGGTGTCTAATGTGCTTCAGATGAGTATTTTCTTTTTAATACATTGGAATCAGCAAGATGGGAATTTTCCTGACAGAAGGATGGAATAAAGAGAAAGGGTCTTACTGGAAATCACTTCACCATTTCCTAGCAAAATACTTTACTGTACAACAGCAATAGTTCATGGCAGGGGCTAAAATTACAGCATTACACTGAAATATGTCATTAGGGTTGGCTTGTTGCTGTCATTTAGTCGTTGAAAAAACTGACTCTCTACAGAACAATTTATAAGAGATTTCAGACACCCAAAATATTACTTTAACTCTACAGAATCATATTTTAGATGTCTTGTTTCACTGATAGTTTCAACAAGGAATGCACAGAATGATCAAACCACATATAGATAGCAGCAATTATTGGTACATTTCAGATGAGCACAGCGTGAAGGATAAGTCTAAAGAAAGATTAAGACCCAAATATTAAGGGAGGAAAAAAAAAAAAAGAAAAGATGGAGCAAAAAGGCCTGAAAAGCAGGAAAGGACTAGCTGTCTGCAGGAAGCTTGTATTCTTGTGTGAGCATGAGTGACCCAGTGTAGGCTGGAATGTTATCTCTATGTGAGTGACTGAATTTCTCTCAACTGTAGCAACTGAAGAAGAGTGAATTAAAGTCTTAGAGAGAAAAAAAATCAATAAAGAAAAAAAAAGAAAAAGGAAAATCTGACAGAAGAGCCTTTCAACGGCTTCATAAAATGTCACTCAAATTATCACAGGGAACAACCCAAAATTTTCATGCTTGCAACAGAAATATGTTACAAAAAACAAACAAAGCAAAAAAGAGAACCCTTCTCCTTTTGTTTTGAAATATATTTGTCAGTGAGTCTCTCTAAGGCATCACTAGGGCTGACTTATTAGGTCACAGTGGGCTTTTCACTGATGCTTCTGGGCCCAAAGTAAACTTCCTTTAGGATCTTAAGTTTTAACTCAGTTTATATGTTGGAATAAACGATATTTAACTGGAAACTCCAGCGAAAAAAGTCCAAAGGATAATATCTGGGTCCCTGCAACCTTGTCAAGTAATAAAGGTCAGCAGAAAGGTTTACTCCAACCCCTCTTTCCTGCGTTCAGTTTTATCTTTAATAGACAAGTCCTGCTCTCTGTGCATCTAACAGTCACCCTCTAATAAACCTTTGTAGGTTCTTTTGGCTGGAGCTGCACTGAACCCTGCTGTTCAGGCTCTTGCTATAAATCTGTAGCCCCTAAATAGAGCACCTCTCTTCTGAGAGGCAAGGCTTTGTATACCTGCTGTCTGCAGCCAGCTGGAGTATTTCCCTTTTCCCTCCAGATTTGTCTTAACCTTTTCCCCACCAGCTGCATGAAATGTGATATATCTCTCATTACAACATGGAGATTAGTTTTTTCTTAATCAGTAGGAATTTGCCATTTGTATTCTGCTGGGTGATCAAGGCCCTTTTCCAAACTCAAGGCTTATGAGGAAAATGTATGAGAAGGTCTTAGGTTCAGCACAGCAGATACTACCACAGTAATCAAAATAAACAGACCAGTATGTCCACATGTTCCAACCTCTCATACCTGCTCACAGCTTCAGGAAAGGCAAACCTTCCTAAAACTGCTCTTTTTTCAAGCCCTCAACTGAAAAATCAAACATTACTGCAGTACAGTGTACAGTCACAAAAATAACCTTCCACTTCCTCCTGCCTGCCAAAACCCCATGAAAGCCCAAGAAGCCCAAGTTCAACAGGACAACTAACTTTAGAAAAGCTAAACACATACATGAGCATTTGGGAATGGCTGCCAAAACAAGAGCATCCCTTCTCAAAATCTAGGGAACAGAATTTAACTCTACTTTTCAGGGTTAAGAATATGAGCTACTAAAAAATTTAAGACCTGGAACTACCTCTGCTTGTCATTTGAGGAAAACAAAAAAAGATAAAAGTGTCTAAGAAGCTTTAACAGAAGAAAGGCTTTGTTTTTAAACAGGGCAAAAGAATTAATGATACTGCTTTTCAGTAATAATCTACCACCTACCACTGTATCTGTTAATGAGGAACTTTTTTATAAAATAAGCAGATTGACAATAAGGTCTACTCTGTATCAATGGAATAGTTCCTGTTTATTCCATAACACCAGAATAGCACCACAGATTGACAAGTGCCCTCTTGTACCTACAGGCAATTACCTCATCACCCAAGCTCCATGCTGGGCCTTACCTCACTTCTGTGCCCATTTCTAATGTAGATGAAGTAACTTTGCACTTACTGCCCAAGGTCATACAGCTGGTAAATGAATCAGGAATAGAATACAACTCTCGGTGCCGCTCAGTAACCCCTCGATGTGTGATAATAGAAATTTGCCCAAACAAAAAACCGAAATGTATTAACAAGAGGTACCAATGAGAAAGCTGATTAAAAAAAAAAAAAAAAAAAGGTGGTGTTAAGTGTGTCTCATGTGGCTTTTCAAAACCAACTGTTTAAATACACAAATACTGCTGTTCAAATTTCATCACTCTACAAAGTTCAGGGGTCAAAAGCAGGCCAAATATGAATCACAGGTCCCTATGTTTTATCAGATGCCTGCATTACCAGGTGCTGAAGAACACTGGGTGTTGGTTTCTTTTCTTAATTCTTTCTTTTGGAATCCCTAGCACATCAGTATCATAAATGGAATCAGTTGTCACTTTAAATTATAAAATAAAGAATCATTTATTTGCACATTATAAATAGGTGGATTATTTAATAGTGCTACCCATGTTCTTTTAAGGTTTGGCTTTGAAACAGAGAGTTGTTCCCCAAATGCAGCCAGGGTTTACATATAACATACATCTACATTGGTCACAGGTAAATCTCTTCTATTTTCCAAAATTGACGTTAAGGTATTTGGAGGTCACTAAAAAAAGGATAATTATTGTTGCGACTTGACTGTTCCTTGGACCTCAACTGCAGGTGTAGTCATTTAATTTCATGAATTACCGAAGTAAAGGTATGAAGAATTTTTTGTTTCATTCATCCAACAGTTTCACTGACAAAGAGCCTCTAAAGAAAAATACCAAGATTTTATAGAGTTGTGAATAAATAGAGGAAGTCTAAAAGACGTTCACTGGGAAAAAAAAAAAACAAGCCATTTTCCTTACTATTTGCCATGTCCCAGAGGTGGGAATGGTGCCAGCACCTGGTGTGGGAAGCAAAGGTCTCTAAGGAGAGGAGAAGACATTATGAGGGCAAACTGTGCCGACAGGTGTGCCAGGGTATTCCTTAGAGCTGGGCACTGGGAGCAGGACAACAGACAGCTGAGGGATGCTCCATGCAGATGGAGACAATGTCTTAATTACCCACTTTGTTTCAGACATTGGAAATATTAGTTCGCTGAGGAAAATAAGTGTTAATTAGACTGCTTGCCATAATTACTTGCCTAATGGTCGACTGATGGGTGGCAGCACCTCACCCCAGGGGTATGTGTCACACAACCAAGCTGAAGGCTTTGTGGAAATGCTGACAAGCCCTTTCTTCTCTCAAATGCTCTGTTAAACACTCTAGTTAAAACCAAGTCCAATGACTTGTGGAGCATGTCTGGTACCAAGATTTATCTGGTACTCACATTTCTCCCACGTGAGAGATAGCAAAGGCTGTTATTTCTGGTAAAGAACAGGTTTACCATATACAATATTCTAACAAGTTAGGCAGGTTTTAACATGACCATTTCATATGTCATGACAACTTAGGAGCAAAACAGTCACCACAGTAATTGTTACATAAGAGTTGAAGTGGCTGCTACATATTGGGCACGGAAGAGCTGTCACATAGCGAAACACAGCTACTAATGATCCAATGTCAGGTATCAGGCTAAACTGGTATCGGGTCATAAAGAAGTAAAGATGACAAGATTTTTAATCCAACTATGTTCTCCCATAGTGAAAAATTAAATTTCTATGTTTGAATGCACATACATCCCATTTATCAAGTACAAAGGAGGTAAAACATTAATAACTTTAGTTTGGAAATAAGAAGGTTTCTCAAGGGACTATGATTTTCAGGCAGCTTCCCAGAGCGAATACTGAAAGGAAGGAGCCTAAAAAGTTCAAAATGGAGATTAATATATTTAGTAGTTTTCCATTTGAAATTAGGAATTTTTCCCTAAAAAGCAATTTTAAATTTTTTTCTATGTCAGTTTCTTCTTTCTAGTTTTCACAGCTGGCTGCCCTCTTTGGGGGTGCCCAGGACAGTCCAGTAAATCCCTGTGAGCTGAGGGGTCTGTCACCCTGTCAGGAGTCCAGAAACTGAGAAACACCAGTTGCACAAGAGAGAGTGAGAGCAGTCCTGAAAGTCCCAGCTCCACCCCAGGATGTCAGAGCTGACGGCTGACTACTGGGAGCCACACCAGTTTGCACTGGATCTTGGTCTGGTTTGGTGAGTACGTCACTGGAACTAGGACTTCTCCATCTTTTAACAAATACGCATATTCTACCTAAACCATATCCTATCAAAATATTCCCTCCCATCTCCAAGAAAGGCTCTTTGAAACTTTGGAGAGATTTTGGTGTGGGGAAAAAACAGGAGGGTGGGTGAGAAGATGTGAGGATGTGAGGAGCTGGCCAGTGAGGCAGCACTTCAGAACAGAGGAAAGTTAGAAAAGTGCAAGTATGGAAAGGGAGAGAAAGAAAAACTGGTTGAGACATGAGAAGATAATAGGAGAACTGCACTTGGGGCAACAGTTTGCCAGCAGAGATAATGGGAATCAGGTAGGGAAGATTTTTTTCTCTTCTGTTACACAGTGCTTTGATTCTTGAGTGCTCTATCTAAGCATTTGAGGGCTGCAGCATGATGGCTTTGCATTTGCTGTACACAAAAGGAGTGGAAGATCCTGTTCCAGTGGGACTAGCAGAGTGAAACTGAATGTACAGTCTGTAGCTGCTCCTATAGTTACGGCCAAACAAAATCTCTTCTCTTAAGGGTTGGATGGGAGCTCAAGAGCAGGACCACTTTGAAATCCCAGCACTCGTTCCCTATCTCAGATCAGCACACTCAGGGCATCTTTCCAGTGAATTATGCTTTCTGGATCCCATCACCTGGACAGAAGCAGGAATACAACATAAATTAAGAGTGATGCCTTCTAGCAAGATAAGCTGACTCAATGACAGTCTCCTTCTGTTCCCTGGTAGGAGAAATAACACCAGATGCAAAAGAAAGAACAAATGCAGATAAATGACTGGTGTCACATGCAGCCTGCTCAGTTGTCTTCTGGATGGCAGAACACGAACACAAGCATTGCAACCTCAGTTGGGTGACCTAGAGCTGGAACCTGGCTCTGCCCTGCCTGGATGGAGAACCATGACAGAGCAAAGCAAGGTGGATACAGCCCTCTAAGTAGCCCAGCCACTCAACATTAGTGAAGCCCTTGGTTTCTAAACACTGAGCTGCATCGAATTTGAATGCTCCACTGATGACTGAACTGGTTAGAAATACAACTGAACAGCAGGCTGAATACCCAGCGAGGTATTGTGGGTAATTAGAGATTAATTACAATCCCATAGTTTGTATCATGGTTCAGGGTCAGCACGGGGTCAGTGCACATGGCAAACTTAGAGAGCTGTGAGTGGATGGATGACGCCAGCTCGGAGTGGCTCAGCAAAGTGAAGCGTATAGAAATGAGGAGCCAGCGAGGCTGGGCAGTGGACTCACAGCCAGGGCACTGGCGACAGCAGTGACATGGAGTTGTGGGGCCTTGAGGCACTGAGAAAATGTTAACAAGCAGCAGAGAGAATACAGCTGCACTAACTATCCAACTGCAACCCTGACTTTTCCAATTAACCTTTTCCAGGCTTTCTAAGATTTGGGAAATCTGGGGCACTGTCCTGTTGTCAAAGAAAGCTCTTAAAGAAAAGTAGTGAGAAAAACTGCCAAAAAAGAAAAAAAAAAAGAAAAAAGGAAAAGCGAAATGTAACCTCTGCTATTTAATATGGCTATTAAATTTTTATTTAAGGCTAAATCTAGAAAAATGTTTTGTCAGGCTGCAGTGAGCTTTTCAGTAGACGGCATTCATAGGAACTGTGGAATATACGCTTGCAGTTCAAACCCCATTTATCATTAAAACCCTTCCCCTCCCATTGCCAAGAACAATTTGTCATATTTTTATCAACAATCAAGATATGCAAATAGCCTAAGACAGCTGAAAAGGCAAATTCATAGCCCCAATATGCAAACTAGACAAGTGATAATGTAGTAAGTGGAAGATACAGAACAGAAGCGTTTGGTGGAGAGAGGAATAAATCAATATAAAACTCCCAAGTGGTCATTTTTGGCAGTTAATTATTTGCAGGAAGTTTTTCTCTTTTAAATAAACCATTTTTTTTTTTCAAAGATCATTAAACTAAAAAGCTAGCTTGTAGCATTCAGAGGACGGTGAAGAGGAGACTGGTTCTTGCAAGGGACAGCTGGTATGTAGAGGATATACCCGTTCTCTTGTGTGCCCCCAGCCGTATCCGCAGGTGGCTACTGCCACTGTGCCTTACTGAATGAGGATCTGTGTGAATTCCCAAACATATGAACATCAGTTCCTTTCTGTACAACAAGGGAGTATTTTCCCTTCTGCCTGGATTTGATTTCCAGAGGCATCTGTGCATTTGCCCAATTCCTGCCCAGTGCTAGGAAGCATTTCAAATTATTCTTTTTGATTTTGAGGGTGGCAGTAATATTTATGCTATTTCAATAATAGATAAAAACATTCTTAATTTTTTTCTTCAGCACTGGCTCTCTGGATATGAGGTGCTTCAGAAGAGTAAAGTTCCTGATTGCCTTGACAAAATAACACTGGAGTTTTTTTCATAATTTGCATCAGTACATATCAGAGCTTTTACTACAAAAGCAGGTCTCTAGAATTACCTCTGTTGGCAACTGAAAACAGTGGAGAAACGAAATGAATGGACTTCTGTAACATAAGAAGCAGTAGCAGAGAGGAGGTCATTACCAATCCTGACTCCTAAACCACCGTCCTGCCACCAAACCCCAACAATAAAAATGCATAAGAAGCATCATCATTTTTACCTTCCAAAATGCTCAGGATAACCTCAAGATCTTGCTTCAAATGTGTAAATCAGAGAAATGAGCCTACAAAAACTCCGACTGCTGAATGGGGAGAGGTGGGAATGGCCAGAGCAGTTGACTGCAGGAGAACGAATGCAGAAGGGAGAATAAAGAGCAGTTCACCTGTCCAGAGGGTTGGGAAATCCTGGACCACCCAAGGGAAAGACTGGCTGGTTGGGAGGGACCAGCACGGCTACTGCAGAAGGAGAAATGTCAAACTACTCTGTTTCAAGACCAAAAATGGCAGCAATAGTAACCTGTCTAGCACTTTCCCACTTCCGAGTCTGCTCTCCCTTGAGCATCCAGAAGTCTTCTCACCTTTCAAGTCCAAACAGTGTTTTCTGCAGTCTGCACCCTGCATGAATGCTACACAGTTTACACAAAGGGATTTCACACCATAAAATAACTAGCATTTGAATTTCTCAGCTAAAAATACCAGTCCACACTTCAGTTTTATCAGATGAGCATCACAGATATTCTATTATATTTATGAGGCTTTCTCTTATGCTGTCCCCAGTGACAGATGACTTTGTGTTGTTTCATCCCAGGGCTACCCAGCCCCACTGTGACATTACAGTGCAAAATCAAAAAGCTGTGCTTAACATTCAAAAAACAAATAAAAAGTACATGAAGTGCAATTTGAAATGCTTCCTTTAAAAATGCCTATTTCCCAGTAATGTATAAATATGCTTGCATGTTTAAACACACTATCCATGGCTCTGGGAATCGGGGGATTTCCTGGCACTGAGCACTAAGTGCCTTAGTACTTAGTGGGAGTGCCTGACCTGCCTGTGCCAAGGGATTAAACCACATGCCACATTTCTGCTTACATACAGCACTGAGCTCCCATGGGAGTGAGGGGTGATGGCTTAAAGGGACTGCTGGGGGGACATCATTCTCCAGTCCCTTCCGGTGTATCCAAAATTAATATACAGTTAAACAGTACTGCATGGCTGAGATGGTGATGCTCCCTTCTCCAAGGGTTGTCCTTTTGTATTTCATTACTGCATCATTGCATTCAAAGTCCAAAACTAAGCAATGTCAGTCAGAGAGCCAGACCTTTGCATACCTTGGGCATACACAGACACAAATGGCAAGTACAAATTGCCTTTTCTACCTTGTAAGAGACTGTAAAGAGATTGTAAGAGATTAAAAATAAGGGGTGAACAGGTTTATAGGTTCAAACCTCTTAGATTTGTAAAGAACAGGTTCATACTAAAGTCTAATAACTTTGCATTGTACCCAAATGCAAAAAGCTGTCACACTTTCTTTGAAAAACACAGAATTATGCATTTCCCTGTGAACATCTCAACCCCACAAGATACCAAGAAAATCTGACTTGTAACTCTTCGAGTTTTAATAGAAGTAATTACTGTCTGTGAATAACAATTACTTCATATGAAATATGTTTACTGCTGTCTTCAATTTCTGTCTAATGCAGCCAGTGACCTATATTACCTGTCCAGAAATCCAGCCCTGATTCATTCTTTGTCTCCAGGAACCACCTTGGGAAAAGGTGTATTTTTGGCCTGATCCCAGTGCAGTTGGATCTGAATGCCACAGTGGATTTAAACATATTCATTGCATATAAATGCAACCTCTTTTGACGAATCCATTTCCTTGATTTCAGGGATGGTGAGCCAGTTTGTTCACAAAAAAAAAAAAAAAGAACATTTCTTGCCTTTGCCTTTACCCAGAGAGTGATTGTCCAGGGGTACAAGAGAATAAAGGTTACAGAGCATCCACAGAAATCTGCCATTTCTTCTAGGGTTCTTTGTTCTTTTCATGCAAACCTCTCCAGCTATAACAGACAAATAAAAAACATGGGCCAAAATGTTAGTTCCACTGAAATACATTGCAAAATCCCACTGATGCCAGGATTCGTCCCTGATTTTCAAGAAGAATTGAGCATATCCTCAAGCAAGGATTTATCCTGCAGTTCAGGCTGACATGAATTACCAGAATTTAATCAACAGCAAGAGAATGGTGTCTTGGAACCAGACATTTTATGCAGTTTAAGTATGTAAATCATATTTGTAGAGCAATGGATAACTGCTTGTGATTTTCCACTGATTTTCCATAATTTTCCATAAAGCTGTGCATTTAAAAGCAGTTTACTGAGATGTCGTGAATGGACACAGCCTTTTGCCAGCTCTCTCTCAGCTGATGGCAGAGCTGCATTTTCTCATCTTCCTTGCAATACCACCACTGACCCTGCAGCCCTACCTGTGCCTGAAACATTGATCATTTCCACATCAGCACCTAAATGTAACAGCCAACAGAAGAACATGACAAAACTGGCCATATTGCATAATTTCAGCAAAATGATTGTTGATCTGTACCTCTGTAGAAGCTTTCAAAGGTGAAACAGACTCCTGTGGAGCACAGAGTTCAGTTCTTTTCAGATACAGAAATCTGCAAGAGGGAAAACAAAGCCCAAACTCACTTAGAGCTGATATGGGAGAGCAAAAGTCAAGGAAAGAAGGCACCTTCTACTCTCAGATCCCATGTGCAAGCACAAGGAAAATCTTTCTCAACAAAGGAATCAGAAGAGCAATTTCTTTAAAAGGCAAAGAGATTTAGCTGTGCCACACCTTGGGAGCTGGAGACACCCACCCGAGCCAGCAGGGCTCTGCAGGGCACTCTGGCATCGGGTCCTGACAACTCACTCCGTCTGGGTCTGACACACAGAGATCTCCAGAATAGGCTGCGTGGGCTTCCTCTTCCACAGACCTCATAATACACTCTTTTCTACCTTTTTAACTTTTGTAAAGATTATCATCTCAATGCAGTCTTCTCTGATTAGAACAGAAATAAATTGTTTATAATATGAACTTTTTGATGCAATTTGACATTTCCTAGAGAACAGAAATTCTGAATTTCTCCAGTGTATAGGGCACTAGCAAAGGGCAGATGTGCAAAAGGAAGAGAAAGCAGGCACAGCTGAGGATTGGATAATATAAACTGAGAAAACTCACCAAAATGTATACTTTAGACTCCTTTCTTAAGGGAAAGTGCATTGTACCAAGAAAAGTTGCTTCAGTCGTGAAATAAAAAGTTTAAATAATGTGCAGTTGTAAAATTCTCTGAGCCCTATTTAGTGTCTTTTGCTACAGACTTGTCTGTTTTGAATTCCTACTCCAATGCAAGGTGAACCAGTGTATTTTTTTCATGTATACATGATTACATTGATATATTATTAAAACAAGCTAATCACTACTGTGGAAAAAAGTAATATAAAATAATTAATAAGTAATTTGAAAGTAAGGAGCATATCCATATTTTACCATCCCTCATTCAACTACCACTAATAAACTTTATTAATCATCACTGTTGACCAGCCAGTGGCTAACCACTGTGTTACTTGAGACTTCCCAGACCATATTTCAGAAATTTAAGAAAGACAACTCATGTTTCATGGAAGTAATTAGACAGGCCCTGTGGCTAATTATCCAGGAACATTGCAAGAATGATTGACTGACATTTACTTACTATAAGATGAGGTATATTTTTTTCCAGAAATACATCTTGATGTTGCATTGATACAAAAGATCAAGCAGGCACCTTCACAGAGAGGGGGGAGTAACAGTGACCAGCGAAACAATCCTGAGCAAATAGAAGTGCTGGTGGAAGAATCTGAATCTGAGTCTACCAAACACTACTAGTAACATTTGTGATCCCATTGTAATGACATTGTCGTTGAAATGTCCTCAATTCCTTGCACCATCCCAACCTTGCTCATTGACATTTGTGCCATTAATCTCAACAGGGATAAGTTTGTAATACAGCAATGTTAAAAGAGGAAAGATGATGAATGGTAGGGTCTTCCAGGGGAAGGCAAAGAGAAGGAAACTGATGGATTCTCTGTTCTCTTTGGTGGGTTTGTGCCTTTTGGCACTGTGGTAGAGTAATTTCTGGGATGTAACCCCAGCATACAGAGATGGAGTTGGGTTTAAACTAAAATTTGCCTCAACATATTTTTGAAATTGTAAACACTTCTTTGTTCATTCATGTAGTTTCATCTAAGCGACATTCTCAATTGAAAGTCAACAAAGTCTCAAAAATTTGAAAGATTTTCTGGCCAACAGTAAAACAGCCACATACTTTCTTAATCAGGTGTGTATTTATGAAAACCTCCTGAAACTCAATTTGATAATTTCAGCTCCAAACCAACTCCCTTTGGAATTTTTTTTTTTTTTTGTTATTAATTTTAAAGTAACTTGCTTAGAAGCACTGGAGAACAGCTTGTTGTCTAATATTACTTTCTACTTCATTTTTGCAGGTGGCATACCAGCAGAGAAAAAAATTCAGACCAAATCACTCTTCCATCTGCTTCTCTCTTTTGTAGGCATTTAAGCAGAACTTACTTATTTTAATCTTTCTATTTGATTGACATTTTCTGAGTGGGAGAATGACATACAGTACCAATTTTTTAATGGCCAATTGAGAAATTAAAGAAAAATCATGATCTCTGAAAGAATTCCTGCCCCAATAAGATTAATACTGCAAACACTAATTACTTTCTTATTATCGTTTCTGTATGACAGAAGCATCCAGCAGCATTACTTTACAGGCAAAAATCACTGACAGCTGCCACCCTTAATCCCAGTTCAGGCCTGCTCTAGGCAAATCTTACATCCTTATTACTGGGAATTTGATTGAATAAAGGCAAGGTCAGCACTTCCAACACAGTCCCCAGATAACTCATGTTTCACTTATCATTTTATGTTTGTGTGAGAACTATCTACATTATTAAATGATGAAAAAGGTTTATGAAGAGCAAACACTTATATGGAACCCTGTGGTTACAATACTGCAGTTTGTCAGGGGGAATTTTATTTACTGTTTGTATCAACACACTTTTATGTTGATGGACCAATTTATGCAAAACAAAGACAGATACTTGTTTCATCTGCCACATCTTAAACTTCAACAACCCTACAGAACAATCAGAGGTGCCTCAAACATCCCCTGTATTCAAACTTACAAACAAACCAGAAACACATCAACAGCAGGAATCAGTTCTTATGGTAGTGAATTTGAACCCCAAAGTGATTAGGAGTCTGTGGGCTTCAATGCTGCTGGTGAAGTTTATACTCTAAAAACACAGCTGATGAACATATTCTTGTAAGATTTTAATGAAAAACAAAATAAAATATTGTATTTTACTTTTGTGTGTCCAGTTTCTGCGTAACTGCATGGACATAGAAGTAAAATTGCCATGGATATTACTATTCCATGCTGATTACATGGGGATTTTTAATTATCAAAACTAGAAAAGAATTACTTTATTTTTATTATTTTAAAGAAAGTCAAACAGCTGTTTTTCTAAAGAAATATTTCTTTAAAAATTGAGTAAATTACTATAAGTTTGCAAAATTTACCTATTTGATTACCAAGCTTTTCCATGGTGGTCAAATAAATCACTTTTTGATTCAACCTCTAATAAATCTCATGCCAGTGCAAGTACAAAATCTACTTATCTACTGGCAAATGCTCATGACAGCTTAGTAAGGCTGAGTGATTCATTTGCACTGTGGTATTCATATACTATAGATAGGCTTCATAAAACCTTCAATGATTATACTTAATAAAAGTGAGCTTCACTGACAGCAAAATACACCGAAGGTACAATTAGAGACTATGTATTGGGTGAGTAATGAATATGAAGCTAATTAAATTTCTACTACTCTACCAAAAAGTGGCTGCTAAAGTGTGATTCAGCTGTCCTAATCATTAGTTAAAATATTATACACTATATGTATAAATAAATCCTCAGGAGGTTCAATACCTACTTTATATAATGGGACAAATTTCTATCTTTCTGAGCTTATGGACATTTTACCCTATTTCTAAAAGCCATACATAATTTGGTGGAATGGACAGTTAACAAAACTCGAGAGATCTATTTCTGAATATTTGCTAACCATTTCTCCTTCTTATATATGGCAGTGCAGCTGAATTAATTGGGCTTGTGACTGGGCAACTAACTGTAAATCAACAATTTATTGGGTAGACTTTTTCCATCACTTTCTCTTTGAAGGTCTTGATGGCTATTAAACATGGACATACAGGTCATATCATGTAGCTCTGAAAAATTTCCCAGACAGGTGTGAAAAACCAGAGGTGAAAGTATCTCCTTGCATGGTGCACTCTGCCAAAAATGTCCTTAGTGAGCACAGAAGGATGATACAGTCCATTCTTCCATTCCCTATCTGTATCTCATACACAGATATTGAAGGGATAAATCAGAACAGGAGGGCACGTGCTGTAATGCCCCGAACCCCCATTTTTCCGCCTTGGATGATCATCCTTTTGTTTTCCATTTCAAAAGTAATTTCTGTATACATTTTTTAGCATTCACTTAAGTGGTTTTGTAAGTATCTCTGCCACAATTAAAGGGGTGTCTACATAACGTAAGTAACTTCTTTAAAAGAGCTAAGAGGATTTTGTAGATAATCAGCTGCAACATTTTCACACATTCATTACCCAGAACTACTTAGCCTTGTTTGCTGCTCAGGTAGAGCAAGAGACAGACGTATAACTGCTTCCACTTGTGGGTAAGTTGACCATATTGCCTGCCATCAAGCTGCAAGGGTTTTGCCTTGGAAACCATGCTTATGAATAAAAGTATTCTAAAAGATAGCAACGAGAACATTTCTTACACTCTTCATGACAACATACCAAGTGCTTAACAGTGACTCAGAGAAGGGCATAGAACGTGCATAATACCTGGCTTAATAAATTACAAAATACTAATTTACAAATTCTTTCACTTAATCTTCTCATGCTTGTCATGACTAAGGTTAATGCAAGTGTTGTAAGCTTCACCATGCCAAGCTGCATCTCAGATATGTCCTCCTAAAGCAGCACCACAGCAAAGGGAGCCTGCTGGGAAATAGCTAGCTCACTCCAGCCCCAGACCTCCTCCTGTAGAGTGACCAGCAGGTAGTCTGCACACACTCCATTGCATCTCCCAGCATTTTAACACACTTACCACAACAGCTCAAGAGCGTGGTTTGACAAATCAGGGAACAAACCAGAAAATTCGGATGCCCACTTGCATCTGAACCCTTTGACTTCTTAAACTGTTGGTTAGGCATGGTACCTGTCTAACTCAGGGGTGGCCTGACTCACGGTGCTGCTCCCACACAGGGTGCACCTTGGGAAGTGAGAAGCAAGAGCTACAAGGTGGAGCAGAGCAGCCTGCAGAGGCCTCCAGAAGTCAAGGGAAGTGACTGTGTGTCAGCCCTCCCTTCAGCAAAAGCTGACTCAGGTCCCCTTTGACTCTGAGGCACATACTCCAGGGTTGGACATTTCATCACGAAGAAAGGCTGCCTTAGGCCTGTATGCACTGCCACAGCCAGAGTATTGGAGCCACATCAGGCACAGCTGTGCCTTTCTAATCCTCTCCTAACTAATAATTAGTGCTCTACCTGGGACAGGTACAGGATTACTTTGGGAAACAGGAAACAAAGCAAGAAGCATTACGCAAGCAAGTCCAGATGTTACCCTCAGTATCTGGAGGGCATACGTGCGTGACATAGGTTTTCCCAAGCACACCAGAGCTGCTGAAAAAAACCCCACATTTCTAAATTATTTTAATACTCCCCTGTTTATGGGAATGCATGGACAGAATATGTCCCCTCTGCTCCTAATAAGTGTGACCCAGCAGTCATTCGTGCCCCACCGCAGTGATGTCTCTGCAAAGGTAGTGACCAACTAGCTATCATCTTCCTTCAGTGCCAGCACAGTCTTGTCACTGGTGATTTTATATAGTCAGTTGTTTGGAGCGCTGACACTGGACAGAAAATGAGACAAGAATCAATGTTGAATAACCTATGGATATGTGCTTTCCTTCCTACCGATAACAGATGTCACTGGAGTGAGACTAGACTGGGGCTGTAGTCACAGTGATATCAGATATACTTTTAATGGTTTGTAGATCCCCTACTTTAGACTGTGTACATTACATTACATTACAATGGAATCTCTTAAGGCAGTTGACGTTCTATTGAAGGCTGAATAGTCACTTCTAACAAAGGAGGACCGATCCTTTGCTTTGAGATGTGCAGATCAGACATATTTTTATTATGGTGACTGTCAATGTTCAGTTACCATCCTGAAAAGCTCCAGTAGTCAATAAAGCTGCAAAGATGTCAGCAAAGGGCACTTGATAAAGAAGTCAGTGGCCTGTGCTGGCTTTCTTCGCAATGGTAACGTGCAAGAAGGAAGAAAAGAATCAGCCCACCACAGTTTGCATCTGAGAGCATTTGCTGAATAGATTTGCCTTCGCTTGGTCTCTGCCTTTGACTTCTTATTCACAGGTATAAAGGCAACCCTGGACAGTCTGAGGTCAAAAGAAACCCTAATGTCTGGTCCTACCTCTGCCCTGTAACTTCTGAGTCTTCCAGGATCATCTCCTCATGCAGAACTGGCAAATATTATACCATGTGTTCACAAGCAAATATTATGGCGTCAAAAGTGAATCACACCTCTGCAAAACTGCAGATGACCAAATTCGGAGCAGGAATTAGGGTAGAGTAGGTAATAAAGCAACTACCAAGAATCTTCTTTCCTTCTCTATCATCTGAGAAAGGGATAAAGAATGAAACCAAATGCTGTTCTTTTTCCAAACTAGTTATTTTTACATACTGCAATACCCTCCAGTGTTTGCTGAGAACAATATAAGCAGAGAAGTTTAATTTCATAAGCAAGATTGGTTTAATTTTGCCAAACTGGCAAGAATTACATTCTTTGGCCCAGTCCTTAATTTTCTTCTGAATATACCATCTCATGATAATTTCAATTTGCCAAGAACTATTTGGTAAAAACCAAACACTTGAATTTCTGCTCACCTTGCCAGTTGCCCTGCCCTTTGCCAATAACAAAAGGTTTTAAGATAGAAACTGGACTATTTAACCTTCATTAATCATTCATACTGTTCAAACACATCATCCAGTAACTGAAGAGGGGTTAATGGTAGCTAAGCTTGAAGCTGTTGTCAAAAGTAGGTTTAACTTTCTATGAACTCACTGGACACAAAGAATGCAGCCTGCTCACTATTCTGAATGTCACCAGCTCGCAGCAAACTGATGACTACTAATGGTAATTAAATACCTCTGCAGCTATTTGTATCAATAACAAAGAGTTACTGTCAGAACTTGAATGAGGTCCATCTGCCCATTTTTAAAGAATGTTAACATTCTGTAAGTGATAAAGCAGATGGCAACCCAAAAAGGGGAGACAAAATCAAACTTCTGTATTATAGTCCCTTTCTGGAGCTGCTCTGGATTCCCTGATGTTTCTCCTCAAATACAGAAGTTTAAGAATGAAGCTTCCATACAGATCTGGTTTTCTGTGGCAGATTTCCCCAGTATTTCCTTTTATTGCAGGTTGTAAACACCCAGTCCCAGTGAGCTGATGGGGAAGGGCCATTCTACTGTTGCTCTTCCATCCTCACTTTGCCACAGACATTCAACTTGGTGCCGGTCACATTTGAACAGAGGATGAAAACACAGTTACCTCTCTGTCTTTCTTGGTAGGCTGCAAACCATGCAAGGTATAATTGTGTATATTTGCAAAGACAGCACAAAGGTTCCTCCAAAATAGTCCTGCATAGATTTTTATTAATGCACTTGACTCTCATGACATTTGTGAGTACATGTAGAAAAGGGCTTTTCTTCTCTGCACTTTTAAAAATGATACTATGCTTTTTTCTGAAATCTATCACTGTAGGACTCACACTCCCTTCAGGAGAATTACTTAGACTGAATCCTTCTGGGTTTGTCCTGTTAATTTCATTTGCAGATAGATTAAGTGCTCAACCATTTAGTGACTCTCTCTGTTGATTCAGTAGGCAGTCCCCACACAGCAGGCAAAGCTTTGATGGGGCTGAGCCGTTTCCCATTGTAGAATAAATGCCTTACCCAAGTGACTCCTTGGTGATATTAGCCGGGGAGTGATAGGGAAAGTCAAAACTTCTCCACTTATTTACAGTTCTTATCGACACACTGTTCATTAAGAGACAAATTCATGCAAATCTGAGAACAAACACTTGTTTCATCTGCCACTTCTAACAACTCAACAACTCCAAAGTGCATCAGAGGTACCTTCACAACCAGATATCTCGCTATGGATGAAATGTTCTCACCCTCAGTGCAACCACGTCCACATCTCGCACCAGGAGCTCTGGCCCACCTGTGCCACACCCCAAATACATTTGTGATGCCCAACCTGAAAATGCATATTTTTATTGTCTCTGCAGGGCTGCCTTGACAGATTTCTGTATTGATTCAGTACTGTAATGAAAACACTTTCTTATTAGTACCATATTATAAATACCATATCTGACTTCTCAAGGGTTTTTTACTGTAGCAAATAATACTGCTGGCTGCAGCTAAATTTTCAGCTTACAGCCAGGATCAGAAATTGTGAAAACACTGGTTTTGATTGCAACATTTCTATTTTTAAAGGAAGGAGCAGCATTGCAATCATTACTTTAGATATTCTTCACATTTTTTAAATAATTATTCACGCTTTTCATTTCTATGCTTGAGAAATGGTTAAGATTTTTTTTTGCCTGAATTAAAATCAATACATTAGAATAATAAATGAAATTTTGCTCTGAAGCAGGGAAAGCTAGGGACAGCTTACAGATAAAATTCTCATCTTTTGTAGCATCATCTTCAACATCCAAACTCTTGTTCAAATATAAAAAAAACCCCAACCTGTCTTAGGTTTTAATTCAGAAAGGCTCTAAGCATGTTCCATATAATAGTCCTGCTGCCCCGGGGAAGTGAAGCTCCCTGAAGTCCGTAGAACCTTCACTGTACCCATACCCATCCAGTTTAGCTGTACATCTTGCTGAATCAGGAACTGATATAATATCTGAAATACAACGTCTGCATTTACTTCTACTGCTGATTCTAAATTATGATCTCGTGTGATGGCTGAGGCTATTACTGAGTTGCACCTGTTGAACACTATAATACTGTGCAAGAGGTCAGATGGGATGTTTACAGGTAGCAGTGTACAGATGTCCCTCTGTATCCATAGCTGTCTATACAGATGTGTGTGCTTCTTTCCACCAGAATCTATGGGACACAGATCTGGACTAGTGAACATACTCAACCAATTTCTGTCAGTCCATTTTGACCACCAGGTCTACAGCAATCTCCTGAAACTGCTACTAAAAGCACATACTCAAAACACTATCAACTTCATACTGACTTGTGTAATTTAAACTTTTTCCTGAGAGACAGCGAAGTTTATTTTATAAACAGATCAGAAATTCCATGCTCACTTAGTGCAAACCCTTTTGTTGTGTCAAATTTGTTTAAAAGCATCTTGTGGGAACAATAGTTGGAGCTACATTAATTCTGGCAAATTTAGTGCTGTACAACCCCATGCCCCAGAAGAAGTCATGTAGGTGACATTACACTGGTGTCAGATTGTGTACTCACAAAAGTTGTATTACTTTAAAATGACTTGAAATAAACTAATGCAATTCCAAGTGTTGATGGAAATAAGGGGTGTTCAAGGAGGAGGGAAAATAGTCCACTAAGTTCACAGACCACTCATTTTAAAGCAGATTTTTTCACTACCATTTGTGTTTGACTGTTGTGCTGCATCTTTTTAATACAGGTGTAGAAATAAAGAAAGCACTAAGATTTTTGGCTGTTCTAGTGAATAAGTGCTCACCCATAATCACCCAGATTCTTGGGGAGAAAAGTGGCTGTGGCCTAACTAGGATTCTCTGACATTCAAGGACTGACATCATAGATTTCATCCTCACCCCTTTCCCCCAGGACAGCCCTCTCCTGCAACCAGCTCACTGTGGCAAAGGTGTTCAAGAGGCTATAACAGACCCACAACCTCCTGGCAGTGCACAGCCCTCACAGTACTGCACACTGAGACTACCCTGGATTTCAGAGACATAAGTTGGTGAGAGCTCAGACCCCACTACTTCAAAAAAGACCTCCAGACTCTAGAACTAAAGGAGAATAGCACTTCACATGAACTGAAGCACAGCTAACTTTCCACACAGGGAAGAGCAAAATAATTTTTTAAAAGTTAACTGAACTTTTTGAACATCACCAGCAGTTCATCTTTGAGATCACACTGAGCTCCCTGTGAAGATCTGGGCAGCTTCATATCCTGGCTGGCACTATTACAGTGAGCCATTACTAAGCAGGAAACAATCCAAGAGGAGGAGCACACCTTTCCTGTGCTGATGTAAGGAAAACATATGGAGATGTCAAACCATACCTGTTACATGTCAGGCCTGTCTGATTCTGCAAGTCCAGAGTTAGATGCACTGTATGATCCTTAATCCCCCTGAGAAAAAATATCACAAACTGCTCACAGTCCTCCCTGTGTGTCCCAAGGCTTATTCCTAAAGTTGCTGCTGAGGACACTTTTTACCTGATAAATGTCAAAACCGAGAGGGGGAATCTCACCTCTGCAAATTTCAGAGGACTCATCTGTCCTCAGGTCTGCAACCTTTCCCCGAAGGGAGGCTAAAAAACAACTCCAAAAGACTCAAGCTGCAGGGTTACTCTGCCACCTCTTCCTTGGGGAACTAATCATATCAATTTTTCACATTGATTTAATTAATTAACCAATTCAAATACTGTGTGGATAGCTGTGAAGCTCTAACAAAGGCATGCATCAGGCAGACACAAGGTGGCAAATGAAGTTACAGAACTTCTTCTGTAGTGAATGATTTCTCCCTGTGATTAGATTGATTAATGTGCTGGTAAGCATTTGTTTCATTAGGAACAAACTGTTGATATGTCTGCAGGATGTGTATTCACAGTGCTCCTGAATGGCTTTTGAAGCTCATTTGTGAAGTTGTCAGGCTCAATACAGATAAACATTGTGTTTGATATGGTTTTTGCTGGGAGGGATTTGCAAATTACATTGTTAATCCCTCTCTGAAGGAAAGAAGCATTTATTGGCTAAGAAAAGTGAACTTGTTAGGTGACATGGGTTTTGATGATAAAGAAATCCAAGTGCACAATATTTTTCTCTCACATCCCTAGTGAATGTTGAAACTTAGGCACAGGAAAAAAATAAATAAACATTTTCCCTAAAGTAGCAAAAAGAAACTCATCATGATCACACAGTTTACAAGAGCCCTCTATATGTTTACACTGCTTTCTGTCTCATTGTGCTCATATGCTTGTAGTTCAGTCTTTAAATTCTTCAGAGTATCAAGATGCAAATTACTGCTGTTTAAACTGCACACAACAATTCAAATAACGTCCCCACACTTAATGAGAGACTGACATAACATAATTAAAACAAATATCCAATTTGATCCTGTAAGGAAACACCTAAACTTTATAAAAGAAGTTCATGTTCTTTTTCCACTCTTTTGTGTACTTGTACTGACCTACACAGTGCCAAGGAGATCCCTTGTCACCCTCCTTGCAGTTTGTCCAACTCTTCAGATATTAAGGTACCATTATTTATCATCACTGATGTTGTTATTCTACTGATAGTGTATTTGAGACTGGAGAGTGACTTAAGGCAGTCATTTTGACTGTGTGCAGGTCTTGTGAACCTGGAATTATCTCCCCTTTCCCCAACTCCTTTACCTGGTCTGATCAAAGGTGTTATCCCTCCCTAAACACCTTGTTTCTCTGACACCCTTATACCAAGAGAGCAACATAAATGCTCTTCACTTTCAAAACCCCTAGTCAAATACCTAAGCTCTTAATGGTGTAATAGATTAGTTCATGGCTATCTCTCTATAGAAGAGTATTATTTGAAGAACATGTTTAAAAACATTTGCAAAATATTTCTGCTTCCTTAAAAAAAATAAACCCACCCTTCTGGCATGTTAATTTTACTGATTTGCTTGTTGGACTTCTAACATTGTATTAACACAAAAAAATCTTCCAAAATTACAGTTGCAAGGTTATACATTGCAAATAACCTTCTGATACCGAGTGTCAAGCAATGAGCAAAGACAAACCAGACAAAACAAATATGGAAGAAAATTATGTGGCTCAGGACTAGTACAGGAAACCCAACTGGAAAAACACACAGACAAGAAAAATCATCAAAGAATTAAACAAAGGATACATGTGGCCACCCCCCCTAGCCTTTGAGAGTTCACCTGGTGCCCACCTGCCTGATCTCTGAAATAGAATCAGAAATGTCAGGCATTTCCTCTTCAAAAAATCCTTGCGGGTGCACGTTGGGGTTCCCTGACTCATTGCAGGCAGCCTCAGAAACAGCTCATACAGGAGAAATATGAAGTCAGACAATGGTAATGCAGAAGAAAAAAAGCCAGATGAGTGAGGGACATATTCTTGCAAGGAAAGAAAAGGCTGGACTACAAGCATGGTGAAGGCTCTGGAGAAAAGTCTGGGGGTGTTTGGCCTGGAGAAAAGAGAGCTCATGGGGACCTTATCACTGTCTACAACTGCATGAAAGGTTGTAATCACGTGGGGATCAGTCTCTTCTTCCAGGTAACAAGTGACATAATAAGAATAAATGGCCTTATATTGCACTGGGGCAGCTTTAGATTGAATATTAGGAAAAATTTAATCACAGAAAGGGCGGTCAGGCATTGGAATGGGCTGCCCAGGGATGTGATGGAATCACCATCCCTGAAAGTGTTCAAAAGGCCATTTGGGAACACGGCTTAGTGGTGAACACAGCAGTGCTGGGTCAATAGTTGGACTTGGGGATCTTAGATGTCCTTTCCAACTGTAATGATTCTATGATTCTGTGTGTTACCCTGGACATAAAAACAGGTGCTTTATTTCTCACTGGAGAGATATGTGTGAGACCTATTAGCAAATGAACATGTCACATGGTGAAACATCTCTTGTCATTCCCACCACATGGTGCATATACACATTTTATTGATGGGTGCAAAGTTGCTTCGTGGTGCTATTACCAAACTTACTCTCTATGTTTATTTCTGAACAACTCAAAATGGCAGCTTTTCCTCAGAACAGACATGCAGCTAATACCAGTTCTGCTGAAACCAATGCTGAAGAACAGGTAACACCGTAGAGATCTATCAGTTATGTTTGTAGTTCACACTCCGTAGAAAGAGCTGATCTTAGACATAAAGCAAAATAACAGAGGGTATGCATGTCACAGACAACAGCAATAAAGGTTTTTCTACCTGTTTGTCCTCTCTGCCATTACTAGAATGTTGTAAATGTGAAATTCTAGCACCTTGAGTTACCTAATGAACTTACAGAGACATTAGTAGTAGAGTCACATCACCAAACTTTAAGTCCATAATTCAGTCAGATAATCTCAGTTATCCCTTTAAAATCACAGGCTTCTCCACAGAATAAAGCAAGGCTCTGAAGTCCTGCTGCATAGGTCAGCCAGAACCTTCTCTCCTCTGACTGTAAAGGAAATATAAAGTGACTAACTTAGCCAGCTGAGAGAGGTGTCTAAAGCTGAGGTATAAATACCTTCCCTAAGATGGGTATTTTTAGAAATGGGTTGCTAGAACTATTAATTCTAAAAAAATATTACAGCTGCACAGTTTATATTGCTACTTGCTGTTGAGTGTATAGGATGCTTCCCCTTTCACTCTCAGGATTTACTGGAGTTTGCTTTGTTTTTCTGCGGTCAAGAATTTTCTCTTTCCTAAGTCTGCTCCAAATTTTTCTACAAATTAAGATCTCTCTGGCTGCAGAAAGACACATAAGGCAGAAATTCAAAGGACCTGGTACAAATAGTAAATAAAGAAATCTAGTCTCCTCACACCTTGCAGCACTGAAGAAAACCTTCTCAAAGAGAAACAAATCTTGAGTGATGCAGACTACAGAACAGAGACATCTCTATGTAATGCACAGGTTCACTGACATGCACTGCAGCAGAGATACCTCAGTGAAAATCCATTTAAAAAAAGAGTGCTTTCTCCTCTGCCTATTTCCATTCAGATCATTAGATTGTGAGGGCAGGATGTGGAGGAGAGGAAATGCTGTTATCCCACATTACAGACACAAAGCCAAGTGAAAAGTCCAGGATTACACAAACCCTGCAACATTACAGGCAACGCTACACCTACATGACAGATAGCTGTGTTCTAAGTACTGGATTGTTCTTCCTCGCCTGAATTCTCCTGGACTTCCATCTGTCCTTGCATAGTCACACTCAACAGCACATGCTAAAACAACCTGTATAAGGCAGGACTTGCAGCCTTTGCTTTCTCTGCAGAACAAATTACCCTGAAAGCAGCAAGAAGAAATCACGTGCCAGGCCTGCCTCTGTGCTGGCTGAAACAGAATGGTAAAACAGGGAAGTATTTCTACATGTACTTCAAGGAGCCCAGGGGATTACTCTGACTTCTGAACAACACTCTCCTGGCACTTTCTCAAACACAGTGAACATGACCACTACCCAGCACTTTGTGCATAAACTAACACCAAGAAAGAATTAGTCGTGTTATTGACATGACTAGTGCTTTGGAGGGATCCTTGAATACAGCTATGTCTCTTGTTGGTTAATGAGGGCTTTGAAAAATTGCTCATCTTGGCCAGTACAAAAACAAGCATTCATGGAATGGAAACCTTCCCCCTTTAACTGAAAAGCTCTGTGTAAGCAAAAGGTTGCTTCGTGTTTGACACTGTTTAGCTAAGCGTGGCACTGAGTGAAGTCTTCTCCCCTTTTACAGAGCTTGGTATTTAGCTGCGCTCTCTTTTGTGCTAAAAATAACAAAGGGAGTATTTGGAAGAAATCAGAATAGACGAGCTGATACATTATTGATAGGAGTTTCAAGCCGCCTGCCACTCTGTTTTGTTACGTGGTTGAAGCTCAATTTTTAATGAAGAACCTATGAAAATCTGATGGGGTGAAAAACATGACCTCTAAATGATACTGTACACAGAAGTTCCCATCAGATAGCTGAACTGCCCTGTTTCACATCCCATCAGAGATTTACCTCAACTTGACCCTGTGGTTTACAGGCAAAAGAGACAATACCCTGACTCAGACAGGAAAGGTGGCATTAGAGGGATGCACAACTCTGAAAGAGCACTAAACAAACTAGGTTTTTCTTCTATTGTGTGGAGTTTCCATCATGTGCATACTGACTAATGCTCCATCCTATTAGAAACACACCTCCAATTCGCTGAGAACATGTTTACTAAAACATTATTTGTACAGAAAAATCCATGGGAATCATACCATTAAGTGCACCAAGTGCAGAGTAGCATGACAAGGATACACTGAATAGCCAGAAAAGGCTAGCAGAAACAGGTTTTCAAACACATGAGCATAGGATTATCAGAAGCCAGTTCTGGAGCATTTGTTCTCAATGATGCAAGCATGGAGAACTTGTGCAACTGCCGGGTTTTTTATAAGAGGTTAAGCCTTCTCTCTAAAATAACCATTCCACTGTCATTTTGATTGATCCCTTATTCCATACAGCTGTGAGAACATCCTCAAACTGCATTTAGAGAACCTGCTCTTCCATCTGCTAACCCCATTTGCTGAAATCTAGAAATAAAGTGCATAGAAATAATCCTCTTTCATCCAATTACCTTCTAATCTGATAATGAACCAATATGTGCTTCTGTTTACCAAAACACTAACACTTCCATTATGAATACTGGCTAATTTACAGTTGCTGTTCTGTATACAAATGTAATTCACTGGCCTGGAGTAAAGTTACATTCATGATAAAAAGATGACATTCATGGGGTTATATTCAGGAGTTCACTACTCAGAATAAGGAAACAATGGAAAAATGCTTTCATAAAATTAATTATGTGTTCATATGTCAGGGAGATAAGTATAAATGATTCAACAACACAGTATGTAAAAAAGAGATGCTCAACAACACACTTCACAGGAAAAATTAAGTCATGAATACCAACCTTCATATAGTAAAAACCAAATTTTCCCCTGGCATTCATGAATCAACTTTAATGAAGGCAGTGGAGTCACACCTGCAGACTCCGAGAGGGGCTGTATAGGCCTTGCTGCCTGTCCAGATAAACTGTCCTTATTCAGTTCAAGTTTTCAGAGGCATCATGGGCTGATATCGTAGTGCAAAATCGCTCACCTACTTTCAATGTAATTTCTAGCATATGTTTCAATTCTTCGATGTTTATTATTGCATTTTTAAATAGAACTGTATGTTTCTATATTGTGCCAGTCTTCAGAGAAAAATTAGAAATCCTATGGAGCATTTGCTGGCACTTCATAAGTGAAATGGTTAAGGTACAATACAAACATACTTCAGCCCTCCCTTCTTATCACTCATGAGTGTGAAAAGGTATTCCTAACATATTACTCAAAGAGCATCACTTGTTATCAGTAATCACTTCACAACAGAATATAATCACTTTCGCAATGGAAGAACAAGTTAAAGAGGAAAAGAATGAAAGAAAAGAAGTGGAACAATACTTGTCAAGAAAATGTCAAAATTAGAGCCTTTATCTCCTCTGAGTTATACTACCGTAAATCCACCAAGAGCAGAGAGACTCTTGCGAAGTGTTGTGCTCAGAAATCACCTGGCTCTCCAAAGTGACCTACATTCAAGTCATGCTTAATCACAAGACCCCTCTTTTTGCCAGACTTCTGAACTCAGCTCCAGCAGGATATCTTTTCTTTCCCCAATTTGTTTTAACCACTACACTTATTTGCCTCTTTGGTTGAGATTCACAGACATTTCTTTTTAAATATTAAGCACCAAATTAAACCTCTTGTTTTGCTACCTAGCAGAACGGAAGAATGACCTTGTGATTAAAAGGGCTGGACTAGGATTCAAAACTGGGTTTAATTCCTCACTTCAACAGAGGATTCTTGTATGACTTCATACAAATCACTTCCTAAATCTCTTTACACTTAAATTTCTTGTCATAAAATAAGGATAAATGATTATATTATACCTGTGGACATGCCACAAAGCTTTGCACAGCCTCTTGCTGCCTGGTGCAATGGTGTCTCAAAGACAATGCCGGGCTGCAACGATGACTTAAATTCCCTTCCTGAAAGTTGTCCCATATACCTCGGTTAGAAAGCTTAGCCCTGCTATGAAATGAGTTAGTATGACTCCCTTCAGCCAGAATGAGATCACATTTACGAAATGGGAACTGAAAGAAGGCCTTCAAGCCCACTGGAGCAGGCAGAGCAAGACGTGCAATGGGCACACAGCCATTGCTCTGCAGCGGTACCATCACTGTCACCATTTGCTGTGCCTGCACCCTACTACAAACGTCTTGTCTGTAGCAGGGGACCCCACTGCTTGATATGACCTACCATGAGAGTGTTATGGCAGTGTAAGATGGCTAAAATTTGACATAAATCTCATCGGAAATGACCCCAAAGGGAAAAGGTGTAACCCACACAAACCATTGTGCGGCCCTGTGCTGCTCCCGCTGCCGGCGCCCCCGTGACCGACACGGGGCTGGCCCCAGGACACCTGGGGGTGGCTGGGACAGCTGGGCACGAGCGAGGGCTGCAGGGAGAGCAGCACTGCCCCAGAAACCTGGGGCCTGGGATCCCCCCCTCCCCTGACGCTTTTAGAGGGTTAACTTTCTCACAATCAGATATTGGGACAATCTAGAGTTTCAGGCCCACAGTCCTCGCAGCAGCTTGAAGCGAGGGAGTTAAGCACGATGCCCCTGATAATTTGTGTGTTTCTCATGCAGTTCTGTTTACCTCAGAGAATAGCTCAGATTCATGTGGTGGCTCATCTGTTTGTTTCCCAGGAGTGTCCTCCTCATCAGGTACAAATGACTTGTTGTTTCCCGGTCCTGTCTGCCTCCTTGGTGACGGATAGATGAGAACCATTCCCTGTGCTCTGGGACTCTAATGTGATCTGGGTCGCGCAGGGGGAGAGCAGTGCGGGGAGGGGGCACTTAACACTGTGAGAACTAAAATCTCTTTGTAGGTGAGCGTGTTTGTGTGCATTTCCAAGGTACCTGCAGTCCGCTGCCAGCTGCTCCAGCATCCCCCAGTCAGGGGAACAATGGCTCAGGAGCAACGCTGGCAGAAAAGAGAGGTCTAAAAATAGATCTTTGGAGGGCTAAAATCAGGGGGGCAACATTTTGAGAAAGCATTATTTGATTGGGTTTGGTAACAGGTATATTTTCTGCAGAGTGTGAAGTCACCCTGTTTATTGCCTTGGACTCTTTGAGCCTTCCTGAAGGTTCGATTCTACCCTCACTTAGAGAAAAATGGGAAGTCACCAACCTACTCCTTTTACTTATTTATATTTACAATTATGCAACTTATAGCTCAAGTCACAATCCACTGTTTTGATGGACGCCTGCCTGGTGATAGAAGATGCAACTGTATTTATAAATCCAGCCCACGCTGCCTTTCAATTTTTCTTTAGAAACTCATTTTTTTAGGCAGTCTTAATTTGGCAGTTACACTTCAGCAGGGATCACATGCACATTTTCTCTTTTGATTCACATAGTTTCAAATGCCCTGAACTCCATTCAAATTCAACTCCATGCACAGCACAGCCAAGTTTCACCAGGACTATGACTGAAATCATACATTTCTGGGAATATCACAGTTTCAACAGGAAATCTTAAACTAACCCCATTTCTGTCAAACCTGGCTAGAGATTCATCAAGTAAGTTCACAAACTCCTTAACAAAACCTAAGTAAAAGCCCAGCCTTGGCTCTTAGTGATATCCACATGAGTCTTGTTGCTGACAGCAGAGGCAGAAGGATTGGGATCCCAGTTAATTAACCTCCACATTTTACACTGTGCACAGAAAACATTTAGCACAATCCATTTGTCTCAATCAACCGGTTCAATTAATAAAAGCAGGTCTGGGAAGGTGCTCCCACTGGATTTTGGACATTTTCTTTGGCTTGCTTGCATTCTCTACATTCTCTGGAAAGAAATCCTGTTGATTTCATTTTCATCTTTCCCTCTCTCTCAATTTGAAAATAGAATCTATGATTTTCCATCATTTCCACTTAGATAGAAATATGTTGTGAAAGGTAATTTTATTGCTGAGAAATAATCTTCCTAATGTCAGCCATTATTTCACTCTCAGTGTGACAACTAGGGTAAGTGTTGGAAATCACTGTATGTTTCAGCTAAAGTATCTTGACAACACAAACGAAGAAGAAAAAGGTAGTCTTTTTGTTAATGAAAACTGCACTGTTATTTTGGTCTGTAATGGAGAGATTCATGTAAATGATTGCCTGTCGTTTATACTAAAGAAAAATAGAAAAAAAAATTCAGAAAGCAGGAAAAGTGGTTTCTTTCCTTCCTCCTTGAATTTGCTCTTATATTTACTGTAATAAGCCCTTTCAAAACATTTTACCTCTAATATAATGTTCATGACTCCCTTAGTAAAATAAATCAAAATCCACCACCAGATTGGGGATAACAGCTTCACAAAAACTAAGGAAACTTCGACCTTGCACTGTTAAGAGTAAACATTATCCTATGTATAGATCTATAGGCACTTGGAATGTAATATTATACAGTAAAACCAGCCTAGCCCATACCTCTGCAATTAGCACAACCCCCTGTATGTCAAGTCAGAGTAGTGGATTCCTTCCTTTGGGGATGAAGGGACAGATGATATCTACTAATACTACATTTGTCCCTTTCCTCCACTACACCTGCAGACAAAAGAGCTGTCCTACTATGTCAGGAGTTCAAAATTCAAGTTCAGAGACAGGGAGAAAGAAAAATATCAATAAAGTTGCATTATTTGATGTTTTTTCACCTGACTTGAAAGTTGAATAAAGAAGAAAATTTAAATTTTTTTGTCAGCCTGCTCTTCTTTCATACCTCTTGAACATGAACATTTTCTGCAAAGTCCAAGCAGCAGAGAGGGCTGTGACAGAACTGAAACCACAAATGGACTCTCAGTGGGCAAAAGAGAACCCTGCAGTATCTTCAGTAAAGGCACTTCAGTATGTAAGAGCTCTGCCTATTTCCTATGTCAATTACTGTACTCACCAATTTATTCATGTCTTAAAATTCTAGGTCATGAGATCTGCCCTTTGCAATCATATTACAATTTCTCAAATTTATGCTTTGCATTCAACAGAGAATTTCTGATGAAGTTTTTCATCCTGATTTTCCAACTATCCAGAAACCCCAGTTAGTGCTTCAGCAGATGGAATATGTCAAATTTTTGCTTCTTGGATTTATAGATTTAAATGATGAGTGCTGCTATTGCATTTGGGCAAAGCTTACTCACACAAGCAATCTTTTCTAATGGAAATAGCCTCATTTAAGGGGGAGTGAGCAAAGAATTTGCCGAATTGGATGAGAATTCCCTGAATCTATTCCTGGTACAGATCTAACTTTCTTTTCACTGCCTGATGAAGAAAAACAAGTAAAAACAAATTAAGAAGCACTTCTAGAATTTTAAGAGATTGAGGGACACAAATTGACGGACAGCAATGACTCACTGCACTGCAGTTCTGTAGAACAGCAAGAACTCTCCAGGCTCTTGATTTCAGGAAAGTGATCCTGAGTTGCCCGTTGGGGAAAAAAGATGGAAAAAAACCACTTTGTTAGCTCCCCAACAATGCTGTTACATGTATATATTAGTTGCCTATGAAAAGCACGACATAGGTCAATGAAAATTCAGGAATTCTATATGAAGACTTTGGACCAAGTTTGTTGGCAGCTTGTTATGAAGGTAAAACTGTCTTTCATCACTTTGCCAAAAGACACCTTTTTTTTTTGCTGCGACAATGAAAGACTCAGAGCAAGCTCACCTGGTGAGGAAGAGAAACTAAGATTTATGCACTGATTCTTCTTAAATTGTTTCTATAGGGTTTTCTTTCTCACATGAAAAACAAAAGCAAACCATCTGAAAAACCTTAGGCTACAATGTGGAAGCATTTTGCACCTCGAACAGCACCACAGGGAGAGGGTTCATTTTGCCCTATCAAGAAGTTTTCCTGTTCTGTTTCACTGCAGCAGAATTGGGCAATAGGCAGGGATCTTGTTAGCCTTTACCAGCTCTGCAGTCTTCCACCTGTCAAAGTTGAGAACATCAAATTCATTTTTCTATGCTAATTTTAAAAGCAAGGACAACCCCTTCCTTCAAAAGATCACTCATCTCAGTTGAAGAACTATGAAATGCCTGTTAGTACTGAATGTTACTCCTTTTGCACAGAAATGAAGAGGTTTTGTAGTAGCTGTCGGAGTCTGCTAATGTCCAGAAGAGTTCCTAAGACCCTGAAAGTAAAAGTTTGAATCTCTACCTCTGCCCAAACATGCACATGGCTTCTGAGCTCAGGAGTGGTCTAACAGGGAATTTCCCAAAGAAGTAAGAAGTTATAGAAGAGACAGGCAAAGACCCACAGTTTCCCTCAGGCTATTTTCCGGCATCAACAGACTGCATCTGTAGGGGCATGTATCTAAATTGGGGGAGCCTTCACAACAAGAACTTAACGAGCCTCAGGGAGCCTCCACTGAGGTGGGACATTCACAGAGGGACGAGTCATCCCATGGGTGAACTCACACAGGGCCCATTGACCTGCCCATCCTCCACAGCCTGCCTGGAGCTCCTGCCCAGGAATGGAGACCCTCTGGGCACTGCCTGCCCACCTGGACTCTGAACACAAGGAAACAACTTACTTGATCCTCTGCAATTTAGCCCCAGTTCCACAGCATGAAGGAAGAAACATGATCTCCAGTTCTCCACACTTTCTCCCCCTTTCCTGCTGTAGGTAGCATCCCTGTTCCCATGCCTCAAGTGCTCCTTCCCTCTCTGCTCTCTGACCCACAGCGTTTTGCTTTCCCTGGTTGTTGCAGGCCAGGAAATGAGCCTCAGATAGTGAGGCAATTCGGTCTTTCCACTAACTCTTCAGCAGCAGTAGTTTTAGGGCAGAGATGCCTCAAAGCAGACCCAAAAACCAGAAATTACAGCTACAGACAGAGCAGCACTGATCTGTGCTTGTCCACACAACACTGCCCAATTTTCCTGCTGGAGGAGAAGGAAAAGGACTGTGTCAGCCTATGAAACACTTGCATGCAGTGTACAGTTCTAGCATAGCAGGCTCTGAATTCACACCAGGGGCCACTTGCCTGCAGATTCCAGTTTAATTGCTGGGAAGGCAGAGAGCAGGTGGTGAGCAGCAAAGAGCCCCTGCACTGCGAACATGGGCAGCACATGTCATCCCACTGCTGCCTTGTGCAGATCAAGTGTTCCCTTCATAGAAACACCCATGTTTTGTCCTCTTTGCCATCATAAGTATGGTAGGAAAAATGGTTTGGGAAAATACATTCATAGAATCATAGAGTGGTTTGGGTGAGAGGGATCTCAAACATCATGTAGGTCCAACCCCCATCATGAGCAGGGAAATTGTTATTTTAACTGCATTATTTAAGCAAAATGAAGATTTAAAGCAAAACATCTTTCTAGAGGCCTACACAGACTGAGGCCTGGCCCTGATGTACAGTTACATGTGACTTACATTAACTGGTACAAACAACCCCACTCAAACCACTAGTGAAAAATGCAAAGCAAAGATGCACAATTATGGCTGAAATTTAAATATTAATTTGATCCTACTTTCTATTAATAGCAAACTACCAGGTTTAAGGGACCCAGGCATTCTTGGGAACTTATTTTAAACCTCGTATTCAGGCACTTCTGTGTGGCAAATGTTAAACCCACATGGACAAGGGCTGATATATTTTCTATGGGAAAGTTCTTAAGTACTTAAGCCAGCAGTAGAAAAGGCTTTCCCAAAAAATATTCATTGTTGAGATTAAGTGGTATTTTTTGAGGTTCACATTTTAGTCAGAACTATAGTACCAACAAGAACAAGCCTTTTTAAATTGAACAGACCTAGAAATATTTGGGCAAATCTTAGCTTTCATATAAAATTAGATAAGGAAGAAGGACAAAGAAGCAAAGGCCTCGGTACCTTTGAAATTCCATAGAAATTATGAACTCAACATTGCAGTCTGAAATGTCTTAATTTTTTTTCAGCTTCTTGGGCTTATTCTTTTTAATATGTTTTGGAAAACAACATCCTTATTTACAGATCCTACTAGAGATGATGGGGGCTGCTTCCTTCATGCTAGAAGTGCAGCAAAACCTCCAACACCACTCTGGCTGCCTGAGACAAAGTCTATTTCTGCTCAAGACCTTTGCACTCAGGAGAGGTTACTCTGGAGCACAGGAGGCAGCAGAGCACACTTGACTGTGCAAAGGACTGATCCCAGACTCTGACACCAAGTGGCTCTTGCCACTCCTGTCAACTCCAGGCAACCTGTTTTTGGCAGTGCTGTATTTGGCAGCAGTCACTGTCAGGAATCACGACGGAATAAAACAAGATATATCCTAAATATGATGGCCCAGAACTCTAAAAACATTTGGGGACCCTTTTAAAGGACAAAAAAAAAAAAAAAAAGGAGTTTTAGGGAAAGGAGTTTTAGGGACAAAATATTACCATTCATTGCTTGTTTATATAAAATCCAATCTCATGCAGTTCATGCTCATCCATATACAATGGAATGTAATTGCAGGGAGCAACTGTCTTATATTTTTTTATGCAGCATGTTTATGTGTGGGTGGATAATGGGAATAGCAATGGGTTGGCTTAGTAAAAGAATACTTTGCAGATATGGCAAAAAAACTAAACCCCAGTAATTACCAAGGTCACTTTGCTGTTCCTCAGAACAGTCTTTAGAAGCCACCCAGAGAATTAAGAAGAAACCAACAGTGTTTGGCACCTACATGAACATGTAACGGAGTGACCATTTCAGGAGGGTCCTTGTTCAGCATCTGGCAAAGAGGGCGGTGATTTGGGATGGGGACATCTGTGTCCTACTGCACTCTTACTGACTGAAAAAGTTGCAATTTGCTCATGGATGATGTGTGACCAGGAAAATCAGCTAATTTCCATAGTAAATAATTTGTTGCAATTTATTTGCTCAGTGGCATACAGAGGCTTGCCTGATTGGGAATACTTTGTGGTCTTTTCAGATTCTTAAAATTCATTACCATAACTGTTAAAAAAAAAAAAAAACAAAAAACAGGGAGAGAGGGTATCAACCATTTTATTTGTAGGAAAAACAAAGCTAATAGCTTTGAAGGAAGGAGTTTTCATGTTCTTTTTTAGAAACTCTACTTATGAAGAAGAAAAAACTACTTTTCCAACCTATACTTAAACTTGAAAAAGGACTGTTGCCTAAAACTAGCCATTTTTCCTACTTTCTCATGCTAATGTCCTGTTTATAACTGACACCTTTACTGCCTGCCACTATATCAATTTCACTTCCCCAGAGAAAGAAAAACCAGATCCTGTGACTAGTGTACTGGATTGATAATCTAGCCCAATGCTGACAGATAAATGCACTAATTTTCTTCTGTGGTTGGCTCCACGTTGCAGAGTAAATCTGCTTCTAACAACTGCCTCAATAGGCTCTGTAACCTGCCCAAGAGATGATGTCAAGTGCTACAAGGGCCTAGAGGTAGTATGGCAGGTAAGAGTTACCACTGGGATAAAGTTACAGGTAAAGTTTTGAATGAGAGGGTTATTTTAAACGAAAGCCTGACTGGAAATACAGATTGCTTTTTAAAAAGTTGAAAGAGTAAAGGAATAAAGAGCGAATTATGTAATTTTGGGGACTACATCTTCAGTATGAGAATCAGCATCAGACACCAGCTACAGTATTGCAACATCCAGGAAATGCAAGGACTTATTACTCTGGGTAGTGGTGCATGGGAAAATGATGTGCCTTGCCATGCCTTTGCTGAATTTGGTGGGAGAACAGGCTCTGGGCTTCTGTGGAGCACCAGGACTGTTTGTAATTCAGGAGCAGAGTTCAAGCCTCAACAGCATTCCCTGGGGACAGGAGGGTACTGGTGCCTGCTCCCACCTCCTGTGTTGCAGGAGGCCTCTGGTGCTGGCAGGTACCAGGGTTCACTTGATGCTGTGCACTCAGGCACTGATGACTGCTGAAGGCTCACTGCACATACAAACTACAGATATTGGATGGAGAACCAGAGGACTTCTTTTGTTTTCAAAATTTAATTCCAGTGAAGGGGGAAAAAAAGCAATGCAAACTATTTTTTTTTTATTTTTTTTTAACTATTGCATGCCAAATATTTTGGTCATTTCTAAGAATTTCAGCAGCAATGGCAGAGCCAGGGAGATCTCAGTTGCTTTGCTGTTATTGGTTTTCTTGTTGAATTCCAGGATCACTTCACTGGTTGCTACCAATTTATAGCACTTCGATGTTCATTTATCATTTTGACCAAAAGAGCAACTTTGGTGGACATTTATTGATTCTCTCTTTGGAAAAGATCACAAGCAATAGCTTTTTAAATAAAAAGGGTCTTTGGGTTAGATGGATAACCCTAGCACTGAGGGATATGTCTCTTGCTCTGCTCTCATGTCTAAAATGTTCAATCAGCTCCCACTCCCCTAACCTGAAACAAAAATAAAACCTCATTTTAATCACATCTTTTTCTCCTGATTTTCACTTCCCACCTCCTGACCTTTCCATGTGAAGAGGATCACGCAGAACATTTCAGCTTTTCTTAGGCTAACTTTTGCTCACTTTGAATAGCACTTATATAGGTCAATAGCATCACTTCCCCTCTCGCCCCCCTCCCCATCACAAAAGAAATACAGGATCTAACCTCTTTAATGCATCAGTTAACAGGATGGCTTTTTGTTTGTTTATGGCACAGGAAGTTTGATATTTAAATGAAACTAAATATTCAGGAGAGAGACTTAATAGACTCTGTTTTTTTTTTCTTTTTCATATTTGTACAGCACCAAACACATCTGGCTCTGAGTAAGGCTCCTTAGTGCTATTTCAATATGGCTAACACTAACAGCAGGAACCCTCAGACCACAAACTACAGGTATAACAATGGTGGAACTATTCTCACTACAAAATACATGGAAAAAATATGCCATATTAGTAGTGTGTACTGCGGAATGCACAAAACCCCCCACATTTTGTAGAAAAACTATAGTTCATTGATTTCATTGCTACAGAAAAATGTGAAATAACAGCCAATCCCTGAATGAAGCAGGTCACTGGTTTGGTCATATTCTAATACATTTATTTTTATGGCCACAAAGAGATGATAAAATGTGTGTAGGAGGACACAGAGAGAAACTATTCTTTGACAGCAACAAAGCTGTACATATTTTGTACATTTTCTGAAATTCTCTACAACCAATACACATTTCTCTTACTTTTTTTTTTCTCTGAACATTTCTGAATGCCCCTGTTTCCTGAGCAAAGGAAGCTAAAAGTTTCGGTAACATTTCAGGCTGACTGTTTATCTTTTAATTGTGTATGACTATTCAGTGAACCCAATCCTGCTCCTGTGGAAGTCTAATGAGAACTTGGGTACTAAATTCCCTGGGAACTGGATGGAGCCTCCAACTACTGACTTTGTAAGGCTTCAGCCATGCAAAACCCTGCTGGCACAAGTAACACATAAGAGCAAAACTAAAAATTCTGCCTCTTTGAAATGTTTAACCACAGCTCATTTGTTAATACAGTAGTTGAAAGGTGAAAAAACACCCACTGATTCTGAGAAATATGGAAAAACGTGTTATCTTTTTGCACTGCGACGCCTTCACTAGCTGTTAGATTTGGAAATATTTAGACACAAATCAATTTTGCCCCAAAATAGAGTCCAAACGAAAGAATCGTCAGGAAGTGGAACAAAGTCCTGTATTGTGCTCCCTGCAATACTTGTGGGGATATGTCACTAGAGGGCACTACCACATCGTTCCCAAGGCACCAGGACAAAGGACACGGGTGCCCTGGCTGTTTAACTTGCGCTCTCTGCCTTACGGTTTGAGAAACAAATTTTAATCACATCGCAGAAACGATTTTTTTTTTTAATAGTACTGAGACTTCAGTAATCTGCCATATTATTAAACAGTTACTACATGGAGCCTTCACCCCATAAAGTTCTGACTCTTTAGGCTGCAGAGCTCATTAAAAATAGTCTGCACTGAGTTAGCAGTTCTCATCAAAACAATTCAAGGAGGCTGTATTTGGGAATTACGCTGCTGAATTAGCACAACAAATAAGGAATAATATGGGGCATAAGGCAAAGGAAACTTACACTTGGGCCGCTTCCTTTCTTTGTATTCAGCGCTGCTCACAGGCACCCTGCCCAAATGAGGGTGGGGGCAGAGCTGAAACTGGGAATGACAGGGGGGAAGTAGGGAGAGAAATATAAGGGAACTCTGCTTTTCTCTCAAATAAATGCTATTTGCAACAACCTCTGATAACTGCCTGACAGCATTTAATAAAATAAATGTGCCTCACTGAAGGGAAAGGGCAAAACCATTTAAACGTTCCAAGTTTAGGGATTTTTAAATTTTTTTTTTCAAAGTGCTTTCTTTGATGGGTATGCAATGGTTGTTTCACTCAGTGTTGGAGGATAAATACAAATGAAGGTTTTCTTTCAATGCTTCTGGCTGAGAGAGAGCACAGAGGTCGCTTTCAAGGTGACTAGATTTTTGTTTGAAAATAGTGAGTTCCCTGTTTCTCAAGAAACTCTGCTTTGTAGTCCATTGCTATGCACCTGAAAACTTCCCACTGACTTCCAGGAGAAATTTGGCTGCTCAGGAATGTGGGATTGGGCTCTGGAATGGCAATCACATACAGAGAACTTAACAATGCACAAAAATTTAACCCTTCAACAGAACCAGTCACAAGCTTAAAGCTATTCATGAATTTATTACCCTGCTTCATATGGAGGACAGCAAGCAACGCATTTACTATATTAGAAAACTACGAGGAAAAAACCCCAATGAGGTGGTTTGGGTTTTCTTATTTTTTGAAATTATGTGGTTCATCCAAACATCTAGTTTCTTAAGCCTTCCTCTGATCTAAATCTGATTTCTAAAAGCTCTTGAAACTTGGCATCTCTTTAGGGCACAATCCAGCTTCCGTTAACCAGATAAGAATTCAGCCATCTATAATTGCAGTTAGAGGCAAGCCCATGGTTATAAAAAGATGCACTAAATTCTTACACTGTGCAAGTACTTAATTAGTGAAATGCTATTGCTAAATTTAATTTTAAAATAATTTTATTGAAATTATTAAAAGTGGCCTGCTTATGGCATCCATCACGTAGAATGGTAGCCTGCTAAAATGGTCTCATTTAAGTGAGGCTGGGAGAAGAGCAGAGATGTTTCTGACTTGGAGGCCTCCTATGTCAGATCGCAACAGGCATCAACAGAAGTTGCTCCTAAGCTGTAGACAAAAAGGCACCAAAGCAGGGTGAGTGAGTTGCCTATGGGGCCAGAATGTCTGAACTCTACCAAGTGTTGCTGAGGAAAACAGCTTCAAGGCCAGATGTGATCACTGGGAAGAGAGTCCAGCAGCTGAGAGGGGATCCTATGGCTCACAGGATGAGCACCACACTCTGTAATATCTCAATATGGCTCTTCATTAAAGAAGCAAAAAGAGACCCTTTGGCTATGAAGAAAGTGCAACTGGGGTAATATTAAATAAAAAAGAAGCCAAGTCCCCAGGTTTTGACAATTGAGTGTTTTCCTATTATGAGTTATGGAAACCTAGCTCTGTGCAGACAAGCCTGGGAAGGGATGAGTGAGCAGAATGAAACGTCTTTCCTAATATAAACAGATTATTTTGTATTATGGCAGATTTAGGAATGTAAAATGTTCACTCTGTAGCTAGTTAAAGGCTTACCATAATTGCTCTACTACTGCTATTGCTACAGGACTCCCTGTCTTGTCCGACTGGTGGATGTTGCTTGGCTTCCAGACTCTGTTTGCAGGGGTTTCTGGAGAAGGAAAGGAGGAGATTTGAGGACAGATCCTCCATAGCTGGTGCCACAGACATTCTGCACTGTTCAACAGTTCATAACTCACTTAATCCAGGCTAAGAACACGCCTTAGAAACACGCAGAATCAAAAACATGAAAGGGAGCCTTTGCCTCCTCCCTTTCCAGGTGAGCAGCTGTTTGGGCAGCACAATAATACGAGGAAAAAACGTAGCCAGACTGAAGTCAACAAGACTGTATGTCAGAAGATTTGGAGTTTCAGCCCAGATAGTACCAGCTGAGCACTGTAAATTGAGTAAATTCCCTTTTGAGGCCTCCCTGCAACTCAGAGGTCTCAAACCCAGTGACTGAACATTCAGCTGGGGTCAATATGTTTCTGGAATAAGAAACCCAACAACTATTTATTATGTCCAAGTGAGATACTTTGCAGTCCAAGGTCAAAACTCTAGCTTCAAGCAAACCAAGTATTTTGTGTAGAAAGACAGATGTAGGTACCAATTTAGTTACTAATTCATACGTCAATACAAGACTAACCCAAAAAGCAGAATCCAAGCACTCCCAAAATTTGGACAAGAATTCTAGTTTGGGCTTCCAAGCAGGTCTGCATGTTCAAATGGATAGTCAAAGACTACCTGGCTTCTTTTGTCAGAGAACCACTTTCTTAACTCTGCCAGCAGTGCTTCAGACTGTCTGACATTTCATGTGGTATCTTTTTTTTTTTCCCCCTAAACACAGAATTAAAGGAAAAAGAAAAAAAATCCTTAACCCAATATCTTTAGAGCTTTTGTTTTGGTTTTGCAACTTTTCTGCTTCTGAAAAGAGCACCAAGTAATCTGTTGATGAGACAAGGAAAAATATATTTAAGTAAGGAAAAACATGCTGCTACAGTAAAACTGTGTCAGATTCTATTAATTCAGTTTTTCATTGTCTGATATTTCCAGGCACAGTGGGCTTTTTGGTAGACCTCTGAGCTCTGTTTTCTAACAGAGGCATAGCACAGGGCCTGTCAGGAAGAGGCAGCGCTCTCATTGTTATACACCTCAAAGAGACAATATAATCCTCATGCCTTCAGAAGGGCCAGGACTGAACCCCAAAACAACAGCCCTGTCTTCCTTTAAAAGGGTGAGCAAAGCTCAGTCAAAGCCTTGTTAGTGCATGCCTATGAATTATTCCCTCATCGAGTGGCCGATCACACTACATTAATATCGTGGGCACATTCTGCTTTGTTAGCAAAACTGAATTCCACTGCGGCACTAATGAAGGACCAGTCCTCATGTAAGACATGATATCTCCAGGATGTGTCTATTCTGCTATGAAATTATTTTCTTTTGTCAAGAGTATTATGAGATTAATAACTGGAAAATATTTAAACACAACACAAGAGGGAAAATGTCTCTCCTTTGGAGAAGTTGCATGAACACACAGTAGTGTAATTCCAATAAAAGCAAATGTATCTAGACAATATTAAGCATCTCTCCTTGGTGTGTGAGCCAAGGAGGCACTGAGCCTCTTAAAAAGGCATTCCTACAGAAGCTGGTTCTTTATCTGTAGAGACTGGAGCAAGAAGAGGCTTTGGCAGTCCCTGGTTCTACCCAGTGTTTTACAAAGTTACCTAAATTGCATCATGGTTTACCTGCTGGATTAGGTGAAATTAGATCCTTTCCAGTTTGATATCAAATTTCATAGGTAGCAAACCCAAGAATAACAACAGGTTCATTGGTATTATTTTGGGAGCATCCCATGAGTTTGAGAGCAATCCAAAAGATGCAGGAAAAGAGTCAAGGTATAACAAGAGGTGTTGCACCGAATTAAAACACACTGACCCACAAAATAAGTTTCCTGAGGCTAACTTCTATTTCAGCTTCAATAATATCCATCTATCAGGAGGAATGTCTTGTCTCTCTAAGATTGCAAGTCCCTCAATAACATCAGCAACAGAGAAAGAAATTAGAAAGACTGTCTGTGGTGAAAAAATGCTGAATCTAATCTGTATCTATATATCTGAAAAATCTCTACCATTATTTAAATTTCAGAGCAATGTGAATTCCACTCTCAATGCCACAAATGTAAAAGATGTAATTGGTACCAGTCAACACATCCAGTTCTAATGCCCCTTTGCCTGACTATTTTTGCACAAAATAACCAAGTTCATCCAAAATAAAATTAATTCCAAAACTGATCCAAAGCTTTCTGAAGTCATCACAGTGTTTTTCACAAATTTCAAAGGGTTTTCAATCTGGTCTGTTAAGTGATTCATTAATGAGTTTTAAAATTGGAAGACTGATTTAGCATGCAATTAAGGATTTGATAACATGTACAAAAAAGCCGGTAGGATTTTCTAAAGTCTTCAGTGCTGTCCAAGTTCTTCTCCCATTTAGGTCAGCAGAAGTCCTAACACAGACTGTTTTAAAAGAGTTCCTCCATGCTGCTTAAATCGAACCACATTAATCCAGTACTGGAAAAAGACTGCACATCTCATACAGGGCCTGATCCTTTCCAATTTGCACAGAAGTAATGTCATGCTTACTGGTTCTGGTGAGATTATTCCTCAGTGTCCACTTCCACAATACAGAGAATAATTTACAGAAATCCCATGTTATCCTTCACAGGCTGCTTGCATATATTCTTCCTTACTGATTCTGCAATATTCCTCACTGTGGTTGCTTTGGGTGCATTTTATTCCAAGCCACTTCTTTTCCCTTTATTATTATATCATTATGTGAAGTAAAACTCAATAATAATTTTAAATAAGCTTGTGTATTCCACTTCACCAGTGCTGACAGACAAAATGTCACATATTGCTTCTTTTTTGTTAAGAAGGTACTATTCTCTCTCAGTTGCATAATCCTAACACAAAGTAGAGAGTATTTGAGGGTTTGTTTAAAATTAGTCAGTTTCATTATACTGCTACAAGTGGTGCTGACAGCAAAACTGCTTGCTTACCTAAAATAAAGCGAAACATAAAGGATTTCTTTTCTTGCATATGGAAAGTTGTGCAGGCTACCTTAATGCATTTGTTAGTTTTTCCAGAAGTAATCCCTCTACCTCAGATTTCACTCTGTTTCTACCAAACAAGCTTCCAGAATTATTGCATACAGTATTTTTAATTTTCATGTGATAGCAAACAGTTCTCCCTCCTGTTCATTACTGAATTTATAATGTGTAAATTCTACCTCAAAGATGAATTTTTATGCGTTCTCCTTAGTAATAGTCTACAGAAATTCAACAAGCACAATTTAGTCCCAGCTTGTCCAGGACATAGATGAATCTGAGAAGTCTGCCATTTTTTAAAGAAAAATTGTAGATGAGGGAATAACCAGAAGAAATCCTTTCAAATTTTTATAGCTATAACTAAAGGAAAAGGTGCTCAACTATTTATCATTTAGAAGGAATTTTTACTTCACCAGTTGTCCTGTTCAGCAACATTACAATATTTTCTTCTGTAAAGGACAAAATCTTAGCCCTGTCTCTTCCCTGAGGATGCTGATTTTGCTTCTGCCACCTCACCAGTCAAATAGGAAGAGATCAACATAACTGCAATGAAGGGGACAGTATGAAAGTCATTTTTAAGATGTCATGAGTGCAGGTCCAGCTGCTCAGCCATCATGGTTGTTAGGATTTGGCCCTTTGCCATCAACTGACAGCCAAGCACAAAATAAACCATAAGGGTTAAATCACATCTACTTATAGACCAAACTTACTAGCCCAAGGCTTACTGCAGTGGTGGCCAAGAAAAACAGGAGCACAGGCCTTTTGCCACTAACACTTGCAATAGGAAAATGGCAAGATGATCATGAAGTAATTCCTTTTTACTGTAGCCCCTCTGCAACTGATTTTTTATGCTGTACACAGAAAACCCTCAGAACTAATAAAAACCAATGGGTGTTCACTTTATCAGAAAGCATCTGATCAGAAACATCTCCTGTGCACACTATTTCTTACAGTACTTAAACTGGCACTCTTTGCTACCCCTCCCACGAATTCAGAACATAAGCCAAAGCACTGCTATGATTTTGATTACTATTTTACATGAAGATGTGAAAAAATGCAGTGTAAATACAAATGCCAAAATGAACCCCGTCAGTTCATGACTACAGGAGAAGGATGTTTCTTGAGCAGACTACTCTACTCTTTCAGATACTCAATTATATAAGACTATTAAATAGATAAAGAACGTTCAGTTCACAATCACAGTCCCAGGTTACAATGCAAGGAGTAGTAATACAGACATCTGATATCAAGAAAGGTACACAGAGGTAACAAGAAGATGTGCTCTTGTGCTTACATGTCCCATTCATCACTTATTGAAGAACACTCACAGGAGATCACATCGGCTTCTCGTTAACATCAAGAACCAATGAGCTCTCCAAGCCTCACTCTGTCCTCTCCTTCTGCCACACAGCAAGGCAGACAGGCATGGATGCAAACGGATTGTTGATTTTTAAAGCTGAGCAGCAAGTCCCTGCTGTGTGGCTTGGAAATGGGTCTGAATTAATGCTGCAATAATTGTAAATCCCAAAAATGAGGGAAGTTACTTTCTCTGCACAGCCACTCTTCCTGCACACCTGAAGGGCTGGCGCTGGGAGAAAAGAGGGGCTATTTTCTTAGCACAGTTTAAGGAGAGCTATTTCTTCCAGTGAACCATAGTCATTCAGCTGACACCTTCCTTGCAGAAAGAGAAAGGGGGTCCAGATAACTCCAGGAACCAGTGAAACCAGAAAAGCTGCAGAGTGGGCAGGGGGAAACAGTGCAATGACTTTGCTGTAGTAACAGCAACTATGACAGCCTTGACAGCCAACTATGTCAAGGAGCGGGAAAGGATGAAGAGATCCCATAGGACCAAACAGAGAGGCTTTATTTCACCAAAATACCTTAAAGCTTGCAGTCCCAAATAATTCAGAGCATAGGATATAAGTAAATCTTAATTGACAGATTAGGAATATTTTTGTAGCCATAAAGATGTGACAGATATTACTGAATTAAAGGCAACACTATTCAGGCTCTTGGAAAACATGTTTTCTCAGTATCCACAGGGCCTAGAATCACTGGGACATAAGAGAGTAATACACACAAGAAACAGAGTTGTATTTAATCCTCACGCCTGTGACAGGTGGAGATTGTGAGAGGAATGCTCTTATAAATAAAAGGGCCCCATGTTGTTAAGCTTCTCTCCTCGCTCCGGGCCAGGTAAATCTCACAAGAGAGATGTGTGTTCTGAAAGTGCTGGAGATTATATGAAGAACCAGAGAAAATGCAAAAGCTACACTGACCCAAAAAGATGCAGAAGCAGACAACAGCACTAATGTTTCTGTGGATGCAAAGCCAAAGGCAACTTGTCCTCTCTCATTAAAACTGAGTGGGATCAGTTCATATAAACTTGGATCTTCGCATACAAAGGGGTTGTTGCACGACCTCTGATTCATGGCAGCTGTCTGTGCATGTGCTCTAAGCTGGCAGCTCAGGTAACTGGAATTAGCTAATTCCTCTCTTTCAGTCAGAGCAGAAGGCTAAGCCAACATGAATTACTTCACATTTTCAGGAGCTAAAAGCATGCAAGTAAAATTGTGATAGATCCGTTGATGTGCTGGAAATGTTTGCCACATAGAACCTTTCACTTGTGTTTATGTTTTGGGTTCCTCTTTAATAGTGACTGGGTGATATTTCTTCTGTTTGCATCTTTATACGTGCTTAAAAGGAGTCCTTAACACACATATTAGGAAGGAATAATCATGACTGGTAGACATTAGGTCTTTTTTTTTCAGCCATAACACAGACACAAGACAAGATACCTTGTCTTTTAAGCAAAAGTAAATGACTACATATTGTTTGCCAGCTGAGGTTCTCATCACCTGGGCTTCTCCTTGGTTGCGCTCAGCTCTGCATCACTTTGGAATTTGCATTCTGCACTCACTGGCTTGATGAGCTAAGCATGGCAGACCATCTCTCCACTTCTCATCAGCTTTTTCTATTCCGCCAAGTAAGACAGTAAGGCAGACACTTCAGTGCTGCCTCACATTGACCTGATTTCCAATAGCAATTTTATAGCACGCTATTGGCAACCACCAGCCAATGCTGAGTCATTTGGTTGGTGACAGACATTGGATGCAAGGGGTTGTGCTCTGCTTCAGCTTGGGAGGTAGATCCTACCAGCAGGACTCTGTCACCACTTAAAGTTTCATTAGCTTTGAATCATCAGAATAATACTGTGTCATGAAGCAATTTCTAAAAACAGAAGCTCAAACTTTAGGAATATTCTGCCCAGGCTGACAACATCATTCAAATATAGCTTCTTTGTGATATTTTTCATTTGTGAATCTGAATGCACTATGCAAAACTGAGGAAACTGAGACAAGAAAGAAGGAATCTGTTTCACCAATGTTGTACAGAAGGACAGAAGAAAATCCAGAAACAGAAAGATGAAATCTTGCCCTTTTACATTCAGAACTACTCTGACAGGTCCTGCCTACATACCAACAAAATTGATATCCAAAATTATTTGCAACTCAGCTGCATGTGGCCCTAAATGAATAAATAGATCATAGAGAAGCTTAAAAACTCTTACAAATGCATTAATTTTTTTCCTACCTAGAATAATCTGAGTTTCAGATGCAACTTGATCTTTCAAAATTTTTCTGCCTAAAGGAACATTTAAATGATTCCTTTCTAACATCTGTGTACTGTAAAGAAAATTTTCATCATATCATGAATTTAAAATTAAACCTAGAAAGACAGAACCCCGGGGGTTCAATGATCTTTTAGCTCTTTATAATTTGTGGGCAAATTCACACAATTATATTACAATGCCTTAATATAATATAAAATGTAGCTTGAAGAAACCTTAAAATAAACCGAACTTGACCGTGTTGGTGAGCTATTGTGATAAAAAATTAACATGTTTGGGGAATTCTGATTTGCATTACACAGTGCCTGTAATCAAATTACCTCTAAATGTTATGCCATGTCACACTGTGTTTGAGATGTTGCTGTCAAAAACGCATACATACGCTCTGCAGTTTGACTCAACCTGGCTTCCCTTTAAGCGATCATGTATGCCTCTGAGCCACTCCAGCCAAGCGCTGGTAAAATACAGAGGATGGCAATTCAATCTCATTCAACCTTTCAAGAAGGAAAGAGCAGATAAGCTTTGTTTGTTCGTGTCAACGATAATATTCAGCGTGGCCCAAATCTAATTCAACAGATTCGCTCCTGCTCCCTTGTCACATTGTCGTTTCTGAACCACGCTCCCGCCGTCCCCCTCCCCGCTCCAGCTGCAGCAGAACTTTCCAAAGTGCTCATCCCTTCCCGGGGGATGCCCCGTGGGGCAGTCCCAGTGCCGGGGTCGGCGTGGCCCCGGTGGTGGCGGCTGCCGGACCCCGTGCCCGCTGACCCCGCTGCAGCCACAGATGTTTGCTGCACTTGGGGCGCCGTGCGGAAGGCAGAGCAGCAAAGTAGGCCAGCTTGTGGGAAGGCTGCTACCCACAATCCACGGGGAAACGCCGGATAGTTCCCACTAGGTTGTGGTCGGCTAGGAAACGGCAACTTATTAATCTTGTGTCAGAGGGCCAGCTGCAAGCCTGGCAGTTACCATATTTCACCACCAACTCTGTGTCTGGACAGCCATTGTCTTTTTTTATGAAAAACTCCACAAATCAGCTGCTATTTTCCCCCCTCTACATGCAGAAGCGGCGCTCGGGGGCTGAGGTGGCTCAGGCGCATCATCCAACACGGCGGTCAGGTTTGCTAATTCAGAGCCACTGCTTAGTTTCCAACTTTAATGATATTCCCTCAGCATATCACTATGGTTGCCTGGCGACCGGATTTCAGCTAGGCCTCTCATTTGATTCCCACACATCAGACCCTGAAAAGCACTTTTTTTCCTCCCTCCGCTTTTGATTCCGGCTCCTCTGAAACCCTTCCCCCTGCGGTGCCGGTATGGGTGGGCAGCGCGGTGGCAGAACAAGGCCAGGGGTGACGGGAGGCCTGGAGGCTCCTGGTCACACATCAAGGCCTGGAAACAAAGCCGCCAGGAGCCCTTCCTGACAAACACGAATTCCCTTCAGAAAAAGCAAATTTGGTCTTCCCTTCGTAGCGTGGGTGTCATTTTAAGACTTTCTTTAGGCACTTTACTAAATCTGACGCTTTCCATTGTTTTTTGGGCCGTTTCTCACAAAAGGCTTCCTATTATCAACAAGTTGCTATTGGAGTAAGCAAACAGCTTGTGAAGGCCTGAAATAATCTAATAAGCAACGGGCTTGCGTGCTTTATGTACCCACATCTTTACAGGATACAAAGTTTGTTTGGATAAATAATTTCCCGCTTTTTACTCAGTTTCAATTAAAGTACCCTTTAATGGGTTGGCTTAGCTCCGCACCCTGGCCCCTACCATGCACAGAGACTCACTCTACACAGTATAGCAGAGCCATAGATACATTTTCCATAAACTGCTCTGGCCCAGACTAAAGAATTTTTAAAATCTTCTGTTTCTTGGTGCAATTAAAGGTCTGATCAATAAGATGGGAACAAGGACTACACTGCCTTTCTTACTCTTCTCTTGGCTACAGCTGAAGGTCTTCACAAAGTTAAAGGATTGACTTCACTGGAAGCCAGATCAGCTTACACCAGCTTAAGGTTTAGTCTTGAATCTTTAATGTGCCATGGCAAATATAATGTTGTTAGCTGTAACAAACGTTTGTTAAAGAGTTCTACAAACAAAATGCAGAATTGTTTCAGTAACTAAGAAAATATCACGCTAAAGTAACTTCTATCAGATGGGGATTCACCAGGTGTATAATGCATAACATAAATAATTTTCAAAGATTACTGCTGAGGGAAATGCAGTCAGCTGGATAATTTACTAAAGGTTTGGTATGACTACCACAGAAACAGTTTAAAAACAATGTTCTGCTTCTTGTTTGCATGGATTTCTTATTCCCTGTACAGTCTGCTGATGGATATGAAAATTCAGTTATTTGTTATAATCCACTATTCAAATGTCTACTAGTGCTGGGCACAGTCACACCAAAATTAATGTCACTACATCAGCAGCAGGAGAAGATCAAACCTTGTTAGTCTATACAGATCTGAAATGCCTCATCTTTTCTACAGATTTACTCTTGTGCTCTTTAGACATCCTCAAATATTCCCAGCTCTTCAAGTTATTTTGTTACAGGAAAGCCTTTAGATCACTATTTTCTAAAGAAGTTCATATAGCCCTTATGTTTAAAGAAAACAGAGACTTTTGTTCAAAAAATCTCCAGATAGTTGACAGTTCCTTATGCTTAGGGGTTTTAGACTTGAGATTTCTCTATTTTCCATAAAGCTTCCACACTGCAGGGAGGGACATGCAGTTTCTCTCTATATTATTTGCCAGTTCTGACTATCCATGATGAGAGACATTCAGCTTTAACTTGTGGCAATCACAACCCAGGATAAGAGTGCATTGGGCATGGAATGTCCAATGACGAACTCAGACTAGAGATCTCAGCTGTGATATGCAGTACCCTGAGTACTGTATGGTGAAATAGCAAAAAATAGAAAGTACAACCATAATATGAAACTTTATTAGTTTATAACAGAAGAATGATGCAGTGGGACTTCAGAGTAAGAAGTTTTTCTCCCTCCCTCTGTCCACAACTGGTCTCCCACTTCTCAGTAATGTGATCTCACTACAACGTGGGGAGGACTGTTCAAATTATTGTCTCATGAGGGACCATCATTCTATGGTCCAGGCTGAAGAGCAGAGCAAACTGCTGGGACTAAACTTCCTCTACCCCACTGCAATAAAAGCAGCTCATCCCTTTACACTCTATCCTGTGCTTTCCAGTCCTCAGGGAATATAGACCTGTGTCCTACAGTCCAGCCCATGTCCAAATAACATTAGGGTTACCTGACACCTCATATGTTTTTCACTATCTGTTATAACAGTATGCTATGCCATTTATTGTTTGTTACAGCCTCATTTGAGGTTCTCAGCTGAGAAGTTCAGTTCCACAAATGGGACTTGCAATAGAAAGTAGTTACATCTTAGAAAATCTACTGAGAGCAAAGGTTGCCAGGTAGAACTGTAGGGTATACACTGCTAGACCTCCAAAGCCATGCAGAAAAGTTTTAAAGGCTAATAATGTATTTGCATTCTGTGTGACAATTTAATTTCCCGAGGAGTTGTAGGCATATGACACAAGGAGTTTATTTCATGTCAGACAGTGCTTCTCCTGCAAGTTACCATTGTGGAATGCTCACTCCTATGGGATAAGTGCATTCTGGTGAAGGAGTAAATTGTTTTGCAGACCTAAGTTGTGCTCAGTTACATCCATAACAAAAGTAGCAGAGAAGCATCCTCACTTTCACACTAGTGGGAAGGAGAATTGCATAGTATTTCATGGCAAGTGAAAGCAAAATGTCAGCATATTAGAACACTTCAAAATGCCTTTAGACTACTCTACCTCTAATTAAATGCACCTTTTGAAATGTATGCTCATATGAACATAGAAAGGGTTTAGATGTGTAGTCTCTGTTACTTTCTGAAATTTCTTTGTTGGAAGAAGAGATGATTGATTTTATGTTAGAGCTAAAAGTTGGACTTCCAACCTTTCGCTCTCTCCCCTAACCTAGAGCAGGTATCACATCTATATCCTTTACTCAGCAACAACTAAGTCTTCACAAGTTAAGAGATTTAAACTAAATCTTTCTTTTTTTTTTTTTATTTCTTAATCAATCATTTGCAATAACTGTTATCACTGAAGATCCACTACCTGCTGCTACATTTCTCACTTACTTATTAAGTTGTTAAGGAAGTCGTTTTGTACAGTACACTCCTGACACATTAAAAAAGAATGTTTTCAGATTAGTGTTCAAGCTTCATTTTTCTTTTCCCTGAAAGTTTTAATTAATACATTAAACACATTGTAGCTGTGCAGATGGGTAAAGGAGATATCTATTTATACATTCTATTGATTCAGTTATTCCAATGTTTAGTAGCATTATGCTATACATGCAAAAAGAACGTGGTGCCCTCTGAGAATTGCTTCCATATTGTTGAGTCTAAATTGAAATACACACACACAAAATCCCATTTGCAATATTGGATGTATACCACGTTATATTACCCTCCCCCAGCCACTGAAAGTATTTTCAAGAATGAAAGGTAAATGTTCGATACTGCTTTGCTACTGGAAGGCAGGCTCTTGGTGCACTCTGGAAATAGGATTGCCCTTTAGTTATCTCACATCCTTCTAGCTCTGGGCAGAACACCCAAAAAAGGTAAATTTGCCAAGAAGTGTTTTATATGAAAGGTTTATTCTCTCTTATTGCAAGAAACTAAAACATTGGATCAACTTACGGTTTTTTGTTCTTGCTCTTTTGCAGCAACACATTATAGTTCGGGCTCCAGGTTTTCACTATGGGTCAGAAGTTTGGTATGGAAAGCATGCTGGGGGCTGTGATAATAGACTCTGGATTTTTCCTATCTGTTATTTAATTGTATGATTTTCAGTGAAGACTGGGGACTGGATTTGATAAGCTGGGAAAGTTCTGTTTTCTGTGATCCTAGATGCAGTGAATGTGGCTACAGTCAAAGTGGATAAGACTTCATGACTATACAGAATTATTACTTTCATTTCCTAGCTGTGGAATCTTTTAGTTGTCTAAAAAGCCTCAAAACTACTAAAAAAAAGATAATTAAGTCTTTTATTTTTAACAAAAACATGATCATAATTTTAATACAAAAATGGACATCATCAGCCTCAGAGTTGCTCCCTCAAAAATAAAAAAGAAAAGTAGTTCTGGGCATACTATCTATATATAAGTATGGGTTGCTATTCATGGTACATTTAGAGTCCCAGATTTTAGGAAAAAAACCCTTTTGTGTTGATTGAGCAATAGGAAATAAAACTGACCAAATGTGGAAGGTACACAGCATGCCCGGAACCAGGCAGTGAAAGGGAACAGACTGGAGAAGCAGTACATCCTATTTCTTGCATCAGAATTCTTGTGTTCTAGTAAGCAAGACAGGTTAAGAAATTCTTTGCCTAAAACATGACTTTTACTTTGATGTGATTCGTTATAGGTCACAGAAAATTTGGCCCATTTTCCACTGATTTGAGATCCAACCAATAATGAATCAGAAGCAGAACTAAGAATAGATCTAAGGAGTTCTGAATCACAAGCCACCTCTTTCTCAAAACACCCACTCCCTCCCAATCAGACAGACGTCCCTTGTTTCTAAATAAATGCATTTAGTTACAAAATGGATTTATTTATTTTTAGCAAAAATTGCTCATAGTGACAAAATTGTCCATTCAGTTAATGACAAAATACATTCTGTTGCATAAGTTTTGCACTCGTGCATAAAATTTCCTCTTAGCATAATTAATGTATAGATTGAAATTAAAAGACATCTAGAGTTGCTGATGTGTCACTGAACACCCCCGTTTCTTTTCTCCACTTTTCCTTCACCCTTCTAGAATGTGACAGAATATCTAAATACTACAGAAAGTCACATGCGCACAGAGAAATTGCATTGGTATTACCTCAAAATGCAAAAACTAGTTGCCCACATGAACCCAGTACAACTCTGTCACCCTCCTGTGGTAGAACCAGCTGTGAAAGCATTAGATACACCCCTGAGCTAACAGAGCTTTACCTTTCAGTTCAGACCTTCGAGGGACTTGCATATCTAGAGCACAGTGCCCCTGGGTATCAGCTTTGCTATTGCCAACACTTGGGGAGCAGCTGCGTTATGCAAGCAAATGAAGAAAAAGTCTTGAAATGATTCCTGTTCCTTACATCACTGCAGATATCTCAAGTCAGAAGCCTTCCATCTGAATGGTGTTGTTAAATTAAGATCTCTGAGTGACGCTCAGAATTAAAATGAAGATAAAATTATCTCACTGTGATTTAATTATCTCAATTATCTGAGTGGAATAGTGCAGTGGCTTCTACGATGCAGAACCACCTCTGATGAACAAGCTACACTCGATAAAATAAATAGCAAGTCAAATCACTGCATAAAATTCAAAAATAAACTAATCCCAGGGATAAAAGACACTTTAATTTCCTGTCCTGCACTCTTCTCTTTTCACTTGCATCTCTAGAGTAAGAAAGGAAAATATCTTACCTTGACAAAAACCTTAAGTTCTGCCTTAAATAATATATGCGTATTTAAAGTCCAACCTTACTGTAAAAGAAATCCCTTGGGAAATGCATCCATTCCTAACTGCCAGTTGCAAGAGTTTGGAGCATCTGGGAACATTTTGAATGAACCTCCAGACATACAGAAAGCCTCCTCACTGCCTCTACCCTTTTCTGGAATGTTTTTAAAAGAAAATAATCTTTATACTTCACAGACAATCTGAAAATGCGTTTGTTACTGAAAAAAGGCTCCCATACAGACCTTTTTTATTTTTATTTGTGGGGATCATTGAGTCATGGAGAGAGAAGATTACTTGCCTCAAATTTTTGCCAGAGCCTGAGCAGTACCGGACCTCTCTCTGTTCATTCTCCAATCCTGTGTTTTACTCATGTGACTGTCCCTTTTTCTGGCACTCAGTAGGCTGGAATGTGCTTATGCTCAAAATTTTCCCAGTCAAGGGCAAACACATGGACAAAAAGAAAAAGCAAGATATGTAAACGTTTTCTTTTTAGCATCATTATATTAGGTACATTAGAGAAACCAAGGACAGATTTGAAAACAAAAGTGGGAGACAAAGTTAGCAGCAAAGCTGAACTGATCCAATAGGTCCATGGACATTTTCTTATTTAACATATTTTCATGTAAGCAATAAGTTTCCAGAGCCTGCTCTAATTCCCAGCGACTGCTCTGTCACTATAGGATGTGAATGAATACTAAAAATACCACACATTTTGTACTGTGGCTACCCAGTACGGATTTCATTCAGCCTGGGTTTGTGTATAATGCCTGTTACGCCTTCACAGCACCGACACACAGAGGAACTGTAACAATGGTCTATTTTTGTGTAGTGTGGATCTAGAATGCAGATTAAATCTATTTAATACACAGCCTAGTCTTGACTTCCTTAGATCAAGAGTTACTCTAAGGCAATGAAATTTCATCTGATGTGACTCGGCCCAAAACATTTAATTAGAAAAGAAGACAAGCCACGGTACAGTGCCAGAACATAGCCATGAGGAGATGAGCTTTCCCAGTAAAAGCATTTCACCACAGAAGCAAAACTTACACTTTCAAGATAAACCATGAGCCACTAAAAACTTAAGTAAACATGTTTCTCAGGGGATGTTTACCCTTAATGCCAAAATCCATCTCACCAAATATCTGTTCCCCTTGAAAGCTTTTGGCTATAACCAATCTCTTTCTGTCTATTATTTAGTAAGCAATTAAATCTGGAAGAGATGAATAGGAAACAGTGCATATTAAGATAAAACTGTTCCATTAATAACACATAACAGAATTTGCTGTTATCTCTTACACAATGTGTACATGGTCACAGGGAGGCTGACAATGCAATCCCTAAATGAGCAGACATTGCTACAGGCAGAAGAGAGACGTTATGCAGAAGAAAGGTGGCCTTAAGTCACTGCATCAGGCAGAAGTGCACAGACTGTAAAATGCAGGATTTGGTCAAGTCAGGGCACAGGGCCACTGGGAAGGCTCCTTCATGGATCCTAACTACACTCCCTGGTAGGACTTCAGGAGCTACTGCAGCTTCAAAAGGACTGCCTAGACTCAACTTCTACACCCTCTAGATGCCAGATGATCATGCAAATATGGCCCCAACACAGATGCTGCAGAGGACTGCTCAGGATTCAGTAGAGGTTCATTTGAGACTGTGTCTTAGCCATTAGCAGAAACAAGCCTGTTGGTAAATTCCTCAGGTCCCAATCTGCCATCAGCTTGATGCATATAAGAGATAAACACCCAGGAGCATCCTTACCAGTGAAATAATAGATTGTCTTCTTGTGGAAATTCTGAAGTTTTAGGGGGTTTTAGTTTTTATTTTGTTTTGATGATGGTGGGTTTTTTTTCGGTTTTTGTTGCTTTGGTTCGTGGTTTGTTTTTTTTTGTTTGTTTGGTTTTTTTTTGTTTTTTGTTTTGTTTTGGTTTTTTTTGTAGGGGTGTGTGTCAGCAGATAAATGAAATATGAATGGCTGCTCTAGAGAGCTTGCTACAACTCATAAGGACAGTAAGTAGAACTTGAAACTACATACTGCCTCCTCATTCCACAGAGCACAGATGGTGGATCCACTCCAGGCAGCAGTGAGGTATAGACTTTTTAGGTATATGAGTAGTCCCCTTTTAGGCTTATGTGCTTTCTAGAAACAAGATCATATTAAACCTCTTCAGTGGATCAAACTTGAAATGGGACATGAACATAGCTGAGGCTATAACTGAAAACTGCAGAAAGTCACTTTGTGCAGAATTTAAGAAGTCAAGTTTGAAGCTGCTCTGCTCCAGTGGCTGAGACAAGCGATTACATTTATAAGAAGGAATTATCTACCTTATTAAAACTTTGCAAGCTTCTGTTGTCTGTGGATCGTCTGACTGGCACTCAGTAAATAGTGCTGACGTTTTCTTTTTCCTACTTTGTAAATAATGAATGAATAAGAACTTACTATGAAGTGCCAGCTTAATTTTAAGGGGCATTACCAGAGGTTTGGTAATACCAGAGTCTCAGAGATTTTTTTTCAGCTGCAGTCTTGCACACCCATTTTGGCACCAGGCTCATCTTCTAGACTTTTTTGTCTAAGTTTAACATATATTAAATACTGATTGGCCTTGTGTGCTGTGGTAGAAGTCAGTAGGAGTTCTGCTACTGATTTAAAGAGAAATGAGACTGGGTAGATAAGCACAACTTAGCTGTTAAAATGATAACAAAAACTATAAACCAACCAAACAAAACTGTAAAATATTTGATAGCTTAGTTCATTATATTTTTGTTTATAACCACTAGCCTTTAGGAAACATACCAGAGTGACCTCTAGAAAAACAAATTATCTATAAAGTTTAGTTTACGTTTTAAACAAAGAAAAAGTAACTTTTCAAAACATGTTTTGCTTTGTGCAGTGGAATATTGAAACAGCATGCTTGCACAGGCACAGTCCCTCTCTATTTTAAAACAAATGTGTAACCACTGATTTCAAAACTACTATCTAAATGCCTTGGGACAGCAAAAAACCCCAAAGGCTCTGATTTATGACGACTGAAAGCTTGACCCGCAGTTTTGTATCTAATCCATGCATGTATTCCTAGAGCCTCCATCTCCATCAGCCTGGTTTTGTGTGCACCAAGCATCAATCGCCCAGTTTGTCTGGGTTACTTCCAAATGCCCAAAGTGCAAACAACCCCAGAGCGCAGCCCCGCGCTGTGACAATGCACTCTTGTCACAGGAGCTGCCACAGACCCTTAACTTCGCCCTGGCAGGTCTGTCTGCAATGTGGCCCGTTCCCTTGGCTGTCCCCAGGCCGGTCTACCTCGGGATGCCGACGGACTGATGTAAGCATTCGAAATGAGCTTGCTCGGGAGTGCCTAGATTAGCTGTGTTGCCAGGCTCTAGCCACTCTAACCCCCTTTTCCACTTCAGTGGGCTGAGCTTTTGACACTCTGAAAAGCACCATTTAAAATTAATTAAAGCTCCTTATTTTGTACCAAATCTCACCGCTACCAACTCTGTTTATTATGTTTTAGGCAGGGTGGGGGGTACCAGTCAGCAAGGTGTTCTGGGCTGGGCTACCAAAACTCAGGGATGAGGAGATATTTGCAGGGCAATGTGAACAGTGTTTCCACAAATCACAGCTTTTGCACAAGTTACTGGACTCCCCTGGTGGAATCCACATATTACACTGCAAGGCAAGGCAAACTTTCCGGCAACAGCTTTTTATGGAGATTTATTCCATTATTTTTACCACTGCACACAACGTTGTATAGTTTTACTTGTGATTTTTACCATTTAATTTTCTAAAAATAATTTGCTATTAACGGTCACAAAATAGGTTAACACATACTATCAGGCCAACTGTTTTACAGTCTGTATGCTACAGCTGCTTTATGAATATTTTCTGGAAGCTGGAGGCAAGTATTATCTTTTGGTTTTCTTTTCTGAAAGATCTGCCCATCTGATAAAAAACAATAAAGGAATCTAAAGATTCTTTTACTGCATGTTTGAACTGTCACCTACAAGATAGTGCAACACAGCCATGTAAATTTGTGCATACAACATTTTATTAGATGGCTGCTCATTGTGAAGGAGATCACAACAGTGAACTAATCCAGCACATGAAGTGTTCTTCAACACTTCATATTTGGCAAACATCAAATTTCTGAACTATCCACCAAAATGTAAATGGCATACTTGATATTCAAACTAACAGCAGGTTGTCCCATACAAAATAGTGTTCTTTAAACGTTAGGCGTTGATTGTATAGCACTCAGTGCTTCTGTGGTGTTTTTAAATATGATGTTGACAAACAGTGAGGAACAGAAATGTAACACAGAAGGTGCAAAGTAAAGTGATATAAAAGCAAAAGTTAGAAGCAATCACTGCATTCAGAGTGCAGGGGCATGAAACCTGATGTAGCTGCTGTATTCATGATCCAGTGAGCTCAGAGGATGCCCAGCTAGTCAAAACAATTAGTCTGACACATCATTACTCATACTGGAACAGCTTCACTTTACGTTGCTTTAGACAGGGCAGTAGCATAATAGGCTCTTCAGAGTTTTACAAGGAAAAAATCTCTTGGATTCAGAACCACTTACAATTCTGTGAAATCCTCCTTTTCTGAACACAACTGAAAATAAGGGAATTTTTTCATGGATTTGAGTTGTATACAGACATGATTGCAGAAGTATAAACATTAAGAATTGTTGAAGATTTCTGAAAGCTGTACTTTTTTTGTAGGTCCTGCTTTTTCAGTTACTCACAGCGCAAACATCAATTTATCTACTAGAGAAGCTGTGTCAGAATCTAGCCCTAAATCTCACACATCTCAACTCTTTTTCCGCACAGTCTCAATTTTAATTCAATTATTTGCTTATGCCAATTCCCTATTGGCAGTAAAGATAAGGCAAGGGAAAAAACCCCAACAGTATAGACAGAATTATTTCTTTTTGGCAGTGCAAATTAGGAAATCTTTCCTTCAAGAGAAAGGCTAAACATCGGTAAACATTTATAACTGTAAACACCAATAGTGCATACTTAAAATAGGTTAATATCCTTTCCTTTAAGACTTCCAGGATTCTTCTCAGCTTCTAAGCATGCCAACTTGTACAAATGTCCTTCCACTGGATTCCACTTCATTGCTCTGCCCCTTGTGCACAGATTTGTACCTGTGCTGAGAGTATAAAATGCCTCCAAATCAGAAAAGCAGAATTCTTTGTTTCAGCACAGCATAAACTAATAGCAACACAAGACATAAAGCAGGAGATAACCAGGCACTGCACACTAGAAAAAAGTGTATCCATAATATAAATGCTGCTACAAGTTCCCTCTTTAACCAGGAGGAGTCTTCCCATGCATCTCTCAGAGAGCTGAATCAGGTTAATGACAGATATTTCTACATGAGATACATAAGGGCAAAGAGTCCTAAGAGGCTTCAGTGGAGATTAACAGGAGTTCAAAAGCACGAGCACAGTACAGACTGAGACCTCAAGTCACTTCCATTGCAAATCCAAGTGATTAAGGTAAACAAATTGCAAACAAAATGTCTCTGCATTGTTTCCTAGCCTCCCACAGACCTTGCTGCCAGCATATCTTCCAAGCCCTGTGCTGCCTACTGTTGGGACATCACAATAACAAACCCAACTCGGGAGTGGATCTCCAATTAAATCTCTCTCACTCTCTATTATTGGGATTATTTTTAATCTGGCAAGGTCTGTGTCTGAGCATGCTGCCTTCTCACCCACAAGACACTCATAAACTGCCATGCCAATAGGAGGGAGGAGAAAGCCTGGATTGGGAATAGTGGCCAACAGTTTTGTGAGCAGACATCACTCTGTGAAAAAACCTATTTGCACAAATACCTTTGATTACACAGAAACTCTCACAGCATATGAAACCCAAAGTTCAGACAATCTTGTGTCTTGTCCAAGAGCTGTGCTGATTTTTAAATTTTTAAATTTTTTTTTTTTTAATATATGTCTTCTGTAATTCCAGGAATGTTCTCTGATACTTAAGTAAGGAGTCCACAGTACTTTCTGAAAAAATGCAACTGTTGGAGCCCAGCGTTTGCTCTGTGAGCATTTCTGCTGATAAACTTCATCTACAAACATGTTTGTGGGGACTGAAAATAAAGTGGAAGCCAAACAAATTTTGGAAACTGACCTGGAAATGCCACCCTGGATCTTAAAATCCAGTTTCCTGGTATTATCACAAAACCCTCTTATATAAACCAGTCAAGATGCATTTAAAAATATGTATTAGCCTGTTTTCCCCATGAGAAAAAGTTTTTCTGATGATGAGAGTCTTACCATGTTGAGCCTGACCAGTCATGGCCAATTCCTACTCATTTCTTCTCGTGGCAGCACTAGTGTTTCCCTACACCTCTATTTTGCCTGTCTTTCTCTCAAGAGAAAAAAAAATAATTAAAAAAGAAGTTATAAAACGTTGTAGACTAATTTTGGACTAATGCTATGGGGTTTTTTGAAGCTATGCTAATAAAAAAAATCTTTTAGAAATGAATATAGATCTCTATGCCAATTATTAATCCTGCCTCATGCAAATTACCATCAGTTTTTAGGTGTTCATGGGAATAAAGAATGGGACTTGGCAGTCCCATAAATTGTACCTGCTTTCCTCAAAGAAACAAGCATTTATAGGGTCCCTTTGTCTTTCTAGCTAAAAGGAACACACCCAAGAGTTCTCAAATCAAACCATGGAAGAAATGCCTCTTAACAGTCAGATAGATACATTTTTTATATTTAAGAAAACAAAGAAAAATCTCACCCTACCAGGGACTTGTTCTTTTTCATCACAGCACTCATCAGTAATCATCTATCACTGCATGTTTCTACCTTTCTGTATTCGAGGGCTGGAGTATCTGAACTGAAGGTGGAATGCAGCCTCTGTGTGTAACTGATCTGTTTATAAATCACCCATTGCTTGTTGCATCCTACTGGCATGACAAATTTTCTTCCCCCCACTCACCAAGAGCAGCACAAATACGTATTTAAACAAAAGCAGAACATCATCAGTGCACATTCTCTCTTCTTGTCAGAATGGAATAGACAAAGGAATAATCCCTTGTTGAGAGTTTTCTCTCCTTCTCCTCTCTTTTTCCCCCCCCTGCTTAAAAGACTATGAACATCTGCTCCCCTTGTTTTCCTAAACAAGTCTTTGAAAAACATCAATTCATCCTGCAGGCTTTAGGAAGTTTACTGATCCTATCGGCTTAATAGCACACTGCTACACTCAAAAGAAGGCACTAGTGCTCTTGACTATTATGTCTTTTTTTAAAGCTTGCAAAGACATCAGGCACTCTAGCACATCCTCAGTAGTGTACAACAAATTAAATAACAAGATAGTCATGAATTACTGAGACCAGCTAGTAATTCTTTTTTTCACTGCAGTGTTACATTTTACTTATTTATTTACATCATCAGTAGGAAATGATTGCTCAGCATCCAGCTGGGCCTTCAGTTGTGCTGTTCAAAGGGAAATCCTTTCAAATGCCAATACAAAGATCAAGGGTTAAAGTTCCAGTTCTGCTCCACTCCCAGATGCTGGAAGTTGCTTATTTCAGGAGATATCAGCCCATCAAAAGTAAGCACATCACAACAAAATCTCTCGCTCTCTCCAAAGAGCTGAAAGGCCTAACCTCTGTATTTTGAATTCGTTATAAATAATGGAATTTGGTTTTCTCCTGAAGAAAGGGATGAACGGTTTGTTTGCATTTACTGGACAAGGGAGCAAAATTGCTTCTAGTGAAAGTACAACATTAGTGTTCCTCTTTCTGTCCAGAATTTTAGGGTGGATGCACCACTGCCCCTGTATAATATATTTTGCCTAAATCCTCAACATAAAGTTAAGATGGGGTCTTACTGTGTAAAGCTACGTGGAAGCTGCAGGAAGACAGGTGCCCTTTCCACCCTTCAGACCTGCTGCTATGTATAAGAAAATTGAAAAGAAAATTGTTTTCAGTACAAGTGGTTCAACAGGTGTGCCTCCTCTTACACTGAGGGTAATGTGTTCCTTAGCCAGAAGTTCACAGCAAGATGTTGTTGAGCAGATTGTTTTTAAACGAGACAAAAGATTTTTCACTTCCATCACTGAGGGATGATATTGTTCAGCCTAGAGGAGAATATCCTGATATCTCTTAATCTGATAAACAATCATAAACAGGCACTGGTGTGAAATAACATCATCCAGCTGGTTATTTAAACTACCAACAGTTAAGGGAAACTATACTCCCATGAAATATTAGTGTTCAGACCAGATGGACCAAATGATAATTTCATTTCTATTGGAAACTTCAGTAAATTCAGTATTTTCATTGAGTTTACACAGCTACTGTTGTAAATGCACTCGGAGTCAAATCATAGAGATGCAATCATTAAATACCACTAAAGAAGTTTAAGAACATCAGTCTCATAGACAATGGAATGCATAGCTGTTCCTCAACTTCTCTGACTGGTTTTGATTTCACCTCTTTTCTGCTCTGAAATAAGGGAAGTTAAGAAGTCTGGTTATTAATTTTAAATGGCAAAGTACCAAATATTTTACTGGAGACAAATCTCTTTGTCCAATAGATCCTGAACTTGCTCTTCTCAGTTCTGTTACAATGATGCCCTGGCTCCATCATTTCCATACCAGTAGGCATGAAAAGAAGGACAAGTCTGAATAACTTCCTGACTGAGGACTTCTGTCCCGCCTTCATTTGGTACCAATGGATATATTTGTTGCACTCATTGGTATTTGGTACATACTACATAATGCTATTTTAACAAATAATTGGTTAGCTGAAAGACTGAAAGGGTGGAGAAAAGAAACAAATCACTTCAAATTAAAATTTCCCCATTTTCCCAAAGAACCACAGCTATTTTACACAAAATGTAGGTCAAAGTTAGAGAAAATCTTTTATAACTTCAAATACAAAAATCAAAACTAAACCAAATCCCCTATAAACTGTCCAACTTTCTTAATTCTTTTCAAAGCAAAGAGCTGTAAAAATGGAACATAAATTTGCAAATAGTTTCAATTAAATGACATTGACTTGTTTTAGCAGACAGAACACTTACTCTGTTTCATTCTAGAGTTTGTAGTGTTTAAGCATATTTTGTGAGATTTTCATAAAAGAAAGCAGTTAATGAGAAATCTTGGAAAGGGCCTGGAGTTTGGCGTTTCCCTCCATCTCAGACACAGATTGTGAGAGGCTTTTGCTGCCAGACAGTATCCTACACATTTCCTCTACAATTATAGGTACATGGCTATGCAAAAGGCATTAGCATGGCAATCTGACAGCAAAGTCCAACGTTGTGTCTACATATCTCACTACATAATCAGACACACAATCTCACTACATAATCACACACACAGTTAGGACTGGCTGGTTTGAGCCAACTTATTTCGCTTTGAAGGGGTTCTTCACACTGCAGTCCATGGCAATTTTGGGTCAGGATGTGCTGCCTTTTTGGCAAATGGGGGAGTTCAATCTTTTCTCAGGTGAATGGTATTATGAACAAAAAATTCACCAATTCTTTCCAGTAAGGCAGGTCTCAAAAGAGTTAACTACTGTCCAAATCAAAATTATTATTCTCATCACAGGTTGAATTTCTGAAGAGCGCTGCAGTATTGAAGTAATATAAACAAACAGCTTTGGAAAGAGAAAGCAAAATACACAACATTTTAAAAACACACATATAGCATAACACTATGGACCATCCTTCTTTATGACCTCTCTTTACGCAATTTCAGTGATTCAAAAATTAAGATTCTTGATGAGTCAAACTGAAGTGGATGCCAAAACTATTCAATATCAGTGAAATGCAGTTTAGAGTCAATAGGATTGGCCATCTAATGACGATTAAGTATGCTATAAATTTAAATCTTTGAACTACTTGTTGAGATTTATTCAGGCAGACAAACAAAGATAACAAAAGTCTTTTGTGTGTTCGTCACTCATTTCCGTTGCTCTGTTGTTGCAGTGTCAAATAATGTCAGTTATTTAAGCACAATTAATGTAATTTTAAATTCTCAACAAATTAAATTATAAAGACTACCAGTCCAAGGAGGACCCTGCCCATTTTTGTTGTACATTTTCTTTTTCCTCCTAGTTTTGTGGCAAATTTTAAATCAGCGGAAGGTTTGTTTCAACCTTGAGTCAGAGAAACAGCTCATTTTGATACAAAATTAATTTTATTTTCAGTAAATTATTTTTTCGTCGTTTTAAGTACATTTTGGAGTATAATTCAGGAATATGTAATAATTTTTACAACATTTGGAAAAGCCAGAGCAGAAGAGGTGATATATTCCAAATGACTCTCACCTGTGCCAGGATTATTTGTTTTAATTTATGATTGTATATGTTCATTCAGTGCAGGGGTAGTTAGGGGAACTACCTTTTTTCATCCTGTACTTGGCTGGTTACTAATTTCATTTTAGCAGAATTGGAAGGTGGCATTTTAAAACAATGCCACCATATAAATGACCCCTGAAGGAAAACCAGAGGCTTGATAAGGAAACATACACTTGTTTTTATCTCCTTCATAAAAGGATGGTAAGTCCTTCGTTTAGAAATCTTGAAAATTAATTTAAGACAAAAAGATCACCTATCTCTATTCTTGCTTAATTAGACTGGGATCAGGAAAGTTATTCTGTAAAAGCGACTTAAAGCTGGTCATCTCAAAGAGGTGAAATTACCACCCATTGTGCTGAAATTATGTTGACTGTGTTGAATGTTGTATAATTTAGGAGGAAGGCGGTGAGATATTTCACATTTCATGAGATCATACCTCAAGATTTAGTACGGCATCTAGAATTTCTTTGTAAGTAATAAAGACAATGATCCATTGTGTACTTCTGTTACTAATTATTCTGTAAAGATTGTCTGTTCCAAAAGATAATTAGAAAAGGTGAAATTTAATTCCATTAAACAGAACTCAGCTGGGACATAATGAAATTTTGTTGTGAAGAAGCAGACTCACTTTGAAGCCAAATAAAAAGCTTTTACATTGATGGAATGAATAAGATTGTAAAACCTCACACCTTCTTTTTTTTCCTGCACAGGCAGCATTTAGAAATAATTAGGCTAAGACTGAATTATATTTGCAAGAAGTTTCAGTTCTCAGATATTTCAGGAAAAAGGGAAATCTTCTGCTTTTTACACAGTTCAATCTTTAGTATTTGTTTTGATAAGTCACAGAATACAAGAAACCAAAGTGATCTATACTTATACAACACCAAACCTCCCCAGTTCTACAACTCAGCCTTCCAGCTGTTACTGAGAAAACAACGAGCCCCAGTGCTGCCCAAAGGAGCCCCGTGCAAGGTTCGCCCCAGGCCAGTTCTGGGGCTGAGGAGACCATTACGCCAGCTCCAGGTCTTGATCCCTTTTCCAAAGTCTCTGACTATAACATGCTTGACCAAGTAACAATTTGGCAGGGTGAACCCTGTCTACCCAAAACTAGCCTGAGATCCTGTGCAGAGCTGGAGAACTCCACCATTTTTCCCAGACACCCAAAGTAGCCAGCACTGCTGCACGAAAGGTGTGTTTGAAGTTACGGCTCTGACTGGGTTCAGGTCTTTGTTGTCTCATTTGTAGGTCATATGAACCTACTTAATGGCACAGGTCTTATTGTAAAGCAAAGAATGACCTGAATATATTAGTAACCCATTTCTTTGAGGCTAACCACTAAACACAATGTACCAGCAGATAATACGCTTGGGAAAACTGTTTGGGAAAACATGTGAAGCTGCTTGAAACCAACTTGCTTCAGTTCACTGGACCAAGTCCAAACATTACAGGCTTGAGTTCGGCTGACCGGAACGTGGAGCTGCTCCTGCAGGGGATGAAAACATTTCACACCACAGTTGTCATGTCCTGTGACAGTCCTTTACAGCCCGAACCCTGCACACCTCTCCTGGGAGGAAGAGGGGCTGAGAAGGAAGAATAAATTAAGAATTGCCTGGCCAAGAGATGCATGAAAATGCAGGAAAGGAACAGAAACAAACATCTAAACCAGACTCCTAAACAGCACGTTCAGCTCCAGCATTACTTTTACCTGCCTTTATATCCCCAAATTAGACGTCTGATAGCTATCACTAAAACAGAGTGGCTTGGGAAATATTGCACATCTGATTTTAGGAGCTTCACTACTGCCTACATAGCTCATAGGAACACTAGCAAATACCTGAGCACATCACAACACTTGTTGTAATTACCAGCTTATAGCAGGGAAACCAAACTATGGAGAGACCAAGAGAGCTGCCCAAAGTCCCATGGATAAGGCTGTGCCTTCCTTGATGCCTGGTAAGCATCCTGAGGACAGAGTAACTTTCCTCTCAAGGATTACAGATTCTCATGAGGCAATTGCTAGTTTTGCAAAAAACATCCAAGCATCTCTTTTCCTCACAGTATGCTGAACCGATGTGGGTTTATTTTTTAAGACCCATTCCTATTTTAACAGAAAGTGCCATTGCGAAATTCTGAAATTGAAATGAATTTCGTCATACTGCAACCTAATGACAGTGGATGCTAAGAACACATGTGTGTTTTTGGAGCTTTGTGGAATATTCCCATGAAGGGATGCTTAGCAAATGCAGCTTTGTGTACATTTCACAGAACTCTGCCAGCGTTACTGACTTTTACCCAGGTCTGAGCCTTCCTCTAGACTGAAGTCACAAAGAGGGGATTAGCAGGGCTACACTGAGGCTGTCACATACATAACTAATTAACTGCTGATTGGACACTGCTAAATCCCTATTTCCTTTTCATTTTATACACCCTCCCCAAAAAACATAGTTCTCACCTAGCAGAAAAATAAAAATTGCAGTTAAGGGTAGCAATAAGACTCTTCTGAACAACAGTTGTTATATCAATAAGCGACTACAGCATGTTAATATGTTGCATCCTCTTGAAACTGGTTTAATTGCCATGCTCAATTCACCACCCCTAAATACGAACCAAAAATGTAAAACTACAACAACAAAACCCCAAGCTGATCTTCAATAAAGTCTTTCCCCGTATTCCTCATAAAGTAAGTTTGAAATCTGTATGCTACCTGTTGCCTCAATTCAGTAGCACAGGTGTAAATCTAGAGCAAGCTGGAGTAAAATATGAGGTACAAACACAGTGAAGGAACGACAGTGAAAAGAAATAGGTTTATTCACATCTCAACTCACATGTTTCGGATAAACATATGGTTTATACCAGATCCAAGGCAATTTGAACAACCCTTTCCTTTCACAGAAGCAAGTTTACATCAAAAAGAGGTTGTTGGGAGATTCCTCCCTACAGATAAAGTGACAACTCAATAATCTTCCTCTGATACATTTCCAGTACTGCCTTGTCTCAAGGCATTAAGCACTTACTACATGACCTGAATTTAACTCTTTTCCATTTCCTGAGCATCAGTTTATTGTTTTTCATGCATTTTCTAGGTGCCGATTGGAATAAATAAAAGAAACAAATGTTATCCCTCCACATTTTTGGAAATATAATTTTCCTGAAGTTCAAAATAAAGCAGAAGAAAATTATGGAAGTGTATGGAGATGTTTACTTTAACTATCTGTGCTGCAAAGCATTTCAATCAGAACCAGTAATGTTTCCTTTTAGAAATACCAAGCTGTAAGTTTATTTCCCAGCTGCAAGGAGAAATTGCTCATACGAAAAGTTTCTGATTTTCCAAATTACCTTAGGGTGCTGCACACCCTTCACTCCTTCTGTACATACAACTAGGCCCTTTTCTATATGAACACACACCAATTGTTTGCATCACCTAAGTGAAAGAGAATTCAGAGGCGAGAATAGGAAAGTAGCAATTTTAAGGACACAGCACAAGTGGAAATGTTCATCACCTGTAAAAGAAAATTGCTGTTAGATAAAGGAAAGTTTCTCCAGTTGACAGAAGAGAATGTACCCCTTGGTCTGAATCACAGAGGAAATTGTTTTCGCCACATAGTCAAACTTGCTACAAAGCCTTTGGTTCTCCAGGTCAAGATTGCTACTGAACTTAAATAAATAACATAAGTTACAGGAAGGACCAGGTAGACATTAAATATGAGCATAAGGACCAAACAACATGCAAAGTAATTCAAACTGAATGCAAAGGCTGAAAATCCACAAAGTGTGAATTTCACTCCCCCCCCCCCCTTTTTTTTTTTTTCATTATTTATCTCCTTTCCACACTACTGGACATCACAAATGGTTCCTAAAGTCAAAATTATAAAATTCTTTTTTTATTATTATTATATGAGGAATATTTCTACATTAGCTGAGAGGTATCTATGAAAGGCACTCACAAACCATGGCTCACATGGCCTAGCCAGTTATCCCAGAGCTGGTAATCACAACAGTGACGCCAGAGACATACCAGAGCCTACACAGCACCTCAGCAAGGCAATTTCTGAACTGCCCCCCTCCTATTAGATTTCAGTTAATGCCAAATTCAAGTATAAGAATGCCTGACATGAAGGTGGAAGAGAGAGAGAAAGGAAGGAGCAATGAGAAAATATCAGCTGCCTTCAGAAATTAGGTATTACATGAAATAAAAGAGCACAAGACAGAAGGTCAGGTATCCTCTGTTATTAAGAACATGCAGATTTAGTCATGGTTCCAAGGCACTCATTAAAGTGAAATTCAATAGTCATTATTTTATTACCAGCTCTAACCTCCCAATGGATACCCCAGTCCTACCACTGCCAGTTTGTTGGAAGCATTGAGAAGATGCCTACTGCAATCTGCAGAGACGTAAGAGATGTGATAGAGGGGAACACGGGAGCAGGTTGCATTTTCTTTGAGTTTGTGTTTTCCTTATTTAACAGCTCAGTATTTAAAGAGTGAAGTAAAGCAAAACACAAATGTTTGAATAAGGCATATATTCCAATCAGTGGGATATCCAATATCTGTATGGCACCTCTAATATGACAGTGCTGCACATGTCAGGATTGTGCAGAGAGCTAATTTCTAAAAGGATCTTTTTGCATAACCTCTTTTTTTTGTTAATTCTGCTTTGTTTCTTACTTGTTACCCAGTTTCACTCCATCAGCACTGCCAGAATGAGAACGAGGTCTTGAGTAATGGATTGAAGAAGCCAAGCTCCATGCTATTACTCTTCCTCCTTCAGAAACAGTAAAGGTGGAATTCTGGCTTTGTTGCAATAAATGAAACACGCACCAAAATCTTGAAGGGCTGCTATCTGTAAGGTAAATGCAGCCTCCCTATACACACACCCTTTGGAGGGCAGGGGCTTGCAGGTGGATTAACAAAAAACCAATGCCAAAGGGAGGAAGAGGAAAGGCTTTCCAAAACATCTGTCCCCAGGGAATGGGGTTCCCCTCTACAGACACCCTCTTCACCTGCAAGCTGTTAAACCTTGTCCTCAAACTCCATTCCTTACCTAGGTAGGCAATCCTGCACAGTAAGAACTTCATGAGCTCCTAGTATTTATTTTGTGCTTCTAAGATTCTTACCAGTCTCCCAAGACTGATATTTCCAAAGAAAAGTACCAAACAATGAAGTCTGCAATGAGAGTTGCATTTCCCTTAAGCTTTGAGCATATGCTATGGGTTTCTAGTATACACCAAGGAACAAAAAGCCCATATCTCCTAATGAATGGGATAAATCACTGCTAAAGAGGAAATTGTCCCTGTTAGACAACAGGAGCTAAATAATATTTTTTTTTGGTGGTTACTTGGTTTATTTTTTTTTAACATTCTCCATTATTTTTAAAGATCCTTTCCTTATGCAAACAAGAGCATTCACTGATCAGCACCAGTATCTCTTTGCTTTTGGTGTACATTAAGAAAATTAAATGGAATATTCTTAGAAAGACATCTGTGCCTGGGGTGACTCACATTTGATCAATCCCTATGAACACTTCTTTTCAGAGGATGTGCAATTATTTGCTCAGTTAGGCTTAAACTTTTTATTTATCTAATCACCCCCCTGTAAAGCTTTGATCTGAGCTTCCAAAACCTATTTTTCTAACCACTTTAGCTACATATTTTAAGTCTTATTGTCTAATCAACTTCAGCCTGTAAAACATGCAATGTCCTACTTAATGCACCCTATTAGGAAATCAAGCTGCCGCATGGATTTTTAGATCTCTCATTTTGCAACCCCGTGAGCCATTTGGAAGCATCATTAATGCCATTATTCCAGGGGAGAAGGAGAGAACTGGCAGCAGAGCGAGCCCTCTACACGGCTGTCAGCTTTGCCCTGCTAACATTTGCAGAGTGACTCAGAGGTGAATCACAGGTTTCTGCAGGTGTACACCAGGGAGAGCTGGATGATTTCCATGTCACAGTGGTTGCAAATGTTTACTTCATTAGTTCATGGGGTTACTCAGCAGCCCTAGCCAACCCAATTTCTCAATCTTACTGTATGGCGGTTTTAAAAAAAAGAGAGGAGATAGCAGCTTTGAAGTTCAAAACACAAGACCAACTGTCAATTTGTAATTAGAAAATCCGAGCAATGATGGAATGTGAATGGATTTACATGTAGTTGCCATTAAACACACATTATGAAATATTTCAAAGTGTATCCAGTCTTAGGTTTATTATGCTCTTTACCATAATAGTAAAGGATATAATTACTATATCCTTCTCCAGAGTAGTACACCCTGCACAAGGAATGGTCTCTGAACCGTGCACAGATGGAGGTCTGTTTCCACTGGAAATGCACATGCAGTAAGAAAACTCACAGTGATGTTTCTACTTTGGAACTAATTCAGTAGCTTCTTCCAAGTGTCCAGATATTTCACAACAAGGCTTTGCACATATGAGAGTAGTCACTTGGGATTTATGCCAGCGTTTCCCACTCGCTGCTTCTGGGGTGGCTGAAGATTAAACTCCCACAGCTGTGTCTTCTCCTTACATTTCAAGTTTGTGAATGATCCCTCTGCTACAGGTAGGAGAAACTTCCTGTGCGCAGGACACCAGGTAGCTGTGTGAACCTTTCTACCTTCAATTTCTCTAACCTACATTCCATACTCTACTTATGTACCCATTTTACTGGTCTATTTCAGTCATTTTGAATTTTACCGTCATTTGGCCTCATGCTAACTGGCTCCCCACAAGATTGTGTCATTGGCAAATGTTATCACTTGACTTCATATTCCTACTTTAAGGTTATTAGCGTATAAAGGGAACAAACCCAGGTCTCTCAGGACTGATCCTTGACCTGTGCCATACTATAAACAATCTCCTGCTGGCATGAACTCCCAAATGTTTCCATTTCATGAATTATTTGTCTTAGATGAAGAAATATTTTTCCTATGGTCAAAGAAAAGCCTTTCCTCACCTTTTCATTATTTTACCCTGTAGATTATGTTTTGCATAGTTACCATACCCAAAAGATTCTGGAAATCCTGGTGGGATTTTCTCTCTGGTACAAACCCAGTAACAGGTTACAACCAAGTCAGCTCATTCCTGTAATCAAAATTGATCAAGCTATCTGATACTCTGTAGAAAGACAGACACTAAGACCTAATTTTCCCTCAAACAAGCTTGACCTATTGATAGGGAGTGAAATACTGGCTAAAGATTGAAGCCTATGAAGAGAAAATGGGGCTAAGAGACCCATAAAACCTGAGAGTTCTGTTTATCCCAGACTTCCTCTACATTTTATGCAAAAAACTGACATCTTCAAAGATCTCATTAGAAGCTACCCAACCAGAGAGCAGAATGCTATACCAGCTATACAGTCAGTGCATGACTATATCAATTACATGCTTCCTTAAGGATGCACTTTTAACCTCTGAAACACTTCACTTCCTAAACCATGATCTTCTGAAAATACTGGAGGATAAAAATGCAAACTTGTGAAAAAAGAGACACTTAAAATATACATTCTAAAGTGCAGCCTAGAAACTCAGCGTGCTGTTCTCCATGCTCACATTGAAACTGCAAATGAAATCGAGGGAACCTGTGGAGTCAGAATATCTCAACACAAAACCATCCATGTACTGTTTATTAATGAATCTAGCTGGATTATTCTGGCTGAGGATCCTACCGGGTGCCATCCATACATGAAAAAAACCCTCCACAAACACTTGCAGTTACACAGAGCGGTGTTGGTAACCCTGATGGCCCTTTCCAATGCTCCGCTCCCCAAAGAACCGTCTGCGCCCCAGAGCACCGCACAGAGCAGGGTGACATTTGGCACGGACAGATGGAGCCTCCCTGGTGGAGGATCTCACAGCAGGAGGCTCAGCACCCCTCACCAGGCACCGCCGGCCTCTGCAGCACCTGCCAGATTGTACCCTGGGTAGCACAAAGTTTCCTGGACTGAAATGCAAGGGCAGTGTTTGAGTTACCAAGGGGGAAATCCAGGGAAGGAAAGACTCCAACTCTCCTCCTTGGCAGCAAACAGCATTGTCACGGCTAATCCAGGTGTCTGGGAGATCCTCTGCCCCAGCAGCAAGGAACATGCAAGGAGAGAGTGGTTCCAGAGATCTTAAATTACAGGGTGTGAAGACGCTGGACATCTACCTGGTCTTTATTTTATGTATTATTTTAGTAGTTTATGTTCCAGACCCCATGAACAAAGTCACAGTGAGGTGGGGCAGGTACTGAATATGTTGCAGGCTCACAGTCATGTTTATGAACATCTCCCATTAAACATATCTTGTTTCTGAATTAGCAGATAAAAAAGCATCCCACCAAGGCAATAATTGCATAAATACCCGTTTTTGCTCATCAGCAACTATCTAAAAATACAGTTGAAGACAGATTTTTAAATCCCATTAGAGATAGTCTCTTAATCAAGTTACAATCCTAAAATTGGCACCAACTTCTTTCCAGGTCTTAACTGCAGATGACAATGGCAAGAGAAGAAAGAAGTACATTTCAAAACAAAGTGTGAAGCTGAAATTATAAGAACAGTGTGCTAAGCTGTAAATCACATGGCACTACTGCAAACCGATGGTTTAGATGTGCTTTATTTAAAAACTATTAGCATGTTATGCTATACTTAAGTAAACTATAAAAATATTCTCAAAATTAACATTAGCTGTTATGAATTCATTTCTGCCATGAACACACTGCCCCCCAGGGTAAAGGAGCACTAAAACTTACTACAGCTATAAATATCCTGGTTTTCACATGGCCTGCTTGAAGACGATGTAGGTGTGCTTGACATTTAACTTGGGGAAGTCATGTCAGCTCCCCTCCCTTCCTCCTCCCCATGCTAACAATGCTGTTTGGCAGCTTTTTCACTTTATCTCACCACAGATCTTTGCCAAAACTTGAAGCTGCTCCTGACAGATTAGCTGCCACCATAAAAGAAACTGGCTTGCCTTTTTTTTTTTTTCCCCCCTGTGGATCCTGATTGAAAGGATAAGCTTGAAGGACAATCTTCTCAAATGGTCTGCTCTTCTCTCAGGCCTGCGGTTGGGAAACGGGGACCAATACAGTTGGAGAGGCTTTAGTTAGTCAGTAACCACACTTTGAATTCAATTATTTGAACAGTACAACAGACTGTGAGACCAGATTCCCAGCTGTTTTGTGACTTATGTTGTCACTTGCACCTGTGCAAAGTGGGCACAAAATACTTCTAATTTGGCAGTTGGGAATTAGACCCCGTATTTACATTTGCTTCCTGATTCCTGACTTTATTCATCAGCCAGCATGTGGTACACAAGCTGATGAATTATTGTTTAGCTTGTTTTGAAAACACATCACTTGCAAACCTACTTTAAAAAGATCTGCAATAATTAGCTGCATTTTATTTTCTATGCTAACTGCACCTTTTTGTGCCTTTTTATGTATACGTGCATACACAAGTACATTTATGTTAAGTTAAATTTAGTCCCTTATGACTAATTTAGGGTCAAAATCAGGCCTGAGTGAACATAACTGTAAAGGCAAAGATTTCAACAGAATTTGATGTATTTAAACCATGTCTTAATTCTCCCTTTTGCCTCAAGGAACATTTCAGATTGTCAGTGTACAAAGGGCATTTTAAACATCAAATATTATTTTGCATTCACTAAATGTAAACAAGCTTGCAGCTGACTCTATCCTTACGTCTTGACCAAGCTATGTTAAATTTTCTTCCATTTTCTATGGAACAAGGGGCCTGAATGCTGTTATATTGACATATAGGAACCTGACTGGGCACCTTTAGCTGTATCCAGTGTTGAAGCTCCAGTGCAGCAAACAGGGTCCTGTCCCTTCCTGCACCAGACATTTTCCTTCTGCCATAGAATATGAGGAAAATTATTCTCTATAGATTTGGATATTCACATCAAAAATATTTTTTTCTCTCAGCTTCTGTATAGAGAAAAATTATCTTTCAAGTAGTTACATAACCAGCTGCTTCTGGTCTCTGTGCTTTACGGATCATAAGTCTTGTCTGGTATTCTTTTTCCCCCTCATTAAAAGAGTTCTTACCTCTTGCCCTCAGAGAATGCTGGAATGTCACTTTCTGTCTCTGGGATGTGGCAACTTTCTCTGGGCATTACCTTTTGCCCCATTAGACTGCCTTCAGTGCAAGGCTGAAGAAAACTGAGGTATTCCCAAACTTCTTGAGAGAGTGCTTGAGCCAGCCAGCAGCTCAGTCGCCTTTGTGTGCTGCCCTGAGGCCCCCACTGTGCCAGGAGACCATCTCAGCAGCAGGGCTGATGGGTGGCAGCACACTCTGTCACCTGCCAAGACACACAGCACACCTGTGTATCCTCCAAAGGAGGGATTGACTGAGCTCACACCACTTTCCATCATGAGAAGCTTCCTCTGTGCAGAGGAAACCTCACTTAGCACCCAGGCCAACACCCAGCTTAATGAACGAGGTTGAGAATCTGGCCCATCAAAATGAACTTTATAATCAAATCTGTCTCAGTGCTTTACCCACATTCATGCTCATCCTTCCCACAAACATCACCCCTCCCCTCACTTTAGGCTTTCCTTTGACACCTCTCCTACACTCCGCCAGCAGCAACACTGAGGTCCCTCAAGGTCAGGGACCTGTATTTTCTGCAAAGCCTCACAAATGCAATACCTCTGTATAAATAATAAGTAAAAACAATGGACGATTCTGTAACAAGTAGGCATCAGCTTTAACAACTCAGACCAAAAGCGGTGTTGAGAGTCCACTGCAGGATCTTAACACTAGCTCTGTTGATGCAGGCAATGAAATTGCTTCAAGTGATATTCCATGGGAAAATTTTATGAAGTGCCACACCAACACAGGGAAAGCATTTGTTCACTCTAATTTACAGAATAACTAGCATTGAAGTTTTAATTAGATTTTAATCTGGGAATCAAGTATGCAAAACTGAAATGGAGTGATAACCTATCAGAACTCCACTTCGTTTTAATGCAATGACTTTTGGTAAACAGGTTACTAAATACAGTCCCACAAATGTGCCAGGTCTCTGCTTGCCCTCCCAAGGTTGTGATCAGGGAACAAAAGCACTACCATGTGCTAGTTTTCTAATCTGACTAGATGGGTTATGGGGGAGACTATACTAGAGTAGCTGAGAAGATGGGAGAGGGCAGATACCCACACAGCTACGGAGAGACAGCTGCCACATCAGAATTATGGGCAGAGAAAAAGATTTGCAGTCAATTGCAAAAATTCTTGTTTAATACTGTTCCAAATGGTGTGTGTATATATATATGTATACATTTATGTACGTAAGTGTATACAGATATACTCACACATGTAATTCAATAAAAATTGTATGCCGTCTCAGTCATATAGTACCATAACCTAGGAGGGCAGGGTGGGGAAAGCTTTTATCATCTTCCAAGATTTTACCCATTCTCCAGTACAAAAATCACTCCTCACATTGTCTAAAAGGTGACATTATTGCAAAGCTAAGGACACACTTAAAAATACTTTAAGGGGTTTGCCTGAAATACTGTGAAATGCACTCTGGTTTCTTGTTTTGTTTAAGTTGGGATGGACAATTGACTATTGTGCAAAGATAGATTGCATCCACAACTCGATATTTGTAAAGCAATTTAAAGGTCACTTTAACAATTCCAGTAATAGTGACCATTAGTGATTCTGCAAAGAAAACAGGCATTGCAAGATAGACCAAAGTGCTCTGAAAGTAACTGCTATTCTTCCTTCTCTGTGTTCCTGAACTACTCCATCCTTGTCATATCTGATCACCTTCCAGCAGCACAGTAAGGTGTGTGACTACGTGTATTGCATCCAGTGTACTTGATGCTTTATTTTCTCCCAGCTGCTATTCCATGATGATCTCACCCTGTCTAGAGTCACAAAGCCATGGCAATTTAATACAATTTAATAAATGTACACACAGGAACCCCCAAAACTGCTACATATATTTATTAGACATTTAAAAAACATATCTGAATGAACCAGATGTTTATAAAGAGTAGAGTTTTTTGTGGCTTATGGTGTGGGGTTTATTTCTTTAAGCTCAACAACCCCTCACTGTAGTTCTATGAAAAGACATTGTAATGATATTTTAGCCTTTGCTTTAATCCTACATAAAATAGATATAAAAAAGAATTACTTATAGTCATCCTCCTAAATGCAGTTGGTACTTCTGACAGTGATACCTAGACCAAAAGTTCCTGCATGTATAGTTGCATAAATATATCTCTAATTACTCGGCTTTTATATAGCCTACAGTTTCCAGAAAGAATTAGAAATGTGACATATGATCGGGACTGCAAGTATTTTTTCAAAGTTGGGTTAATTAACATCATCTCAAAACCAGAAAGAACAAAGCTACCAGGTATGTGGAACATTAATCACATCACAAGTAATTAGTGCTAGAATAGAGAAATAAAAAGACAAAATGAGGCCACAAAAATTAGTTTAATCCAATTACAACTTACCAGAAATATGGTAAAAAGTAAGCTTGAAACTACACAGTCACATTTTTTAAATGAATAGAAGGATGGGTAGGGAAAAACTGGCTGCTTGGGTCAGATCAACAGAATAAGTAAGCTTGAGAAAAACAACAATGATAGATGGGAAAATTGCAATATGTGTGATTCAACTACATTACAATGACACCAACATAGAGGTATCAGAACAGCAATGCACAACCATGAAGTACATGGCAAATTTTAACTCATGCTGTCCTTATTTTATGTCAAGGCCTTAGAAATTACAAGGTCAGTAACATAGGAAAGAACTGAACAGGCCCACAGAGATCCAGGACTGGGAATCATTGAAATGGATGAAAAGCAATCAAGTTTGTGCCAGAAGGTAAAGTTTGAGCATCTGCAAAACACCATCATATTGGCGAATCTCCCTCAGATGGAAATCTATTGCCTGTTCCACCAACACCCATCATGGGAACAATGAATAAGCTGCAAAATGTCACTCATGGCAAAGTCCAATTACACCACAGCAAGCAAACACCAAGGAGAGAACTGCAGACTGTGTACAAAACCCACATTCATGGCTGCCAAAAGTCAAACCAAATAAAACCTTCAAATCAAAAATAACAGAGAAATAGTTAAACCAGCATGATGCACCAAAGTATCATGGGCGTATCTTCTGTCTTCTGATGTTTGCTTCTACCTTTGTCAAACATTCTGCTCTATCTTGTCTCTTCTTCACTCTTTCTAAGCTGTCAGGCCTTTTACTGACAAATGGTAGAGGTGAGCTTACAAGAAAAATCCAAACTCTGGCAAACCTAGATGAAAATTATTTTAACCTGAAGAATTACCTTGTACATTCTCATCCATTCTGATTTCTCACACTGGTGCTTATTTTGATATATGCTTTCCTCTGTGGTCAGACAGGTTCTCAGTTTGAATTGCATATGGCAAGGCAATAATTAGGGAGCATAAGTATGGAAGCAAGAATTCACTGCAATAAGTGAGTCCTTTTTGAACCTCTCACTATGGCATACACATCTTGGGTATTCCTACACAATGTTCTTAAGCTCAGCAAGTCCAGTTATATTCAAGTATGTGAACTGAGAACAGATTTTTCCAAGTACAAGAGAATCTTTCAGGTCCTCAAATAGTTCACAAACTGATCTCTGCAAATGTATTCCTAGGAATGAATGTTATCTCAGTGCACATAAATAGATTTCAACTTAAAGAAAGATTGTAAAGCTGACTGTTTGCTCTGCATTATTTGTTATACTTCATTAGTCACCTAAACCCTTTGCATGTGAGTCTAGTTTACAGCTGCTACTGCCTCATGCCATTCCCCAGAAAGGGGTGAGCATTCCCAGCCATACACAGTAGGGAGATAGGGCTTAGGATGAACAGCTAAGCAAGGTTACTCTCTGTAGGTTAGTGATATGGAAACAGGAATAAAGCCAAGGTCTTTTGCTAGTACAAGAAGACCACCTTTTTCCTCCCTGTGTTGCAAAGCTTTAATTTCCAGTGAAGGTTGGGCTTTTCATCATTTAGACTCTGATTCAAGAAAGCCCCAAAGTTTACCGAGCAACAGTGGAACAATATGTTTAAACATCTGGCTGAATCAGGGCTTCTGTGTCTACATTGTAACACAGCTTTTATCAAAGAGCCTAAAAATAAAAACCCCATAAGTAATAAAGATCTTTTCTTCACTTGTGGCTTATTGGTTTTCAGTAGATAACTGCTTGGTTCCAATACTAATTTGAAAGAAAAAAGGCTGAGATACAATCAGTATAAAAGCAATTAGCCAAATTATTTAATGGATTAATATAAATTACATTGTTTAATTGCAAGATCAAATAAAATAATGTTGGTTTCAATTAGAGCAATTCAAAACAGTTGTGAAGTAAGGAAATGAACTGATTTTTTGAATAGTGCCATCCAACTCTCTCCAAAAGAGGTTATATCAACTACCTGAAGACATAGAAATCTATGGTAATGACAAGTCACTATAAGGATACCCTTGAATTTAATTTTTCAACTATTCAGCAATTTGGATTTTAATATGGAAACTTGCAATAATCACAATAAGGTGCAGAGAGAGGTGGGGGCAGAGACAGAGACAAAAGAGGAGAAACATGTAATCCCAGATCAGAACCAGATATTGTCTGGTTTCTACACAAAGACAGTCCTCTTCATGCACAGGTTTATACCACTTAGCTTTAAAATTCTGCATTACTGTTGGTTTTGTAACGCACCCACCTCACTGACCTTCTTTCCTGAACTTCTTTCCCCACACCACACTGTCCTCCTGATGATCTTTTAAAGGTGCTCATTTTCAAGTACTGTCAACCACATCTGATATCTTGATCTCTAACTCCTTATCTTGTCCACCCTTGTGTTCATTCTTCCCCAGTTTCTCTATAATTTAATCTTCCCTCCCCATGATCTGCTGTTATCTGCATTTAACTTTGTGGCTGTGTTATTTAATGTGTATCTTTGCATGAAAAATGCTACAAACAGAGGTCTTTTATCAAGTCTATTCTTCATGAGGGGAAATACCAAATTTCCTGCAGCCTAAACTAGCACATCCATCATGAAGATGTATGCCCCAGATGATGTGCCCCACTGGCACTGCAGCGTTCTCCCCTTTCAGTAAGGGGTCTGGGCAACAGTAGGCTGCCAAAATAGCACCCAAGTATAGGCTGGGCGAGCTGCTTCTTCCTGCCTATATCCATATGCCCTTCCCTGCTGTGGGTCTGAACATCACTTCTCCTGCCTGTATCTAACCAACAGCAACCACACACAACATGTGCACCTCACCTGCTTCTCTCCCAGGCCACCCAGTACAGCTGCAGTGATGAGAAGGAGCAAGGAAGACAGCCTGGGTTCAGGGTTCTTCCCCTGCTCCCCCTCTCACCAAAGACTGTCTCTGCCCTCTAAGCAAAAGTACTGCAGGAGCCATCTAGACCCGAGCCATAGAAACCTCATGATGAGCATGACTCTGCCTGCACCCCAGAACAAGGGATTCTGCATTTAGGCTTTGTAAAAAGAAGCACCTGACTGTTTGATTAATATTTTGTGTGCTGCTTTGAAGCACTCTGCAGAGCCCCGGTCCTTGGCCCAGCACAGCTTGCTTCCTACCCTTTCAACATTACAGCACTGGTTGTTCCATCACAACCTGTCCTCCCACCCATTAACTAGGCATGCAAAAGAAATCCTAGTGCAACCCAGGCTAAAAATGAACGTGCCCATCATAAGAAGAAGCTTAAATCATTACCTGCCTAATGCATTTGTAGAAAGGAACAGTTGTAGGACCTGAAAAATAAGTGTCATGTTTACATAATGAACAGCATGACCTTCACTATGATCCTGTTTGCTGAAATTAAGGATATCATTTCTGAAATCTCACATTTTCTGCCCTAACAAACTTCCACAGAAGAGCCAAAATAAAACACGGGTAAGGAAGGAGGAGAGTGAAGAGCTGATGTGGCCAAGCTGATGGAGGCCAGCAGAGCTGGGTTCAGGGCTCTGACAGCCAGCTCCCAAATGCCTGGCACTGCCCTCGCAAAGCACACAGGCTTAACAAGTGGATTTTCCTCTGCAGGTAACAGCAACCCAGATAAAAAATGGAGCTAAATCTCTACTGAGGATTTTAGTTCACAAAGATGTAGCGAAATGCCAAACAGCACATGTTTTCACACTGCTTTCCAATACCTTACAAGAAATATCTTCATTTAAAGCCACCATATGTAAGAGCACAGCAGATTGACTGCAGTGTTGTTTTGGCAAGGGCTGGCACTGCAGTTCAGGTGAGCACCAGATTCACTCCCCATTTTAAAGGTATCAAAGATTTTTGAATGGGTCACAGGGCCTATGGGGGATGGTTCATCAGAATTTTGTTTCATACCGGAAGTTTTAGGCTTGTTCAGGGGCTGAATGTGGAACGAATTCAAAAGGTGTTTGAAATGTAAATGAATCATTTGACTCCAGGAGTCAGTGGAGATATTTTTCCAGTCAGCCTGTGCTTGAAAACTTCATATTAAGCTTGTTAAGCTTATGTAAAATATAATCGATTAAATATTCTTAAACAACTCTCAAATCTAAATAATAATTTCCCCTTTATCCAGCGTACATTATTTGAGCTTCTATTTGGGGGGGAGGGAAGGGGCAGGGGGTAATATGTCTGTGAGAGAGGGAAATCAGCAATAGAGCAAGCAGAAGCTTCCCAGCCAGACTAAGCCAACAGGAATTATGCTAACTCGCCCCTGTGAAGCAGTAGGTTGTGTTGGGTTTGCTCCACTGTTTGTACCCACAAAAACAGGAAGATGTTGCTTTACAGAAATCCCTGCACAGCCAGGACCAGGGTAGTGCTCCTGCTTTCAGCTCCTGAGCTCTGCAGGCAAAAAAAAACAAAAAAAAAAACCTCAAGCTTGAGCTCACTGCAGCGCTAATTAAAAATAAAGTACGGATGACTCATTTCACTGCTTATTGTTAATGGTTAAGCTACTGGAAGAAGCCCTACGAGAGCTCCTCCTGACCGAACAGACTCCTGCGCTGGTCTAGCAGGAGGTGTGTTTTGTTGAGAGTGGAAGTCCAGGTCCCACGTCAACCAGGACCATGTAGGGACCTATAGCAGAAAAATAATTTGCAATATGTTAAACCAAAGTTCTACACTGGGGGTGAGGAGTGGGAATGAGGGAAATAAAGACACATAGAGTGTAATTAAAATAATTTCTTCTTGCACAGGATGGTATTTTCACCCATTGCTTCCAGCCCAGAGGTGAAGGGCTGTTTCCACGGCAGTGAAAATGAAAGCAACATCAGTGGGGTTGCATAGGTGTCTATTTCTGTGCCATGCTCAACTCAAAAGGATCAGGACTTACTGGATCTGGTATTCACTGTCACTGTGACCCTTTTATCTCTACTGCTCTGGGAGAAAATTGTATTTGATGCAGGTCTATGTTCCAAATATTTCACCAGTATATCACTGTGGATCCTGCTTTTGCTGGTGCTCCTTATTTCAGCTTCCTATCAAAAGCTGAAAAAGTTATACCATATCACAAAGCCATAAAAGCATGGTTTTCTATTACAACTACAGTGCAGTTACCTGAGCCAACAGCAAGTGAGCTACCTCATGTATCAGAAATAACACGAGCATTAGTACAGACTTCCATACACACTAATCTACCCTTAAATTCACCCTCTCCAGGAGCTCAGGAATAGCTCTCAGGAAAGACAGCTCTACAGTGGACAGTCAAGCCAGCTCATGTACTCATAGCTTCATCATCTCAATGCTGCACACCATCTAGAGTACAGACCTTCATCACACACAAATACAACCTCATCTTGTCTAGAATGCATAGAACTGCACTGGGGAACATTTGGAGTGCACATTTTAAGGGTTTTTTCTGTCACAATGACACTGACAAAAAAGTTTACTGTAAATAAATTTTGCTTCATGTATCTGGTTTCTTCAGGTATTCATTCCCGTGGAGTGACTTGTGTGTTAAACATCAAGATGTCTTTATCCAAAAGGACCCCAAGAACAATAATTCAATTCCTGACATTTCATCACCATCATACTTCAATGTTATGATCTGTTATTAGTGAATGCATTAGTCCATTTATATTTTATATTCTACTTCTCATAAGGGTTTCAAAGATATTTTGGTAACACTGTCCCTTCATAGATGGTATTGCTTGAGAGAGAAAACATTTCCAACACCAAGATCAAAAGTTACAGAGTGGGCTATCTATAGCAGAACCTATTGTATTAACAAGACAAGATTTGTTTTAAGTTCAATGGAGAAAAGACACCTTTGAATTTGAGAAGTTAGAGGGTGTTGCATTACCTAGGCACAATAGGATAAGTTAATGATGAAGTTTCAGTTTTAACTTGGAAACTGCTGGTTTTTGTAGGCTTCAGCCTGTCGCTAATAGGTATATTTTAACGAGATACATGGGGATTTAGGGGAACAACTCCCATTATTGTTAATGGGATTCACACAGCTAAATCCCTGTGCTGGAAATGTTTCTTCTAATATGTCTTTAATAGAGCCTCTGTGTGTGTGCACACACATGTATGTGCGTGTCTAGTTAACGGTTAAATGTATAAATAGGAACATTAGACTTCCAAGTGATACTTTTCATTCCATGATGTATAACTGAAGAGGAAGCAAAATACAGGTTCTGAAAGTGTGATTTTTTGACAGAAGTGGGTAAATCTGCTCTGAAGGTTTGGCAGGAATGAGGCCATCACATCAGTTGCATACCTGTGGGATCACAGCACTGAGGTCTGTATCCCTCATGCCCTTTGCTGTGCCTTAAGACAAGGTCACATTTTTTACAGTCACTCTCCTAATTCCAACTGGATCCCTGGCAAAGGAAGGCTATTTCAAATCTGGTCAATAGTGCCTGGGAGCAATTCATATTGAACTGGAGAGGAAATGTGTGAAATGGCTGGATGCCCTGCTGATCTGGTGCTAACCAGCTGCAGGCTCCTCGGGTAGGATCTATGTGGAACTTGGATTGCTACTGGGAGAAAGCTTGGCCGGTGCACTGGAGAGCTTCTATATGTGCACATGGCTACTATAGCAGCAGCAGCAAATGAGTTGCAACAGCTCTGTAAAGAGTTTTCTGAATAAAAGACAGAGTTTAATTTTAGAAACATGAAGTACTCTTATATTATTACCCACCAGGTGGTAGGCGATACATGCAGGAAGCAGTCAACCTAAAAGAGACGCCACAAGAAAAGAGGCATGATTATCTGAGGGGCCAAGCAGCACCTTGAAACAGAGCAAACACACTGCATCAAAAGGAGTGACCACCAGGATGCTGGATTTTCAGAAGTACACCTGAGGGCACAGCAGAACTGAGACTTGAATCGGTACAGAGAGATGAACATTGAGGGATAAAAAGAAATACATAAAGTTAAAACTTTTTTTTTTCCTTACCATTTAATCAGTGAGAAAGAATTAGGAGCGAGTAAAACTCAGGTGTCAAAAATAACATCTAAAACACTGGAACACCAGATAAAGGTATTTGATGAGAAGCATCAACCAAACCAGAATGAGACTATGCAGAGGGGATAGGGCTTATGAGTGAAAAAAAAAAAAAAAAAAAGGAGAGCAGAAATTTTAAACTCAGAGATGAAAGCAGTGGTGTGCACACGTAATCTTGGAGACCTATACGAACTTTTAAACAGTGAGTGGCTGTGCTGGTTTGGGCAGGGATAGAGTAAATTTTCTTCACAGTAACTAGCATGGGGCTGTGCTGATACTACAAGGGTGGTTTTAGTTACTGCTGAGCAGTGCTTACACAGAGCGAGGCCTTTCCTGCTCCTCACCCCATTCCACCAGAGAGGTGTCTGGGGGGGCACAAGGAGTTGGGACACAGCTGGGAGTTGGACTCAAGGATCCTGGTGGGACCCTTCCAACTCAGCATATTCTGTGATTCTGTGACAGCTGATCCCAGCTGACCCAAAGGATATTCCATACCATATGGTGTCATACTCAGCATAAAAATGATGGGGAAGGAGGAAAGGGAGACCTTCAGAGTGATGGTGTTTGTCCCTCCAAGTCACTCTCCTGGAGATGGCCAGACACCTACCTGGCCATGGGAAGTGGGGAATGAATTCCTTGTTTTGTTTTGCTTTGCTTCAGTGAGCAGCTTTTGCTTTTCCTTTTAAACTGTCTTTATTTGAAGCCACAAGTTTTCTCACTTTTACACTTTCATTTCTCTCTCCCCCATCCTGCCAGCAGAGAGTGAACAAGGGGCTCAGCAGGGCTGAGTTGCTGACTGGGGTTCAACTGTGACAGTGGTTTAAGAGCAGAGTATGGCTTCTTTTTATAAGGAAGATGCACAAGAGAAAGCAGTGTTACCCAATGGAAACATGCCTACAGAAAACAAGAACAGCTCAACAGGTCCCCAGATTTGGAAAGCAATGATAAGTACTACAGCATGAGGAGGACATAGATTATAGTAGAGATAAGGGCCAATGAATACAGTGTTCATGACCCAAGACATAGAATGGAAGGCAAAAGAAAGATGACATATGCTCATAGTGAATGTGGAAAACAGAACTCCCAATGACAGAGGCACACCAGAAAGAATATGCAAATGTGCATGCACTTACTATGGTTACAGAGGTTTCCAATAATAATTAAGACATCTACTGAGGTCTGTAGCCCATTTTAAAAAAATAGCAGGGTATGTGACCTGACGAAAAGACTATTGCTCATGCTCCTGCCCTATTTGTGGCTATTACATGATCAGTGACCAACTTGATTTCATCTGTATAAAGCCAGCAGTAATTTAATTCCCGAAGCACTGATAAGCATCAGTCTTGAGACTAAACAATGGGGTCAACAGAAGACTATTCACCTGCAGACAGAGAAGTCAAAGAAAAGCAATGATATTGCTGGTTTAGAGGGACTTCTGTTCCACCTGTGAACATGGGACTAACAATGCCTAGGCTGAAATTATGAAGGACATTTGGTCATTTATAGAGGGTTTCTCTCTCTCTCTTTCAGGCTCTCTACAGGCCTCTCTGAAGCAGGTACCCTCTTGTTACCTCCAGAGAATTTAAAATGTAAATTGAATCTAGACCAAGAGAATGTTTTTATCGCAGTGCCATCAGTTGGGAGAGATGCTTCTGATAGTTGGTGTGACAGAGGTATATCAAAAATGAAAGGTTTTAAAATAAATCAGGTACCTACTGATTTTTTTTTTTTTCACTTAATGAAAAGCTTTTCAGCATCCCTCCAATTTGTCTGTCTTTTAATGCTGAATGTGAGGAAAGATCATTCTTTCTGACTCTAAACCCAGCAGAGTGAGACTCAAGCCTAGACCTGCCATAACACCCATGTAAGTGACCCACCTTCTGGGATATAATATTCCCACCACCCCAGTAGCACTCTGCTACTCTGCAGAACCTATTAAATAGAACTGAGTAAGGAAAGAAGTTACTCTGAACACAGCCATGTAAGCTGCAGCTGCCTCATGCTGGCTGGGTGTGCTGGCCAGCAGCCTGTCCTGTGAGAGCAGCAACTGCTACGGAGCCTTGTTAATGTTACCTGCCACTGATTTCAGCAATTTACTGGAGCAGCAAGTGCTCTCCAGCAGCCTAAATTTACCTTGAAAATGCATGCACATAGTATAAAAACTTACAAGATGGATTCAGACCTGTCTAAAACAATCACCAAAGTAACAGTATTTTGACCATTCAAAGTAAAAAAAAAATTCCCTTTAGTTTTGCATTCCTGGTTCCTGCTGCAAACTTCAGTTTTGATTTGAGTGCCATATTCATTTTGATAACAGATCACTCTTCTACTTTCATATCTCAGTGCCAAATGGGACTCACCTGTTATCTCTAATTGCAGGCAATTGGAACTCAAAGCAAGCTGTCTATCAACTACTGTTTTAACAGCTGATTAATTAGGGCTACAGGGATCCTGTGGAGAGCTTTATCTGAAGAGCGGCTCAACCATTAGTAGAAGAAACTTCCTTGTACACTCCTAGCTCAGATAACAAAGTAAGATAATAGTCCACAATCCTCCTCCAGGTAATACAAATAGAGGCACTCCCTCTTATCCTAACACATGAGTCAAACAAATCCCCAAGTACCATAGCACTGAATTCTCCAATGTTTCTGAAAATGAATATCAGACAACATGACACAGTGTTAATCAAAGTGTTACTAACAAGGATAAATTGCCTCTCTTCCTTTCCCCTTCTGTTTTTTTATTCTCACTTTTTTTTTTATTTAAACTACCATTGGAAGTATCCAGTTCCTAAAGAAATATGAGGCTGCACTGTGCTCCTGTACTTATTGTGGGCTACCACTGCCAGATAATGAATCCTGTCTGCCTTACAAATACTTAACTCACTCCTTAGTATTCTTTCAGATGATGATTGGTGATCCAGACTATAAGAAATTCACCATTTTTTTTAGTATTTATTCCTCTAAATTAATTTTCATCCACGTTTCTGCATCCAGCTTGTGAAATGGCCTTATCTTTTCCTATGGATTTGGAACACATGCAGATCTCTGTAAGGCAGGTGCATAAGTACAGTCATGGATGTGCAGAACTCAGTTGTGCAATGCAGTGTTATAGTGTACTCTTGAAAACAAAACATAAGTTGGCTCCAACAGTGATTAAAAAACTGAATGCAAAGAAAGGCCTATCAAGTATGAATGACATACTGGAAGAGTGGCAACCTGCATCTCAGGAATTCTTCGAATTCTTGGCTTCCAGGACATGGCTTCCCTGAAAATCCACTACTGGCTATCCTTGCTGAAGGCAATTATCAGCAAAAATGGGCTTTCTGTAAAAACAGACTCATATAGAGTCAACATCCTGATGCTTCCAATAAGAGCTTTTAATTCTAGATAAACAAACAAGAAAGCCCCACTCCAATCTCATCTTTCTTCCACCTCCACCACCAAAAACCCAGCCAAAAATCCAAAAAAACCCCAAGTGCTGTAAAACTACAAAAGCTGTATTTTAAATTTTTTTTTTTTTTTTTTTGCTTTTAACAGAAAGTCTGCACGAAGAATGCAGCATTTGCCCATTTCTGAAATTGCAGCCCATCAGCAATAAAAGCAGCATTTCTAGCAAACTCAACATAAAATCTCATTGGCCATAGCCACAAAATCATCTCTCATTATCTCATTATCAGTTAAGATTTCAATGCAGGTTTTTTTAATGGTACTTTTAGAAATTCCATCTGGATTGGCTGGGTTTCAAATGGCTGAAACAACGTGATGTTTCTTCAGGATGCATTCCCACTTAACTGAATCTCCCCAATGCACTTACAGATATTAATCACTCTCTCAATAGGTAGGTACTTTGGAAGACTTTGCAGGTGAGAGAAGGCACCAAGGGACTTGAAAGCACCGCCACCTTCACCCAAAAACTCAAATAGAGATTAATATATCATTAGATCCCTACCATCAGGAACATATTGTCATAAGGAAGAGATATTCAAGGGATGTACTTCCTGTAGAAGTCAATTTTACAGCACAGAACTGAGTGGAAAAGAAAAGGAACAAATGAACCCATGTCCTTCATAAGACATTTACCTTTTTGAAAGTTCTTCATACAGAATGTCAGGACTTATGATCTATTTCATGCTTATTTTACCAATTAAATAAATGCCATATTAATCTTTTCTAAACAACCTTGCAATATCCTGCTGTTTGAATGATTTCTCAAGAAGAAGATTAGAGATTTTAATGCTTGATTCACATACATTACTGAAGGCATTACCCTGGCAAGTTGAAGCAAGTGTCGAAATGCCGGCGAGGCTGAAGGAAGGTGGATGGCTCAGACCTCAGTCTCAGAGGCCCAATATACCACCACTGTGATTCACTTGTTATTTTCACAAGCACTTTTTTTTTCCCCCACATAAAACAACAATGAATAAAGCACCAGCAAAGCTCAAATTCCAGAGAACCTAATTTCTGCCTAAGATCTCAGCCAGGTGTTTCCCACAGGTAAACACCCCTGCCCTAGAGGTGCTCCTTAGGGGACACTACACTCACAGGGTGCTGGGTGGCATTTGCATTACTGTTTCTGCAGGTCCCATAGGGCCAAATCCTGTCCTCATGGATCAACACAAACTTAACCCAAATTATCCTCTAAAGTGTGCATAGTGGTTGAAATTATATTTTGCCTGACCTGTAACCATTACATACTTCAGTGAAAGACTGAGGTTCAACTGAACAAAGATGCAATTCCTTTGTCTTTTTCAAGGGAAAAGGCCTTGCATATATTTTAGTGGTTTGAAGAACTCCTTTTGCCAGAATCTGTGCCAGGGACTAATGACATATGGTATCTTTCCTACATTTGCAAGTTGAAAAGAGAAGGAGAAGACCCCTTTCATTACAGCATAATAGCATCCTTGCGATAGTTCAATAGCTATAATGAAACATGACAACCCAGATCTGCTCCCAGTGATGTTTCAAGCCAGTGTCTGAATTGCACACTTCTGAACATGTGTCAAGCCACAACTAAATGCAAAATTCCTATACATTTTGGGGGAGGGAGATTAATCTTAATTCTCGTATTTTGTAGTGATCAGCCATTTTCAAATCACCAGTTTCCACAGAACATCATAAATTGGTACTTGTTCTAAGATAAATGGGATTTTTTTTTCCTTATTTTTTGCCTTATTATGTTGGAATACTTAAAAACATTTCCCTGAGCCCTGGTAGTGTAATCTGTGGCAGTGATCATTAAATTTAAACAAAGAGCAGAACATACAGTCACAGATGAAGGGCAAAAAGAAAGAAAAATGAAAAGATAAAAAAGAGCAGTGCATGTGTGTCTCCTGTCCAACTGCAAGATCTGATTGCTGCAGCCTGTCTTTAGGTGTGCTTCTTATGCATGTAAAATAGAAATATATCTGGTATACTGCAGTTTGGAAGTATACACATGTATCAGATACCAAAATGCAAATCTGGATCCTCTTCTCAGTATCCTAAATTTAGATCCTATTCACCCAGCTGGCACGGCTACATGGATTTACAGCACTTTATAGCAGCCAAGGCTTCTGACTATAGTGACTGGTTTGTTTTACATAGAACCACTTGCCTCAATATTTAAATAGCATGACCTAGATCAAAATCTTCTTGCTACTCATTGGGGATGGTCCTGTGCAGGGTTAGGAGCTGGACTCAATGAATCCTCATGGGTTCCTTCCAACTCAGCATATTCTGTGATAGGATTTTTTTTGATTCTTTATGGTTAATATCTACTTGGAAACTGTGACGGTGAAAAATTTACTGCTTTCATTAAATGAAAACTCAATCTGTCATGTTAAGACATGGGTTCAGAAGTTATGACTTGAAGAGAAACATTAAGTATTTCTATAAACTCAGAGAGAAAAATACCCACAGCTGATGACAAAGTGTGCACCCACTGCAGGCCTCACACAGGCAAAAATCTGACTCAGATCTCATGCAGACATATGAGAGAAATCCTGCAGAAACAGAGCAGGGCTGTATCTGATGAAAGACAAAGCAAACTCTTTCAGCTTGGCTCCTGAAACACTGGGCTAGAGCCCAGACTTTGATGCTTCCTGGTTAAGAAGTGAAAACACTGTAAAAACAACCAAACAAACCCCCTATAGATTAGCAGGACTGCTGTAAGTTAACACATTTCAAATTGCTTGTAAGCGACGGGGTTCTTCCATGTTCCAAGCAGGTTGAACGCACAGAGTGGACAGAGTCCAAATTCAACCATTCGCCAGCCTTCATCTTCACTGTTAGCTTTAATTAACAAAACAAAGGCTTCATCTAGTATTTCTCAAAAGTTGATTTTAATTTAAAAAAAAAAAAAATCTCTTTGCCCTAATTTTTTTTTTTCTTTCCACTCAAACCTTAATACTCCTGTGGTGGCACTAATAGGATTCCATTATCTGACACATAGTGAGTCATCACAAAGAAACAGAAAACCTTGCTTTCCTATGCAGGAGTCAAGTACCTGCTCCTTTATAAGGGCTCAGCAAAACGGTCTGTGTTCAACTTAATTCCTCTCTTTACTGCCATGTTATAAAAATAGGGGTGCTTGAAAATTGCTAAATAAATCGAGGTTGCACAAAATTCAACAAAAGTCACATAAACAGAAAATACATAGCTGATCCAGGGTTCAAGGTCTGTGATATTTTTTTCAAATATACTAACATATACTTTGATATTGTTCTAGGCCTAGATCTGTGATTTGAGTGTAAAATGGGCCTTGGACAATTTGGCAATGTACTTAAAACTGAGCACAGAAAGTGAAATTAGGCAAGACTTGTACAAACCCATTGAAAAGCAAGCTCTGGAAAACACAAACAAACTACACATCGTTTTAACCATTGTTGTATTAATAGGGTCAGATTCTACTCTCAGTGATCTGGTGGACCTGCTTTGATCTCTCAAAGGGTTCTAGGCCTCTGCCTAGGAATGGTCTCAATTATGTGCTAGCTGTGAGCAGAATCAGTCTCAGTGGAAACAAACACCTGTGCTGTTCTCAATTGATGCTCAAGTGTATTTTACATCTTTTAGTTTGGTTTCTAACCTTCCTGGAAATTTGGAGTGATACTGCTGAAGACAATGGCGATTTCCATTGTTGTAATGAAGGACAGAGTCTGTCCACAGAGATATATTTTTAATAAAATCTTCAAATAGCCATTTTAAGTGAATTTTACAATGTCTTTACTCAAAAATGAGCTGTTCACTAACTGAAAGTAACAACCAAAAAGAAAAGTTAAGGGATAAAAAAAAAAAAAAAGGTTAAAACTGTAGGGACTGGGATATTTAATCATTGATAACACTGAGTGAATTGTAAAGAGGCTCAAAAGAAGGTGTGTGTGAATGGAGATGTCAGATTAGCTTTCCTACTGGTTGGGATTTCAGTAACCGACAGTAGATAAGATACAATTAGTATTCATATATTGAGGCCAGAGATTTGGAACCAGTTTTCAAAGTATTGTCTAGCCTTGAAAAAGTATGAGCTGCTTTATTAAATTTTTACAAAATATATATTTTAATAAAATGCACTTCACTTTATAAGAGAAGGAAAAGTGTTGGATGATTGTCTTAATGTTTCAACCACCAGAAAACCAGCTGAGAAGCAAATGATTTTTAAGAGTCCTGGAAACTACACAACTGATCTGTCAAGACTTCCACTGTACTTGAAAGGTCCATGGGTCACAACCGCAGGAAGTCACATTTTGAGACCCAGCTATGAAGTTATTCGAATGGCCTGAAGATATACCCACATCAAATAGTTGACCTCCTGCACTTGCATACTGCAGGTCAGCTTACATTTTTTAGCCAGAGGCTCTTGCTGATTCCCTTTCATAATACCCTGGAACAAAGAAACACACTCTCAACTTTCTGGGCAGTCTCCCTGGGTTACCTAGAACTCAGCTTGGCAGAACCGAGCACAGCAGATCTCTCATAAAAAAGTCCATCTTTTTCAAATGGAGGTAATAACATGGCACATGCAAATGCCTCTTCCCAGCTATGTTTTCAGAGACCACTGAAAACAATTTCTCCAAACGGAGTTTCTGACTGCATTTAGTAATTTCTGTCCTAAACTTTGCTTTGCAAAAGCACTTCAGATTACTTTGCTTTGAGGAAGTAAAATGATGACTTGCATAAATATGTTACTGAAAATCTATCAGGTCAGCCTTTAGTCCTCTGCAGTTAAAATGGTCTGAGCAGCAGAACTTGCAGTAACACAACCAGCTTTCTACAAACAACCCAGCAGGTAAAAATTGTGATAAAACAGAAAACTCTGCCACTGTATGTCCAATGCCACACACAGCCAATGGACTAAATGTAATTATCTATATTCAAATGTTAGAGCTTCATTTACTTTGAAAAATTCTATTTTTTTTTTAAACTGGAACCATTAATGCTGTCTTCCACTTGTGCTCTATATCACTGCTGTATTTCTCTAGCTAGCTACATTAACACGTGGGACTACACTCTCTAGTCTAACATTCACATAACGTTGAATACTTGCAGAACAGAGGATTCTACAACACAAAAATACCACAAGTGGTTTAAAACATTCATTGATACAATTATTTGTTGTTACTATTCACCACTGTTCTTCTGGACTAATTTCAGTCTGCATTAAACTATTAATTTATTACCTCTAAAAATAAAATTAATAAATGATGTGATTCTATTAACTGTTCGTAGCAGAACAGTACAATATGTCATCAAATGCAGAAAATGTAATTATGTAAAGATACGTCCCCAAAGCTTTTAAATGTCTACTGCCTGGTGGATTTTCTTATTTAGTAAAAAGAATAAGCTTCACTTTTTTTCTTTTTTTTTTTTTTTAAAACTTTTTTTTTTGTTTGGCATGAGATTGTGTGGCCTGTATCTAATATATTAAAGCTTTGTAGTTTACTATTCACATTTTAGGGCCATCTACCCTCCTGCCTAAGTTAGAGTTTAAAAAAATTGCAAAAAATACAAGGCAGGAATTTATCTACAGAGAAACTATCAAGAAGCAAAACAAAACAGAAAAGACAAGGAAAGAAAGATACAAACCCAAAAGACTTGAGCACCTGTAAATACTAAATTAGTATTCCGACAAAACTGTTTGGGCATTAAAACATTGCCTTGTAAAGAGAAACAAAACCAATTCATAAGAAAATTATTGGGATTTAATCTTAACTTCATCTACTTTGTATGAAAATTAGGTAAATTGCTATTGAATTACAAAAACACTACAGCATGAAACATCTTTGCTTTCCTCTATTTCATATAAATGGACCGATATGAAAATAAATTGCATTGTCTGTGAGTTTATTACATTTATTTTTCTCTTATGTGGGACATGTTTACAGCAAGAAAGTATGAATGAACTGAATCTCTCTCCTTTTTCTCTTATCAAGGACCTGGACAGTGAAATCACCACCCCTAAAGAATACAGATATGTGTAACTGGGTTCTCAGTTGAACCCCACAGAAAGTTTTATCCCACTGGAAACCAAACATTTAAGTTCATTTTTCAAATGTAAATTTTTCAGTTTGAGATTTGTGTTTTGTTTTTTTCTTTCTCTAAATGTAAGTCGAAAAAGATCTCGCAGTTCACTTTAGCAGACTGTGGTTATCCAGCTCCCTGGGCTGCTTCCAACCTCAGGGACCCCAAAGCACTTTCAGGAAGGGTACAGCAGCTGACTTAAAAGACGACTTCTTCCACCTCTGGAGCTCATCATCTCAACAATGTGAAAAGGCACCAACTTCCATAAGAGCAAATAAAGCGCCACACGGGACCCTCAGGCTCCCAGTAAGGAAGGCCACATGCCAAATGCAGATTAGCAGAAGCTAAAGAAACCCTGCAAGGTCAGTCCAAGCATTGAGAAGATTTTCCAGTTCAAGCCATTGACCCTTCTCTATCACTTGCTTGGAAACGGTTTGCTTTCCAAAGGCTGCTTGAAAACAGCGGCTTTGCTGTCAAAGGCTGAAATCCTGTGAAAAAATTACTTGGAAAAAAAATCACAAATGTGCAGGTTTAGTGAAGATAATGTTGGTGGCACTGTAGTGCTGCTTGTAAACACCCTGTCCCTGACAAGAGTCTGCACCAGGCAACTCCCAGCCAAAGCAGTGCTCTTCCTACCACAGGGAGATCCCCTCAGTGAGAAATCAAGGAGCCATGCTACTGGAAACTGCTTGCATATATCAAATGAAAAAAAAAAAATCTCTGGTTATTTCAAGAAGTAAAAAGGAAAAAAAAAAAAATCAGCCTGCGCTCACATCTGCACTCGAATCTAGGAAAAAGAAGAATTGAAAAGAAACTCTCTGTATGTGTGTACATACATACACGTTAGCTATTAAAAATATGGGTGTGCTTAGCAGCTGAATAGACCTCTTCTATTTGGAGTATTTTTTAAATACAATTCCCAAAGCTTAGTCCACATCATTAATGCTGTGAAAAGTGAGGCTACTGTGTGGCTTCAAAGCATAATCTTTTTTCAGAGGAGTAGACATCTGCCGCATTCATTTTACTGCAGAGGTTTTTATAGAAAGAAATTAAATAGGAGAGAAGGGGGAAGGGGTTTTTTTAATGCACAGGAAAGAGCTCTGCCCTCACGTTAATATAATAGCCATCAGTGAAAGAGCACTGGGACAGGCAAGCTGGGCTTTGCTCTACACTTTGGTGGGTCAGATTAGTTTATCTGAGGAGAGTCATTTAGGTGGTGTGGCCAGGCTGCAGCCCTGGGAACCATCACTCTGCTCCTGTCCCACAGTGCCTCTGCACCTGAAAAGTCTGTTTTAGGGAGAACTATCAACCAAAAACATTTTTATTAACCAATTTCATACAGTGGACCTGGGAGCAATCAGATGCACGGGGAGGCTGGTGATCTGTGAAGAATATCACACAGGTAGACGAGAGGTTTCAAAGAGCAGCAAATTTTTTTTCCTGCTTCCTCAACAAAAGAACAAGGCACACAACTCCAGTTTTGCTCTTCTTGCCTTTCTCTTCTCCACCATGGTCTGCTGCCCCCCGGGTAGACCCTAAGTCCTTCAGGGCAGGCTGTTCACCACCCTGTGCTTGCACAGAGCCTGAGGAGGGCTCAGCTGGTGCCCCACTACAACAGCTCCACAATGGTGACCCCAGTGTCAGAGCCTCATCCCTCTGCTGCTGCCATAAGACACCTCCTGTCAATGCCATCAGGATTTTAATGCTTGGGATGGAGCTGTTACTTAGCCAAGGTAGATATATGCTTATCAAAGTATCTGAGCTACTGTGCTTTGAGCCACTGACAGACTTCCATTGTTCCGCTGCTTACAAACTGACAAGCAGGAGGGAAGACACTGCAGCTGCCCAGGCATAAAAGGGGATTTTCTCAGGGATACACCAACAGGACATTCTTCCATTGCTTTTCCTTACACATCATTTGTCACTCAGCTCTATTACACAAGTCTGCAGTAGCTGTGGTTTCCAAAAACAACATTCCAGGAGACTGCATCATCCTGCACTAGTGAGAACAAAATGAGTGTATGGTTTTCCTTAGCCCTGAAATTCAATGTATGAAAACAAGGAGGTGATTAATATTGATTTCAGAGTCAAATAATATTATCAGAGTTCTGAAAAACATGTGGAAAGGTAGAGCCAGGGTGGCTTTTCAAGAGAGGAAACCTATACAGAAGATCACCTTAAAATGGCCTGTTCTCCATGGCAGGGCAGACAGGCCAGGTAGTGCTGGCAGCTGCACCAAGGAAAAGGACATATTAAAGCTGAGGGAATAAAACCTGCTTGTGAGACCAGCAAAAACCTAACCCTGACTGACTGTGTGTTGCAGAGCCTCCACTACAACAGGGCTTCAAGAGCAGTAGGGACCAACAGCAGCCAGGAACAACATAGATACAGTTGTCTCCTTCTAAGAGGATGGACAAACCAGATGTCTTCAACATCACACTGCTACTACTCAACATCATCACACCTTAGAGTCACTTCCTTGCTTTCCATCAAATACCATACCCAAGACTCCCCAGGCTCCCAAAGACACACTGCTAACCTAGAGAAGTTTAACTACTGCAGGCACCTGGGTTTCCGGGAAAACAAGACACAAAACTTTTAATTGCTTTAAATATTTTGACATTAGCAAGAGACTTTTTTATATTACTCATCCCAGGAGATATTTGCCAGTATGCTGTGACTGTGATTTCTATACAACAATCAATCCCTTGGATTATTTTGCCTCCTTGAGAAGAGTTGCAGCTCAATCATTTACCAGACAATAGATTATGTAATTCCCCTTAAATCAACAATAAAATGATGAGATTCAAAGTCAGCTTCAATCTGATTGATAATGCTTTAAAGACACAAATCTGACAGTACAAATACTCTGAGTTCAGACTTGAGGTAGAGAACAATGAATGAAGAAATAGAGAAAAAACCCAAACTTGAGTTGCACGAGAAGTTATAAACCCACCACTTCTCCAGCTCTAATAAGGCAAAATGATGAGCTGAAGTATACCAGTGCCAAGAAAATATTACCCCAAAGTTGAGAGTATTTCTTGAATTTACCATTATTGCCCTCAAAGGAAAAAAAAATGTATATATTTTTATACAAGGTAAACTGAATTTCTTTACCATCCTGCCTCCACAATAAGGCTCAAATTTCCAGATCTTTTACTACGACTTATGAACAGATTTCCAAAACAACTGTGCATTAGTTAAGTAGGATGAGATATATTGAAAAGCTGGTGCTTATTATGTGGTATTTAAAAGACAAACTTCTGAAATAGAAAAAAGGGGATGTGCTTCTCTATTAGAGTCTGTCAAAGAGAGCATTAACATCCATTGCTCTGCTTCACTATCACTTTCTGTGTTAAAGTCTCTAGTGCCTGCTGTAGAATAAGATGCACCCCACATTTTCAGTCAAGCAACATCCCTTTAATTTTCATTTTAATCTTTTGCATCAAAACAAAACCTGCATCTTATTGTAAGTAATATAATTTATTTATACTTGATATCATTTGAAAAAGTGATGACACACCAACAGCTCAAGCATGAAGCATTTTTAATTCTTCAGATGAAGTGACAGATGATTATCAAATAACATTTGTTTAATATTTAAATAATAACTTAAAAAATCTGTTGCTTTAAAAAAGCATGTGAAACACAGAAGAAAATTCTTTATTCTGTCTGTTTTCTGTGGTTTGGAGAACACCTGGGGTGACAGGTCACATAGTCATAAAAACTTGAGCAATCAGTCCATCCCACTGTGTGAAACATTTTCTGCTCTGTATTGCTTGTTTCTTGCCAAGACTGTTACCAGTCCCTGTTTTCATCACTCGCCTTGTGTTTATCCATCTCCAAATTCATTACTCTCCCTGACAAGCCCTTTCTTGCTCAATAATTTGCTTTTTTCCCCCCACCTGGTACCATCTACTAGTGATAACAATTTTTTAAACATCTAGTAAGTTGGGCTTTAATTACTCAGTCTGCTTTTTAAACATTCACAGTTTGCTCAGGTGTGCCAACATTAAAATGATATATAAAAAAAAAATAAAAATTCAAATCTCTAGTACAGTAATTCTGAAATTAGGCATCATGATTCAAATGGGGTCACTCACAGGATGAAAACGCAATGGAAAAAGAAAAAAGGAAAAAATAGGATAAAAATCTACAACGGCATCAAAAGTAGGAAAATCTGGAAACTGCCTGTGTACCAGAACCTCCCTGGTCAGCATAACCCACATGGCCAGAAGCCCCGTATCCCATTTTCAAGTTATGTGTTGGCTTTTCTTCAATCCTAATTTAACATCCTAGTTTAACATTAGCCTGATAAGGTAAAACATTTTCACAAAGAAAATCCTAATCTCATGACAGTTTGATCTAAAAAAGTTCTGGGGTCTATTCAACCTTTTGTCATGTTCTCCAGTTTTATCAGGTCTCTCATGTATCCACTAAGACTGTTTTCAAGTTTGCTTGTTAGTTACAGAATTTAGCAATCGTGCTTCTTCAGTGGCATCGCAGCAAGAACAGACTGGGGGGGTGTTTTTTCAGAGGGGGACTGGATGGGGCACTGATTTTTGTTAAGAGAAGGTTTTGGCTGGGAGCCTTTTGCTTTGGCTTTTTTCCAGCAGAAAAATACCATTTGGCATTCTGAGAACAGGGTTTCTCTTTACCAGTTTGGCTCCTCCCATAAGTAACAATAAACCATGATTGCTTTATTTCCAAATAAGTTCCAAGTAATTTTTCTCCTCTACAACAAGCAGGAGATGAGAGCACATGTGAAGGCAGGGAATTCAATCTACTGGAGATGTGGCTTGGGTTATCCAATTTGTAATTGAAAATTGAATTAATATGTGGGTAATAGAATAAAATTTTATGCAAATATTCATCCTCTGCTGCAGAGGAGATATTTAATAATCTTTTTATGTGTCAGAACTGATGAGATTTTGGCTACAGAACAACCAATTTTTGGAGCTCCACAGATTCCAGAATCGTCTGTCTTGATAATGTCAAAGACAGAAAACAGCACTAACTTCCTTTTATTTCAATCCTTGTAGCTACAGTAATTTGCAGGTTAATAGAATTCTGATAAATAAAATATTTATTTTAATATACATATGTTATTAAAACCACCCCCTTTTAGAATAAAAAATGCAATTAAATTGCCAGTTTAAATAAACACTTCCTTGATCTCCATGCAGACAGTGCTTGTTGTCTGGAATGGGAATTAATATTACCTAAGTACAGAAGTAATACTTTTACTGTAAAAATCCACTGAATAAGTGTCATCATTTGTCTATACCAAATTTACAGATATAGTGATCTATAAAAACCTCAGAAATGTAAGAAATTAAAAACCAAAAATAACCCCCACCTCCTCCAAAATCCATGAAAAAATGGGGTAAGAAATTGAACACGTTTCTAAAACTTTTTCTCTCAGAATGAATAGAAAAAAAATGTTTAGAGGAATATTCAAAATTATGTTACTTCTGCTACACTTCATTTTTAAAATGCTCTCTGTGACTGCCTAAGTTCCGCTGACAGAAATGCTTATTTCAACACTTACTGTCTCAGACAAGAGAAATCCCTACATGTGATGAACCTTCATCCTTTACAACAATTTTCGTAGTGGACCTTAATACTGTGCCACTATTAAAAACATTGTGCTCGTGCATTAAAAGGTCATGCTCATTTTCTAAGCTTTCCCCGTAGAAAACATGCATTTCTACTGTATCTGCACTGTAACTTGAGGGCTGCATTCACTACAATTTTCTGAGCTGTGTGGATATAATCTTCCTTTTTGTTTACTTGTCAACAATATTAATGCTTTCTATTTTCAGCACTTTACTCTCTTCCTACTCTGAAGATATGTCAACAGGCAAAAAAGTACACTTAGCACTTGAATATGTAATGCAGCTTCATCTTTAACTCTAGGCATATTTGTCGTTATTCAGAGGTTAAGAATTTATACTTATTTCATAAATATACCATCAGTATATGTTAACTAAATTATACATGGTGCATTTCTCACATTAAAGTAGAAAATAAAATTTACTATCAAGAAGTGAAAGGGTATTGCAAATATTTTCCAGCCATTTGACTATTTCCACATATTTTTTCCTATGCCTTAAAGGACCCCAAAGCTTGGTACTGCTAAACCAGGTAATCACAAAAATGCTGAAAGTTCACTGTGATAAAGAATAGCTATTGTAGGGTGCAAATAATAGTGAAGCCCATTAGTGTGATAGGTAGTTGTATCACTCTCTCTATAAGCCTGAGAATATTTCACACCAGCTAAGTTAAAAGTTTCCATTAATCACTGTCAGCAACAGAAGCCAATTCCCATAACAGACCATTAATTTATGCTGTACCCCACTTTGCTCACAAACGCAGCATTTTGTGACATTAGTCAGAAAAAAAATGACTAATTTAAGCTCCAAGATTTTTACTGTACTCCTTTACAATGTCACTGTTTCACTATTGGCAATATAATCCATAACTCAAATGCCAACAGTCCTTCCTTTGGCAAGGTCCCCATCTGTACTAGATCTTTATCAAAGAGTATTACAACAAGCTGAACTCTTGGCAACATCTTTTGGAACTCTTGGGAATTTTAGCACTTCCCAATCAAAGGGTCCAGATATCTGACACACCATAATGCTTCAGGGCTATTTCTTGAACTGTGATACCTCACAGAACATGATACTGGCATTTGGTCACAATGTCTTTTTTTGATATTTAAGATTGACACTTGCTGCAATTACCCTTTCCACAAGATTCTGCTCCAGAGATGCGCAGCCTCTCAAATTACTGACAGCCCTGCCACAAACCTGACTTTGTTCTCTTAACCAACCACTCCCCATGGCATTTCATTAGAGGGACATTTTGACTGAAAGCAGTCTGGCCAAATACCTTTCTACTCATAAATTGGTTTGTCATTCCACTTCTGCCTGTCTTTGTTGAGTGACATGCAGATTTGGAGGTAGTCCAATTAACAAGTGAAGCAATTAATATCACAAACTATGTTCATGCTAACTTTCTGAGCTAAAAGGTTAAACATTTTCTAGTGACATGAGATCTAAACAGTATATTAACAATTCTTATATTTATGCAGCCTCCTCCACTGCCAGCTCTCTTTCAGCATCTTAAGAACTGTGATTTTTTTGCCAGTCATTGTTTCTCATGGAATCCCCCTGAGATCTTAACGTGATTTTTGCATCTACACTCAGGTCAAAACTTATTTATACGGAAGACAGAGATACTATCTTCATCTGCCTTAGAATGAAGCACCAGTTTAACAAGTTACAGAAACAGGAAAGGGCCAGCTTAAGGCAATGGAACTGAATTTTTCTGTTGTTTTTTTCTGTTGATGATCAGTTCTGAAACACTAGTTTGCACAAACTTCTACCACTTTTTGAAATATTACTACTTCATCCCTTGAGAAGTGTGGAGGATATTACGCAGACATTTAGCCTGCGCTCATTATCAGTCCAGCTTGTTTAATATTAGAATTCCTCTGTATTCTGAGAGAACGGTCCAAACAACAAAGTAAGTTTTCTCCTACTGACTTTTCTGGAAGCTAAAGTCAAGTAAAATATTAGTTGTGATAATTTTACAAAAGAAAGATTTTTGATTATTGAAATGTCTTCCCAGGGCAATTTTGTGCTTGCCTTGCTGCTATGATAAGCATCAGGGGAGGAAAAAAATCAGCTCCTTACAGAGGAGAAACTGTGTCATGCCCACCTTTTAAAAGTGAGTCTTCCAGGATCAAAGCAGAACACAGAAAAAGCTTTAGAAAAACTGTGCTGTTTTACATCAGGGCTGAATTTAGCTCCATGTCTTTGGCTAAGACTTTAAAAGGTAGCAAAAGAGAATGAAAAACAAGGACAACACAAGGTCACTATGATGGAATGAAAATAACTGATGAAAGCTTGCTTTTTCTTTTTTCCCCTTCAAATGTGTAAAAATTGTTGTTTAATTAGTCAAAATGCTAATTTTACCTACATGGCAAGAAACAAGGGGTATAATAAGGCAATGGGTCAACAGAACTGTGTGTTTGAGCAGAGACAGAAAGACAAACTCTCAAGAAAATCAGCTAAACAAACAATAAGGAATCATTAAACCAGCTGACTGCCCTAGCTGTGGCTTCACTTACTTTCACCCTAGATAATCACTTCTAGATGTGTTCTTTTCCATTTGTGCTGGTGGCATTCAGTGTGTTTGGATGGTTAATTTCCTGGCAAATATATTAAAGATATTTTGGGGAACTGCTTATTTCTCTCACAAATTCCAACCTCTATAGTATCAGCAGCACACCAAACAAATTACTGCATCCCAGGATATGGACTCACGCTTGACCACTTGATGCCAGTTGACACACTTGTTAAAGTACCCAGTAGGTCTCCAATGACCTATTGTATGTCCTGAAAGGCATTCCTGCTGACAGTCAGTCTGCATTTCATCCCGCTGCCAAAAGGGATAGGCAAAATATGGATTATTTACCCTAAAGATGTTCCCTCACTTTCACATGTTCCTAGAACAAATAGCATATCTGTACTTCTTAACATTAAATATTTGGACTTGACTATTTCTTTTCATTCCACTTCAATTTTCATTCAGGCCTGGAAATGCCAAAGCCCAACTTAGTCTCATGGGCAGCTGTGAGTGGAATCAGAAGTGACACTGCTTGAAGCCTCACAAAAGCTAAAAACCAGTTTTCTGAATTTTGTAGTTCAATGGTTTCATGCTAAAGAAACTTGAAGAAGCATCCCTGAGCATAAGCAGCAATGCAGCTGAGAAAAACACCACAACTCCCCCCAAAACCTAAATGAGACAAGCCTCTTATTGAATGTCTTGCTTGTAGAGCTGAAGAGAAGCCTTGGACTGCTTGTGGAAATTTTCTTGCACTGTCTTCTCCTGTCTCCCCAAACTCCAAGCTTTCTTATAAGGTTTTCAACACTTACAAGAATATTATGAAAAACAAAGACAGAGAAGAACTGTTCTTGTATTACTTGGATGTAAATACTAGTCAACACTATGTTGACTTGTCGAGACTATTCTTACAGATCCCTACTAATGCAATATCCCTCATTTTGAGGTCTGGTTACAGTCAGAGAGTAACACTCATCCTAAACCACCCAGAGGTTCCTCAATTTTTTCTAGTCATCCTCTTCCTTCTACTGGAAAATTAGGTCTTAAAGGCACAGTACTACTCTTCAGTATAGATGATATAAACTGCACAAGTGCGTGAGAGCTTGTGGGATCTTCACAGCCGTAGTGCCTTCATGACTGTAAAGCATTGTAAGGCTCCTGTAACATGGCAAGTGACTGACAGAACTTGTAGAGGCATTTGTGTGTCTTAGGCCGTATTACAGCTTTCCTCTCTATTTCTTTTGTAATCTTTGTCTAATTTGCATGTTCTAGATCTAACTGCTTGCTGAGTGGGTTGGCCTCATGGAAATACCTTTCAATGGGTTATGCTCCCATCAAAGATAGAATAAAAATCCAAACACAGAACAGTCCTATCCTGAAGAGAGAGCAAAGAAATCAGACAAGTACACCTTGAGTTGCAGAACACTTAGCACCAACACAGGTAAAAGAAAAATGAACTCCAGTTCACTTGCAGACACATCCTACTGCCTGGCGCAGTTAGTCTGACAGCCAGAGCAGTACTACGAGAGAGCATAAATCAGATCTTAATCATTTCATCCCTTTTTTCGGAGGAGCACAGCTGGTAGGATCAGAGCACACCAACCGGGACACGCCATTTGATCACTTCTATTTCCTAAAGCTTGAGGTTTAAAGGAAACCTTAGACCATTGGCTATGTCTGAGTTAATAAATTCTTTAACACTGAGGCCAACGGAGGACGAGCAGCCCACATCCACACTATTGATTACCCAGTCCTCTGAAACAGGAGGACCATGTCCAAAGTGCTTATTGGTAATGGTTCCCTGCCTGTGCCACCTCCAGACCTCATGGATGAGTGTTATTTGTCGTGAGCCAGAGGCATGTTATTTTGGCACAGAATAGAAGGTTACATACTAGTATGCAAATAATAACATGGGAACAGCCTCCAAGACTCTCTTCCCAATTACCACGTGCCATTATATTTCAACCAGTAACAAAATATTAACTACCATTTTTTAAATCTAATTGGTTGTCCGTTCACTTTACTGATGGAAGTCTGTAAGGTAGTCACAGCATTGCATTTTATTTACCCTTAAATACCATGGACTCTTTACCCAACTTTCAATATCTTTTGGGATGCAGAACCCTGTACAGTAAAGTACCAGCTTATCATCAGTCCAACCAATATCAGTACCAAGAGGAAAAACCAACTTCATTATATGCCTTTTTAAAAACTCTGTTCCCCTTTCTACCACATTGCATTGAACATGTATTTAGTCACTCACACTCTGACCACCGTGTAGGATTCACACACAGGAGGGAAGAGAAGAAGTTTAATGATGAAGAAACATCAGAAATTATACCTAATCATTTTTGCTCTGTCTTCAGAAAGAAACCGAACAATGCAACCTATTGGTTATAGCCCCAATCTTCCATTATCTTGCCCACGATGGATAACTGATGGATCAGCTGTTTTTACCACTGTAAAACATTAATAATCTTCCCAACTTCCGGAACTTTGTCAATATTCCAGTATGCAAGAACATCCTATTTTGGGGTCTCTTTTCTGCTGAACAAAGACCAAAATATCATTGCTTTTGTGCGTTCCAAACAACAGATGTTTTTCCTCATCTCTGTCCAGTAACAGAGCTATGCCACCATGTCTCTCTTGATAAAAGAAAAAATACATTTTTAACTTTCTTATTGTCCTTTCACATGGTTTTGTCCTGGATGCTTTAGTGGCTGTTATCAACTTTCTACACTTCATAACTTCTGAACTATATCAATTGTTGTTAGTGTCCCTTTTCCTATTCATTATAAATTGCTTTTTTATTTCTAATCTCTACTTTCACTTCAATGCTGAACCAGAAAAGGCTTTTAGGCTTTTTTTCTTGGTTGTAGAGTCATGGATTTTTGGACTATCTAATGTACCTGTACTTTATAAGAACCTTCAATTTTCAGCCACACTTCTCACGCTCTTATGTCTTTGTGGAAATTATATCATATTCTTCCCCTTTTTGCTGTAAATAAAGTTTGCCACAGGTTTTAGTGGTTTTCCTTACATGATCCTTTCTTATGGATAAATAGCTTCAGGTTTGGAGTGGTTGCTCTGGAGATGTTACTTTTTGTTCTCGGAATAACCTGACTAGTACGACTACCTCTCTGCAGTGCAGGGCCACCAGCTCGGTGTCTGCACCACCCTTCTACCACCAGAACTATCTGATTTACTGCTAAGCTGTTACAAAACCCCACAGATTAACGAAGATCAGGTTAGTTTAGGACTGTCTGTTAGCACATATACATGTGGCAATATCCTGTCAATGCCCTACCTTTAAAATAAAACAAGTCATGCTAATGCCAAGCTTGGATCACTCATAAAGAGTAAACTCTTTCTGCATTTTTAGTATTTATAGAGACCATAGAGTCATAGAATGGTCTGGGTTGGACATAGAATCAGTCACAGTATCATAGAATAGGTTGGGTGGGTAGGGACCTTAAGGACCATCTAGTTCCAACCCCACTGCCATGGGTAGGGAATATGCAGCAACACTATCTCTAAAATCAAGTTAGAGAAAATTTCAGAGGGAAATTGGGTTCTTTGGAGCTCAGGATGGCTTATGTTTCCAAACATCTCCTTGCTCTGCAAAAAGACAGCTTCTGGGTTTGAGCACCTGTGAGCAGCCTTATTGATGGAGAGCACCCTGAAATCCAGATCTGAATTTCGAATCTCGAGACCTTCAATTTTGAAGTCACTTAGAGGAAAATGGACAATTATCGATTTTATGAGGCCCTTGGGAAAAGTTCAAAAAGTGTGAGGTTGTATTTGAAAATTGTTTGCAAACAGAAAAAGGTGCCTTAAATTGCCTTTTCAGTTCACAGAAATAATAGGCTTCAGCAGAGTTAGGAAGCTGGGAGTTTTCGAAGATGTCACTGAAAAAAATAATGGAAAATGCTCAAAATGTTGGTACATCCTTGTAGCTCAGAGTGCAGTATATGCCTATTGTCACTTCTATGCACTAATTACAGTGAATGGAAAAGGGCAACAATAAATAAAAAACAGATGGGGAAATGTCATCCAGTTAATTCAACTCTGTATCCTTCTAATTCACAGCAAACATTTTATTCCTGGCTCACAATGGCTAGTGCTACAGCACATTTTATATGCTGGGAGTTTTTACAGCAGAGGGAGTTCTTACATTACATCTTTTCCTGATGTTTTCTGACACAGATTTTTCTTTCCCCTATAGAAGGGGATGTGTAGCACACACAAATACACAAGCCTGGAGAAGCAGCCTAACTTTATTGACTTCTCAACATAGAAAGGATGAAGTTTACAGGTGCATGCTCATGACTCATGGTACTACATCCTGCTCTTACTACATCCATCATAAGCACCCAATAGAGGAGAGAAATGATGTATTTAGTACAGAATCTCATCACCAGAGGCTGTTTAAGGTTCACAAGGGGACTGATTCAAAAGCGTTCAGCAGCCAAGTATCCTGTACCCATCACCTTCTGACTGTTGGACTTAACAACCTATATAACTTCATCTTATCATCTTGTTTGGGATGACATCAGCTCACAGCTTTTTAAATGAAAGACAAATAAAATTACCAAACTTCCCATATTTTGTGTATAACACACCCAAGACTTTCGTCATTGCTCAAACTCCAAACCTCACAGCTGATTGCCAGGATTTACTAAAAGCAGGAGCACAACCACCCCTTCATCACATTAACACAGGGCATCAATCTCAGGCTCCTTCCACCTGCTCTTCCACCAATAAATCTGCCTTGGTTTACTCCCATTTCAACTAGACCATCTACCAAAAAGAAACAGGATAGATGAAGAGGCCAGCCCAGGTTTCATCCCAAACAGATGTGGTTTTCACTGATGGACAATATGCCAAGTCTCAGACATGATGGGGAAGGGAGTCAAGTTCCAGCCTTTCTGCTGCAGCTTGCACAGACTCCAGTACACCTTGCCCTGCTCTGGAGCCACAGCTTTTTGGACCATTAGCATTCATCATTGCTCTGAGAGGCTGTTAAGGGCTTCCTGAGACAGTGAGAGCCAGAAAAGGTAAGTGAGGATTTTCAAAAATCAGGAACTCAGCCTAAATCGAAGAGAATCTCACAGATGAAGAGTCTCTAGTTTAGCCCAGCAACTTTAGCCCTGATGAATCTGAAACATCTGTTGCAAAAAACCCTGACACACTTAAGTTGATGATTTCTTTTTTTTCCCCCAAGTTGTCAATATCAGACATATACACCGTAGCACAGTAAAAGACATGTTGAAATGCACTCAGTTCCATGCAGTTCAGAAGATGCACCTAGTTGCCTATAGATAATTAACACAATATTAGCCTTTTCAGTTTAGCAAAAGTAGTAGAAGTGATATGTATCTTTTTGGTGTCAAAACTCCGGTTTACATGTACACACAAAGAAAACAGTACAAAAATGCAGCTAAACCAAAATCATTATTATCATCACAGTATTCAAAGATAGTAATATTAGATCATTGTTCTAGAATCTGAGAGTTCGCGGCCCATTTACAGTCCTTAAGGAGTGGAGGGCAATAAACACCTGCTGGAGTCAAGTACTGGGAAGGGATATACACCTTGACCAGGACAGCCAACAGCTCTATGGAAGTTGCAAAAGCAGATAATTTTTCAACTAAATTCTCACATTGTCATATTCTAACCAGCATGATCCACCATCCTTTCAAAAATGTACTAATGGGATGTTCTGGAGAGAAAGGTCATGTGCTTTGCTAAATTATGTGCAGTGAATACAGCATTTTCTTTGCCTACCTCTGGAGAAATGGAAAACAAAACATATTTTGGAAGTTGTGTAGGGTATTTTTTATTTCATACCTTCCTCAGGAAAAAAAAAATGTGATAGGTATTGAGATGTAGAATTTAAAATACTCTGGGGGCCAGAAGTCCTGTTAAGAACTACCAACAAGAGAAACATATTTGAATTTATTTTGAGCATTGAAGTGTCCCTACTTTGTTTCTCCAAAACATCTCATTTCTTCTGTCCTCAAGCCTTATAAATTCTGGCCTTGGATCAAGCACAGCAACACTACAGATCTACTAGCTTATGATCCAATAAAAAAATCAACTCCCAAGACCCCTCCAAAATGACTTCCTCATTCTCTAAATTCCTTTTTCGATGGCAAGAGTAGATTATATTTAGCCTAGGTTCCATTAAAAATTGCCTGTCTTTAAACAAGGTGCTGTTTTTTATTCTTTCTGTCTTCAGTTATATAAGACTTCACTGCTGTCTTCACTATGATAACACTCCAACAGTCTGAAAAATACATTTCAGGTGTTCAACATGAAGGAGGTTGTGTGAGTTTAACCTTCCTTGGGATCCTTGTGAGCTTTTTGTATTTAATACTTGTTTTATCTGAAGCCTGTGGAGGTTCTAAAATATTAGAAGACACACTTTCTGAGAACTACCTTTCTAGTAGCCTGAAGATATAGCCTTGATGTTGGGCAACAAAGTTATTCTCTGTAATCCCCTTGATGTTGTAAATGAAAAAGAGGATGGAGCTAACATCATCTGAACTTTGGGCAAACCATTTGCTCAAAAGCACCATCAAAGAACCAAGCCCTACCAAAAAGAGGAAAAAAAAAAAACTTTAAAAAAAAATTCCCAAAGCATACACAAAATGAAATTGGTGCAAATTAACTTCATTGTATTTGGAGACCCATACAAAACAAAACCCACCACAGTCTATAAAGGAAAGTCAGAGAAGACAAGGATTGAAGTTGTAGCTTCACAGTAGCTATCTTTTAACAGCTTTCCTTTTTCCAACACTTTAACCTAAAAAAAAACTTCCCATTGTTATGCCCCTATTCAACCTCCATTCGAAGTCATTCACTATGCATTAATTACCACTTTCTTCAATGCACCGGGAAGCTCCCAAACATGCTCCTGTTTTCAAAGAGGCACACTTCCATGGCTCAGCTTTTTATATGCAGAGCCTGCTGAATTTTTTTCCTCTGCATACTTTGAGATTCCCCTAAATTTTGCATACTGTAACTGTTCAGAAAGGGAGGGGTGAAAAGACAAAAGGCAGATTTCATGCTTCCAGAGCAGTTGTTTGCATCTCTTTCATTTTTCTTTCCAGCTGTGAGAGGCAGCAGAAGGTTCTTTAGCAGGTGTCCTGCCTGCCCTATGGTAATTTTTAACTTTCCTTCACTTTCTTTTATGTCTGTTGCATTCGTAGCGATATTTTCTCTCCTCCCAGTGCTTTATTGCTGTTTTTCCTTTCTTTTTTTTTCCTTTAAAAAAAAAATTTGAATTTCCCCTATTATGTCATTCTGTTCAGCTGTGAACTCACATTATAAAAGTGAGCAACGAATAAATGTTCAGAAGTCCCACTATATAAATTAAATCTCAGCTGTTTCCTATTCATTCCACAGACTTTCATCACTTCTAAATGACACAAGTGCCACACAGACACAACTGACAACAAGTCAGACAAAACCATCTCTGATATCAAACGCCAGCATCTATACCCTAATCTTAAATCATATAACCTCTCTCCTGTTAGCCTGTCCCAGCCTCTGCATATCAGTAGTTGTAAGGACTCCCATGGGTTGAATATGTGAGTGAAATTAAGCATCCACATAAGTCTTCACAAAAAGAAGTAGTTATTATTTAAATGATCAAAAGTATATTTTTCTTTAAAGAAAAAGAAATCTTTTCTGGGGAAAAACTGATTTTGATTCCCAGTACTGATTCTGGTTTTATTTGCAAAGACTCTACCCTTAATAAAACATTAACAAAAATCAAAATCAAACAAAAGTAGGATCAAGGAAATGGAAGAAAATTAAGTGAAACACAAAGAACTATGAACCTTTTTGTAGAAATTCAACCATTCCTGAGAAGGAGTTGTTTTTAGATTTTAAAGAAGAGACTGCAAAGCACAGGCCTGCATGTTTCCCATGCAATATGCTCCATTCTTACTTTGCAAACATACAATATTCATCAAAATTCAAAATGCATTTTGATAAAAACCCTGCAGAATTTTTGTAGACCAATTCTGCACATTTTATTCTACAAGCTAAACAACAACAGATGATTTCAAGCTAAAAAGAAGGATGGTTACTGATGTTATCAAGGTTAAAAGGTCGCTACCACCTCCATAGCGTTATAGTCATGGTAGTTTGAATAATCACATCACAGTGCAAATGCTCCTGTCTTCATCCTGTACAAAGGGCCTTGTTCACTGGAAATCGTGGAGGTAATTTTTAATAGATACTGATGCATTTTAATAATCTTCAGTATTGCTGTGACAGCCAGTAAGTTTTGCAAGAACAACATAACTTCTTCTAAATGACTGTAAGCTAATACCAAGGTTTATCTTATCTGATTATTTATTCAATATAGAAGTAAGTATCTAATACACTATAGTGTCCTTGCAACAGAAAAAGGTTTTTTTAAAGGGTAAAATTCATGGTACTTTCCTGCCATTTCAAGGCTAAAATTGAAAAAAATAAAATAAAAAAAAAAAGGGGAGGAAGTAAAACAGTCAACCTTTTTAACTGCATAGCTCTGGCACTATTAATTTTAAAATCACATCAAGTTTCCGGTTTATTTTTGTGAAATTTTATGGTGGCAACCTGCTGCTTAAAAAGATGGTTCCTACCTTTTTCCTGCAGTGAAAGTAGCATCCAAGAAAGAATAAATCAGCAAGCAGGTGGCAAGAGAGGTCTCACGAGAAAGAAATTGTCTATGTGCTGAAGGGGAGGATAAAATAAAAAGAAGAAGATGAAGAAAAAGAAAAAGAAAGCTCTAGTTCAATCAACACAGTTCAAATACAAAAATATTTCTATGATAGAAATACTTACAACTATTTTTAATCACTGCTTTTTAATGGTATCCTAAGAGGAATACATGTATAAAATTATTTGTTCGTTCTCTCACTGATTATTTTTTAATAGTTCAATAGACACATTTCTAAAAATGCCTTATTTTTCATTTTCATAAATAATTTCAGTGCATTTTGAAATGTAAACCCCAGTCCTTCCTCATAAAAATACTGGAGAATACCTTATCCTTATCTCCTTTCTAAAGTATGCCCAAAAGTTTTCATGTTAATTCTCTTCCCCTGCTACAAATGTGTGCTCACATTCCAGGGTTTAGATTCAGAACTAGTGCAGCTGAGATGATACACTGCCAGTGGTCCTCATGCCTCTCCTGCAGGATCAGGCCCCAGGGTGACCCCACATCCCTTCTGCACATGATTCCAGGGACATCACTCCTGAGAGCAGCTCTGAGAGCTGCAGGGCTGATCCCTTGAAAACAGTTAAACATACAGGCCATGGCTTGCAAACATCACAATGTAGATCTGTATCTGCTTCTATCAGACTATAGAAATTATATTTTACAGTGAGCACAACATATCTAAAATTGCAACAAGGCTCTTTGTTTCACGATTACACAGTGCTGAATGCAATAGTTTTCTGATTCACAGCTGGAATTTCTGCGCGTTACAGTAACATAAACAACTTGTACTATGTCATAATTCCAGGACGTCTTCCACGTCTCAGAAAATCCCTCAATTGCTGACTGACACACAGTGAGACACTATTCCAGGCCAGGATCCACTGTATGCTCCAATTTCTCATATCTGATCTCTCAGCATTGTGAATTGACAAATAAGATGCACCAGCTTAGATGGGTCTTTGGTTTAATACGGTGTGGCCTTTCTGACATGCCCACGATCTGACTTTGCTGTTCCCTGAGTGTGTCTTACAATATTTAACAGCCTGAAGAACAGCACTGCTATTGGTTGAGTGAGAACTGTGGAGCATAGGAGAGAAAAAACCCATGTACTTCTACCAAAGGACATTTTATCTCATTTATGGTTAAATTTTCCCATAATAGCTCAACCCCAAATAGAAATTTGTTTACAAGAAATCCTGTCTAAGCTTCTGAGCTTCAGTAAGCCATTCAATTTTACCAGACTTTCTGAAAAAGGGACATTCTCCTACAGCCACAGCGAGTAAAAACAACAATTTCAACCTTCATTTTAAAAGAGGGTGCAGTTTTCCAAGAAAAGCTTGAAAACCCAGATGATCCCACAGACTATAATTACATTAGAAAGAAAAAGGCCCTAAACTAAAAGTATATACTATTTTGAGCCATCATAGAGATACAAAGTCCCACTGAAGGATATTTTAGCACTTGGACTTGGCAGTCCTGTAGGCAGACATGATTCCCAGCCAGGACGTGAAACAGGTGCTTTCTGGTTGTGGGGTAAATACACAGAGCAGACAACAACTGTCCCTAAGCCACGTGTTGAAAGAAATCTCAGATCTTCTACAGTCCCAGAGCTCCAAGAGGCTTCTGCAGGGACAAAGCTGGGTGCACACACTGAAAGGATCAGGACTGAATGTTTGAAGGGGTAACAAAGAACACACAAATTCAAAAAGTCAATCATTCAAGTTACATGAAGCCCAAGCTCCCTCTTCTCCACCTTCATTTTAACTTCAGTGTTTATCTGACAGTTTGTAGTTGGCCCTGAAGTGCTTTTTAAGTCAAGAAAACATGTAACCAGAAACAATTTATACTATTTAATTTCTTAAACCAAACAAAACAAGAATGCATTCACGTTATAAATATAAAACATGCATTCAAAAAATAAGTGTGGGGGGAACCCTTCTTATGGGAACAAGACAATACATACAGACAAAAGGTCTTCTGGCAGCCTTTTGCTATTATTTTCTACTAATGTACACTTTCCCAAATTACAGAGCACCACAGAACACACTCCAGGCTCATGGAGCAAACTCCTTTCATGGAGAGGTACCTATTAAAACTGAATGTTTAACTAATTTGAAAAGCAGATCTGTATTTTTGTTTATGTTTTGGTACGGAAGGTAAAACAGCTTCTGCTGTTTTCATTTCACAGTTGACTTTAAAGCGGGGGTAATTAGGGAATGTTGTGAATCTGCTTGTGCATTTGGTTACAAACAAGTTGAAAATAGTAAAAGAAGTAAATGGGAAAATCTGCTACCTTATGTCGAGCCAGAACAACAGCCCTGTACTACAGCTGTTCTGGAGGACTGCGCCTACCAATCCACACAGGAGCAAAGCTGGGTACTTGGGCCATTTGCCACCATCCAGCAAGAAATGGAGTTGGGTAGGAGCGAATAGGCAAAATATCCAACAACCCAACGAGGATAGTGACAGTTTCTGCATAATAAAAGCTGGATTATTTGGTTTATAATTCTTCATTGTGCACAGAGAAGAAAAAATTATATAAAAAACTGCAAACTAATCATCACCAGTTAAAAAGACCCTTTCCCTCTCCAGGTACATGGTAACCATTTCCTTTCTCTGCATGGATACTCCAATCCTTTTAAACCAGCTGTTTCTGGAGGACACAAGGTCTGATTTTCTGCTGAAGTGAACTTCCAGGCTCTCACCTGCATTTTATGGACATAGGCCATCTTTGCAGAATTGAGAAAAGGTCCCTTTTTAAATTATCAAGCAGAAATTTTTGCCCAGGAAGATCAAGAAAAGCTTGAAGCTTCCTCTTCAGGTGACAAAATTTGCAATTTCCACCTGAACCTTGGCAGTTGCTGATCACCTCCGTGAACACCATGCACAAAAAGGAGTTGGCTTCTGACCCCTGGGCCTCCCATGCAGCACTTAAACTAACAGCATTATACTTGGCAATTCTTAGGGGTAGTGTTTGTTTGCTACTTCCCCTCTGAATTGCTGCTGTTTGCTTTGTTGAGACCTCTCTTGGTTTTGGTTTTTTTTAATGGTATTGCAGTGCACGCAGATGGTGATGTAAGCATTTACACACACAGTGACTAGATTAAAATATAGCCATTACTTGCAAATAATCATGCCAAATATTAAAAATAGTGAAGCACACCATTTTTATGCATATATTTACAGGTATAAAATATAAAGTCAAGGACTAAAAAAGTAAGCATAGATCATAAAGAGAGAAACATAAGTTAATTTTTTCATTGTAGTGTTATAGCTAGTTCACAAGAGTAGAAGCTAAGAGGCCTGTGGGCAGAGCTCTGCTGCTGAACTTTGATTCATGTTTCATTTAAACCCACCAGCACTGACCTGAACTAAAAGTCCCAAAGCTGCAGGGAAGGTAATTTTCAAGGCTAGGAATTGTAAATCCTTACATCGTTCCACTAAATCAGCCCCTTCAGCCTCTCAGACCGCAAAGTCTTTGGGGCAGGCACTCTTTGGGGCAGGCTGCCCTTTCAGTGTACAGCCCAGTGGTTTGATATTTTTTCATTACTTCTTTTGGTGCTATCGTACTGTACAGAAATACTGTTTTCATGTTTATAGTGAAAATAAAGATAACCTTGGCAAGAGTACCTTAACTCTGAGTGCATTATCACTTCTTTCTAGCTTAAATACTTCACTGGAAGTATCTACATCAGCATTTAAGGTCAAGAGTGTGCTTTTGAAGCAAAACTTCTGATGTCTTCATTTGCTGTGCTTTGGTTCCCAACATATTGACCTCAGTGCACATAAACTTTCTTTCACATGAAATTGAATTGGAAGGGCTGCTCCACGATTACACCTAATTCCATTTCTAATTTCTTATGCTAATTGATCACATTTTTAATAGAAATTTATATAAATATGGCCAGGCTGGAGGGAATTTGGAAAGAAAGTCTACCCCAAAATACACAGGGTAGATGTCAGGTAACCGAGCACCAACACCCTCATATTGCTGTGGTAGGTACAACCTGCAGCATCTGGACCTCAGAGTCCCAGAAGTGCCTCCCAGGTTCCATTGAATCTCATAACTAGTGAGGTACAATTGCCACTGAGCACACAGACAGGAAAGAAGATATGTGCTGAAGACTTGCTCATTGTTATAAAGGAAACCATGAACTTTTACCTTCTTTTTAATCTTCTTTAGAAATTCTCATTTTACAATCATACCTACAAGCTTTTTTTAAGCAATTAAATCAAAGACAAGCAAACCACTACATTTAAACTGGGGCAGGGAGGAATTTGAATGCCACATCTGTATCTTTAATCCATCTTTTCATCTTGTACTACCTATCCCCAGTACTACTATGTCCCCATCAGAACAAGGTCTCAACTTTCTTCTGTATTTGGCATACATCTCTTTTCATGTGAAAAAAGGATAGTACACGATTCTCCACATTTTTATGTTTAACAGAAAAGAAACAGACACAGAAATAGATTCGTATGATTGAAGTTCATACAACATTTGCTAACAAAGCAGGAATTCAGTCCAAATATCTCCAATTAACAACCATTCTATTCTATTTAATTTGTAGTTTTCAGGCTTAATTTCTGCTGCAGTCCTTAGATATTTAACTCTGAAGCTGTTTACACACCAAATGCCTTGATTTCTAAATACCTGCTTTCTTTCTATACTGAAGATATTGCTCTTTATTTCACACTTTATTATTTGAAACATCTGCACAACACAAAAAATGTTCTATAAATCTCAGTGCACTTCTGCATAGCAAAAAGAACCTCTCAGCACATACACAGATGTAAATTTGTTATTGTGGTCAATTACATGAGTATTAAGAGAATTGGGAGTAAACACTCATCTAGTGTTAATTGCAACTGATTAAGGAGTAGTAAGTGCAAACAAACCCAGAGTCTGACTGTGCTAATTGTGTGCTTATTTTCACCTGTAACCCATTACTACTTTTTCCATCGTTAAGGAGGAAAACTCCCTGAATAAATTTCCATGCCCTGAATGAGAAAAGACAACAAGGTGAACATTATATGCCACAAGCATAACCAAATACTAAAAAGGCTTTAAAAATGTGTTAAGGGAAAAATGCACCATGAAGTAGTTAGTGATCACAGAGAATGGCAATACAGACCCATCCAAGTGACATGTAACCACTGTCCTCTGTCAAAAATCAGGACCAATTAACTCAGGGGTGTTAATAGCATTTCTGTCCGAGATCAAAAAGGGGAGTGAAGACTCTTACGTTTGGAACAAAAAGATTTAAAAGTTGCTCTAAAAAACCTGTACCAAAAATGAACCAAAACCTGGAACATATGTCCTATACGATCTGGTAATACTTTCGTTAGGGTTGAAACCATTGATCCAGTTACGTATGTGATCTGAAAGACAAAATGCCACCTATGCCATCAGTACAGTTAACCTGCTGAGAGATGGGCTAGGCACAGCAGTTCTTCCTACAGCTGCTTTTTTAATAGGATTTTATTGTTACAGCCAGGACAACTGATAGAAATATAGAGTATGCATCATGCAACTGGAGCCTTTAAGTCCAGTTTTGAGAAGAATCAAATCTCTTCAAGGCCAAAAGGTACCATTTTGTGGTTAAAGTCTGCACACCACAGACAATATAATTGTGCCCAGTTAATTCTGTACTGAGGCCAACAAATATCTGGATCACACATCTTCCCCAGCTGGAAAATCCAGGCTTTCCTCTGGGAGCTGATGCCACAGTTAACTGCTCATGCTACTGGAAAACACAAGCCTTGTTTCTGACACCTGTTTGTACCACTACAACTTTTCTTTGTTTATCCTTGTAATAAAGTTTCTTGCTAAGTAGTCCAAATCTGAAGCATTCCCAGAACATTAAGCATTACCTGGACTACAAACAAGTGTCTGCTGCTTTTACCTACCTGACACACTTTTTGTATGATCTGCACATTGTACAGTCTCATTAAGTGTTGCACCCCAGTTGGGGTTTGGCACAGAGATCCTTCCAGCCATGCTCTAATATGCAGTTCTTCCCTCTCCAAAAACGTGACTGCACATCCAATTGCATCTTGACCTTCTTCCTAATAAGCTAAACAGACAGTATCCTGAGGCCAGGGACATTTTGATAGCTTTTTTCCTGCTCTCTCTCCTCAGTTTTCAAGAATGCAGACATTAAAACCTGCAGTCATACAGTGTCTGCCCAACACCATGTATTGTAAGATATTTCTCTAAAATAGTTCAGTAATTCATCTTCCATATTGTGCTTTCAAATATTACTTCCTGAGCCTGTCTCTGCAAAATAGTTTTATCACTTTGTTCATAACTGATTGATTAGTGGGAAACTGCATTTTCTCTTTTAGTTACACCTTTTTTTTTGCCTTGAACTTTATATGTTTTGTTTGTATCTATTTGTTGAAACCTCTGTATTGAAAAGATTAATTTATTCAGCATTCCAGCATCAGCAAAAGTTCTTTTCTTTGTGAATAAAGAGATACCTTCTGTATCCCCTGCCCTTAACCTCAACTTCTTAGAATATTTTTTTATCCAAATATGATGGAAATCCATGAATGTACATTCAAAAAACCCCCATGTTTAAATATTTTTTTCTCCATAGTTTTTTGTTGACTCTCATTTGAAGTAAAAGAAAACTCTCTAGTATTTTCTAGCTGCCCTTGGAAGGTTTCTTTTCTTTGCAGGTTATTTGACATGAAGGTTTCTTCACAATCCAATCTGCTTTGTATTGCTTTCAAGACATGATGGCTGGGATTGTCTATTCAGAAAACCAATTGGTTTACTGAAACAAAAGACTGTAATTTCCACATTTTCGAGTATGGCAGTTTAGGTCCTTCTTTGTTAGGCTATATAAGTCCAACCAAATTAAATTAAACTACTCAGACATGCTGTGATATAGAATATGGAACAAATAATTTATGTCACCAGTGCTTAACTCCAGAGAAACTTTACAGAAAAGATACCATGCTGACCAACACTTTAACCAAAAAATCCCCTTTGTTAAGGTTTTGACTCAAAATTACATCATCAAAATTACGACTCAAAATTACCCATCAATGCAACCCTTCCCCAAGAATTTCATGTTCTGAGGATAACATGGAGCTGCTTTCCTGTTTGTACCTCACTATCACAATTATTCACCTGCTATTCACAGCCTCCAACTGACAACTAGGGATGTACTAGACTTGAGATAGTTATTTGTGCAAAACTTGAAACACTAGTACTTACGGGCCATGTCTGAAAATAACAATAAAAATCAGTGTCCTTTGAGACCCAAAGTCTTGCCTCACTAGCATCACAAACATTCTCCAAGGATTCAGACCTGTGCATCTATACTTGTCCTGGAGGGCTATATTTTAATTCATGAAAAAACCCAATGACTGCAAAAACCTGTCAAATAAAGAGGATGAATAAATCCTGATATCATCAGGCCTAACAAGTGTGGAATGCTGCTCATACCATTGCTGGTCAAAGCGATACCATCTTTGCAATAGCCCACATAAAGTTATCAAAGTGTGTGCCAGGTACTTTTTGTTCATTTTAGAGTTAGATGTAAAGGCCAGAATCTTAAAAAAAAAAAAAAAAAAAAAAAAAAAATTAAATATTTCTCAGTAACGTTATTTGTCCCATTCAGTTCCCCAGCTCTCCCACAAGCAGCACTTTTCAGCCAAGGCAATAGCTACAAGCACCACTTCTTGCATCCTTGCATAGCCAACAAAGAGCTTAAGAATCATCAGGAAATACAGATGCCTAAAATCCCTTCATCTTTGTTAACTCAGGGTACCCACTCTCAGGTTAGCCCAGCAGAGCCCTGTTGTAGTTTGAGGAAGGAGACTGGTAAAGCTGTCCCTTTTCCATCAGAAACTGAACTTTGCCATTAAATTGAGTACTTTAAATACACTGCTTCTAAATATGCAAAACACCTCATTATGTGATTTATATACAGGCCTAATATATAAAATTCCTGATTGTTTGTGAGACATCACGTCTCTCAAATTCTACTTCTGCAGGAAAAGAGACAAAACAGTAGAAGTGTACAGGTCCAAAACTGTATGTCCTCATGCCAACCCTCTCCTCCCTGCTTCAGTCTTCTCCCAAGTCAGCTTCCAGGGGAATTCTGTAAGAGCCTGTTAGCTAAAGACCATCCCAAGGGTGGGGAGCCAAGGATGCCAGGCATAGGGGGCTGTTCACTTTGCTACTGCTTATTCCCTATCCAGGAGTTACTGAGGTTATTGCAAAAAGGTCAGTTGGGAAATACAATCAACAAATTATATCTACAAAAGTCTGGTGTAGGACTATACATGGTACAATGGGGCAAGAAGTACTCAAAACGTGAATTGGATGCAGAGGCTCACAAGGCTATTTCCCCCACGGCAATAAAAACATTTATTCTAATCTCCTTAGAGCTAGAGGCTGAAAGCCACTGGCTACAAGCAAATATGCATGTGTGTGTGAACACACATACACACACATTTATTTTCATATGAGCCACAAGTATGAAAAAAGTAATCTCAGCTTTGCATAATTCCATCTGTTGAGACACTGTAGTAAATTCATTTTATCACAGGTCTTTTATGCAACATAACAATTAACATTCTCTCATTGGAGTGCATTTTGTTTTTCACAGTTTTAGGTGTTCTGGGATGAAATTGTATATATGCACAGATCAAAAAGAATGCAGATGGACTTTAAAGTCTAAATGTGTGTGAGACTGAAATGGTTCCACGAAATGGGGTCAAACTTTCAAATTTGTAGCTTGGAACTGGGCTGGGATTTATCATGAACAAAGTAGTTGGGTTTTCTAGTGAATTCTGGGTAGGTCAGTTCCCTGCCAAGGTTGCTATCCTGAGTTCCTCTTAACACAGCCTTCAGATCCACAAGCTCTCCTCTTGCCAACTGGTGTGCCCCTGGTCTGCAAGGAAAGGATGCTGAACTGGGTTGGCATCAGAAGAGTTTAGTGGGCAAAGAAAACTTCAACACTTAGTCCTTTCCTGGTAGTGATTTCTGTACCTACTATTTCAGTCACTTCGCTCTTCTAGGTATGAGTCTCTGCTACGAATAATAATACCTACTTAAGTTGATTTGTTCATTAGTGTTTCACGTTTTCATTTAGCCCAGAGACAAAGAGGAAGGACAAGTGGGTGGAAAAGAGAGTAAAATTAACTCTTCCTCCTCTCCCAACCCTACTACTTATGTCCACCCTAGCAATGCCTGAGAGAGGCACAAACATACCAGGGCTCACACACAGACACAATGCCTGGGAACCTTGAACAATGTCCCTTTCTGAACGGTGACATCTCTGCACAAGCAGTCAAGCTCCACTTCTCCTGTCAGAAAAAGCTGATATTCCCCTCACTCAGTACTCAAATGAAACAAGTCAATTATTTGTGTGAGCCCCACAGAATCATCTCCATAACCCTCTCCAGGACCCTCAGGCCAACCCTTGACACAGGAGTGTAATCGTACGGCACCGGAATCAATTACACCTTTGGAGAGAGGGGTGGAAAAAATGACTTTGCAGGCCCAGCGCAAATTGCAAAGGCTGTCCTCTGGCTCTCGCACGGCTTGAATCCAGGAAGTGCCTCTCAGCTCAATTTTCAATTATGTTCTCATCACAATTTACAACAGACAGTGTGTAATTTATGGCAATTACCTCTTCTGACATCCCCCTTTAAAAATTTCAGATAAAGAGGCAGACAAAACCTGAAAGTGAGCCAAGCTCACCTGGCCTGCCTGCTCTACTAAGTTGACATTATGGGGAGAAAAAGGTATGCCTGACAAGGCTGTGAAGGAGATACTTTACAGAGTCGTGAATGCGTGCTGACAACTAAATCAAGCAGAAGAGGAACATAATTGTTGTGGATGCATTCCTTTATTTGTTAATGCATATATACAATATCATAACAACTGAATATTGTGTAAAGGGGTAATAGGGAACACAGTCTGTCATTCTGGGTAAAAGACCTGTGAAAAAATTACTTTATAGTAAAGTCATCCAAGCTCATTTGGTTACCACTCTGTTGCAAGTAAAATACAGGGTTGCTTCCTCCCCCAGCAAGTTGAGCAAGTCTTAATAGAAAAAGCAAAAACCCTAAAATAATGTAGGGATTTTTGGAAGGAAAACTAGGTATTTTAAACAGCAAGCAATCATTTTGCTTTCTGTGACCTAAAATATTTGAATAGTTTTCAGGTGTTATGCAGGTGTCTTTGCAATAACAAAGACATACTCTGGTATTTTTCATTTTCCAAGATCTGAATGTAAAACTGAAAAACCCTGTGAAGCAAAATTAATGTAATTTCTAGAATGAAATCTAGAGCTGGTAACAAATATTTTGACAGTCCTACATCTTCATTCTACAAGAATAGCTAAAAAAATTGGATCAGTTTCACAGCAACTTCATTATTGTTACAGATTTTTCCTTTTTTCGACAGCATGAAAACTTCTTCTATCCGTATTTCCAAAATAAAATATTTTTATCTGCATTTTTACTTTAAAACCTTAAAGAAAAGAAGTTTTAATTGAACAATATTTTTCCTACAAAGTTCCTTCATCAGGAGTTTTAAACTGAGTAGTTCAGCTGCAAAAGCCAAGTTGAAGTCTCAAAATCCCCTATGAAAGAGGGACACCAGGAAAGGCTCTGACCCACTGAAACCTCTGGGAGCTTTGACATCAGCTTCAGATGAGCAAATTTTATAAATATACAAACATATATATATGTAAAGATTAAAGATAATTTGAAACATTCAGGACAATATCTATTTAAATTAAAAATTGTTTTACACTGTAATACACATCTGAATTTATAGGCAAAACCCTGAGCTACAGAATTTGTGCTCAGTTCCCCGGTTGAAAAAAAAACAAACAGGTTCTCAGATGTTCATCAAGAACCACAAGGACTACTAAGACTACATTTTCTAATCAAAGCTGTCTCATAGCATATTCAGAGCCCATTCTACTGTGTAAACATTATTAAAGCATCTTCAGTAATCTACAGCTTAATTTTAACCACTAGTTATTTTAGACACAATGTTTATTAAATGGCGAAGTCTGAATCACATATCTGAAGTAAACTATGAAAGCAGGCAGGTGAGCAAGTGCTTAGAGAAAATCCATAGCGTACTCTAAAGCTGACATTTCATAAGAGACAGTTCTGTGACCTGTAAGTACAGGTCACAGAAGACATGGGGGAAAACAAACCAACGATGCACAAAGTTGTAGGCATCTGTTTGGCATTCACCATCAGGTCAGCAGTCCAGTTGAGAACAAAATCCGGATCTCTTAGCTGGGTAACCACTTTCTTGGTGGAGAGTACAGAGAAATAGTTCCAGAATGTGTCATGTTAATTATGACAATGCAGGTACTTACTAGCAGAAAAGGAGGAAACTGGTGGGATTTTCCAAATTGGGGAAACTCCAGTAAACAGACTGTAATTGGAACAAAAAAGCTTTAGCTCCAAGGTAACACATTCTTAGTGGTATGACTTGAAAAGGATAATAAAGCCCTGCATGCTCCCATCTGTTAGTGGGCTCAAGAGAAAGACTATGCAGTTTACAGAAAACCCACAAAATCCAGCACTATTTTACAAAAACACTGCGAGGCTTTTGAGAGAGAGAAGGTTAAAAACTGACTGGTGGACAAGTGGGTACCGTTCTGAGGTTCTGCTGAAACCAAACAACTCCAAACACTCTCCCTTGGGAGTCAACATGGAAGAAAATCATCCACTTATTTCTTGCCATGAGACTTCAATATCAGTGAAAGTATATCATGAGATGTCATGGATAAAAGGGCAAATCTGTCAACAATGAACAGGATGCACAGGTCAGGCTGCAAATAGGTGAACTTCAACTCTTCTAAGTAATAACACATCTTCACAGCTCCTGCCCACCAAACAATACCATCATGGAGTTTATTAGCCCAACTTTCCTGCTCTAATGGAGATCTGTTCCCATTTTATGTCTCCTGGTAGCCAGATGTGGGGCTGTCCCAGAACACACATTCAGAAAACACCACAAGTAGAGCAAAGGTGAGGAGCACTGTGCATGGAAAAGTTCAGTAGTTTTCCTCCTGTCTAAGGATGTTGCATTAGTTCGTAGTGAGTGATGAGTATATTCCCTTCAATATGCAAGATCTTGCAACTCAACTTCTCGCTTTGCTGAAGTCACTGTAAGCTTTGAGCTCTGCATGATCAAACGTGACTAAAACCATGGACCTCATAGTCCATACTCCAAGCAAACATCACTCTCTCTTCCCTCCTCCCATCTACAAGGTTAGCAGGGAAAACCTGACTTTTAAAAGCTCAAGACTCTGAGTTATCAATTAGTGATCTGAAGAAATAAGCCTATCTCTGATAGAAGGTACAAAAAAGAGAACAGACCACAGGAATATTTTAGTACTCCTCTTTGAATAACAGTCAAGTAAAACCAAAAATATTTTATGAAAACCTTGCAGATCAGAGCAAATACAACTGCAATTCCACATGAATTGCATTTCCCCTGGAAAAGTAAGGAAAACCTGACTACATTACAACACAAAGTAAACAGGCACATGCCTGTAAATATAAAATACTTCCTTAAGCTTAAAGAATAAAGAACCCTCTAACTATATATGGTTTTGGCTTGCTGGCAACAGCAGCAGCAATTGTAACACAGAATCGAGGTAGCCTAAAACACAAGCAGGTCACTCATGAGAATCAAATGACTGTTTCTAGGAAAAACTGTTCTATGAAACAGCTATTCTCTCGGATTGAAAGAGCTTTAAGAGCAACACTAGCTGCATGCTCCAATAATGATCCAGTACATTTGGATCCAGAGAGCTGGACTGGAGCCTCAAGGCACGATGACAACATAAATAATCAATGACAGCAATGTATTTTGGGTATAGACACATGGGACCCAGTCCACAGCTCACCAAAGTAAATGGAAAGATCCCCATTGTCTTGTGCAATTTATGGGAAGCAGAGATAAGCATCAGCCCCTGTTTGAGCTCTACCTCACCACTCGTTATTTACTACCCAATATATTTTCCATGTTTTCTCACCATAAAATATTAAGACTGCACACTCCAGTATACCCTCTGTGCACCACAGGCTGTCAAAATCAGCAGTGACAAGATTTTAATTTCATTTTTTAAATATCAATAAATAAAAATCCAACTAAAATATTATTTTAGCCCTAAAATAAGACCAGAGCACATATGAACAACAAAAGGTATTAACAGGAAGTAGAAGTCTTTTTTCCAAGACGGCCAGCAGGAACATTTTAATGAATAATGGAGGGGGACTGAGGAAAAGAAATATAAGGCACACTTCAATACCTGGAAGAATCTAGACCAACAGTTCCCAAAGAAACATCATAACTACAAGTGGAGTCATAAATCAACAGAAATTAATTATCTCCCTTTTTAATAACATGATTTGAGTTTGCATTTCCACTTTAGAGTAAATTATCAGCCTCTAAGTGGACTGACAAAAAAACATTTAGCAATTACTGATGTAGACATATTTTAATCTATTACACCATCAGGTATGAGAGATTTCAGGTTAAGAGAAATAAACACTCTTCACAGAGACAATTTAGTGTAGATCCCTCAGCTTTGTTCTGTTGCATAGAGAAGAAATCTGAATGTCAACAGGGAAAAGCTCAATAAGCCTGGACATAGCAGAGCAAATCACAGTCTTCAGGTCTGAGATTGCATCTGCAGTAAAGAATAATTTGCATCTGGAATAAGATTCCGCTATTCCTTACATACTTTCTTTATTGACTAGTTTGCTTTTCACTTACAACAGAAAAGGAAAAGGAGCAGATGCAAAATGAGAACTTTGAAACCTATCATCCCACAAAACCATTGGACATTTGGTAGATAGTTGTGGTTTAATTACTAGTAAGAAGGAGGGGAAAAAAATGTTATAATTTAAAAGTTTAATTGTTCTGAGTGGGGGGAGAAGAAGAAAAAAGAAAAAATGAAGTGGCCAGGCCTTTACCTCGAAAGCTCACAGACCTTGCTGCAGACTAACTCAATAATTACATTGTACAGCCAGCAACAATTCCAATTTTTTTTTCTCGCCTGAGGGTTCCAACACATTTGCACCATAGGGAAGCCTTTTCTCTTTACATCTCAAAACTCCACCACAAACTCTTCCTTTATTCATAACAGCCAGATCCCCAGCTGAGATAGGCACTTTCGTATTGCTCTAGATGACAGTTTTCTGTGTTCTTTCCAAGCTCAGGGGGTTTAATAAACATATCTGGCAATCTTTCGATAGCTGGAGGGCCTGGGATGACACTGTGTGCAAACAATATGCTCTCACTGCTAGGGAAACAAGTTTATTCAATTCAATTAATAGATTACAGTGAAGATACTTGTTATCCTGCAATGAAAAATAGGAAAAGATCTATGAGAATTAAGGTAGGTCGCAGGATTAGCACCTGGCAACACAGCAAGCCAGGCAAAATAAGACACAAACCCCACTTGTATGTTATGTTTTTTTCTCTCTCTCTTTTTTTTTTTTTTTTTGTCTTTGCCATATAAACAGTAGCACAGGCTGGTGGTCTCAGCACAGAAATGACTTAACTTACTTTAAGTGAGCTTGGCCCCCTGAACCTACAGAGTCTTGGGTGCAGCACTGTAAAGACATATCTCTGTTTCCTGCTACAAAATGGGGACATTCCTTTTAATTTACTTAACTCTGAAGGGTGTTTTCCATTACAGATGAGCAGTAACTCCTCCTTGCTGAAACTCCACTGTTTACAAGCCAACTACAGCAGCCAGGATTTGGTTCCACATTTGGAAGAAGTTGAAGGAAAATTCTATTTTGAATTTAAACTCTACTTAAACCAAAGCATTTTCTTAACAAGAGCAGTTCATGGAATACAGACTTTGCTCCTATGAGACATTTTCGTAGTGCAATCACACTGGTCTAAATAAGGGAAACACGTTTTCTTGAGGAGAAAAGGTTTTTCTCCAGAAGTTGGTGGTCTTGTGCACCCCCTACTCTAAGTATGGATCTGCAAGGACTTGTCCTTCCTGATATGTTCTCAGAACAAGTCTAAACTTGCAGAAGTTACCACAGGAGAAAATCTAATTTAGCTACCAGAGTGACAGGTAAATTTGCCCGAAGGATAATTTGTGGTTAAGGCACATACAGGAACACAAGAGGTAGAAGCTTATTTCATACCATAGGCTTGCATAAGTAACCCAATATCCAAGTGCCTCAATTCCTACATGTAAAACAGGGTTAGAAACCATTCTTTTGTCTGGTTGGCCTATTGTCTCTGGTAACAGGGGCCATATCTGACTGTATGCCTTCTCTGGGCAATGGTTGCCCAAGTGGCAATGAGGTCCTCAGCTACCAGTCAAACTACAGCTTAGTTCAAGGGCACAAATAATCATCATCATTACTGAAGTAATACTATCCTTGTTTCAGTAGACAGAGGGATCACTTGTTTCTCAGAGTGTAAGGCAGCATTAAAAAAACCCTTAAATTAGAAATAACATATTGAAGCAAACATAAAACTAGCATTGGTGCTGGCAATCCTACAATCTGCATCATGTGGCACAAGGGACAAGAAAACTGAAAAATTATTAGAAAAGGAGGTGTGTTTGGAGACAAGAAAATGTCCAAGCACACTGACCAGCTTTCCTTGAGATGTCTTTATTAACATGACATTTGAGGGAAAAGTCCACCTTTGATGGCAGGCTAAGGTCACCTATTGACCTCTCCAGCATCTGAATCCCAGAAGGTGCTTGCTCCAAAGTCAGATGTGCCTTATTGCTGCCACATAAGCCAGAGAAGGAGGGAAGAGCTTGCAGGTGCTGACAGTAACAAGGAACTTTCCCAATAAACCACTCCTGCTCTGCAGCAGCTCTCAGTGCCCATGAAGTCACAGAGCCAGTGGCTACACACTTAATGGTGCTCCAGCCCATCATTGCTCCTGAGAGTTCTGTCCTTGTGGCCATGAAACAAAAAGGCCCAGTGATCCCTGCCTCCAGTCCCACATCACAGCCCAGCATACACAGCAGTTGCTCTCAAACACACGTGGTCAGCGGCTCAAGAGGTCAGACAACAGGTCGCTTCTCTCTGTCCAACCCATGTGTTTTCTATCATCTAAATACTGAGTTTTCAGTTGAACAAATGCCTGACAACCACAAGGTATTGCACTAGGATTCCTGACTGTTTAAGAACTGGGTCAAAGTAATTAGTACAGTTGAGAGAAGAATCAAAAATTATTTATTTATTTACCTAACATAGCTGGCTCCTCTGTTCTTAGATTAGCCAGGAGCTCACTATGAATTTCCTTAGACTTCATGCAGTTCAGCAAATGTCTTAATATATTTATTCTGTGGCCCAGGAATTTACAAAATTTTAGCTGAATTTCAGTGTGCAGCACAATGTCATGATATCATTACTCATCTACAACTGAAAAATAGTACAGTGCAACCATGAATTCATGAAAATTTTAAATTCAATTTTTAAAAAAATCCATGCCAGAAGTATTTTAGCCCATACAGTCCAATTTATGGAGAATTTGCAGAAATCAAAACAACAAATCATTGGAAAATTGTTAGGATCTGAATAAAATACAGTATTTTTATATTAGTGATTTGCCTGCTAAAATTATTGCATTGAACACGCTGGGAATTGGCCCGTATCCAAAGCAGTAACATTCCTCCACAGCTTTAGGTTCTTTTCACTAGTGGAGAAAAGGCCTATGGAATTAATAGGGATATGAAATCAGTCAGGATGAAACTTTTGGATTTTCTTTCAAACTCCAGCAGAGATTACTCTGGAGATCCACAGAATCTAATAAGCAGTTTCATGCTTTCCATTAAATTTTACTCATGGGTTACTACATTTACAGTGAATACAGAGCAGGGGTGGGGGGGAAGAGGGAGAGGAATAATCAAAACTACCCTGGCTGTCACTAGGTTTGTTCCTATTGTCTTAGTAGGAATCTGATCCTGAAATAAAACACAAAACTAAAAATATTTTCAACCAGTACTCTTCTCTGGTCCTTTAAGTATACGCTTACATTTTATACACTAGAACCCGCTGACTTTGCAGGGAAAGTGTGGACATTTTTCCAAAATTATAGTTCATTTTGCACAAGGGTAAGGAAATGTCATTTACTCTTTTGCTATATAAAATACAGCAAAAGAAAAGTGAATCTGTATTCTTTAATTCCTGTACAAAACTCAAATTCTGTTTCCATTTCAGTCAGAAATAAACACTAATTAACTTTCAGCAGTCACGATCAGCACTGAAATGTTAAGGCACGTGTTACAACAGAGGAAAGCTGAAAAACATTATACATTACAGAGCACGAAAACTAGGCAGAGAAATAGCACAAATACAATTCATATTCTGATTTCCCCTTTACTCTCAAGTGCACATTTTTCTGCTTTATAAGAATTTGCTAGCTACAACAAAAGTTCTATTGAAAATCTTGATATTCTGATATGCTAAGAAAAGGGAAGCCTTGCTTCTTTAACAACAAAAATCTGCAGATAGCAATTAATATTAACGTTCTTAAGAAAACAAATGTCACACTAAAATTTTAGGTCTTGTGAGGAATACTAAACAGTATGTTGCTTGAATGAAGGAGTCAAATCTATACTACTTACCTACGTGGGGTAGGTGTCTGTTCTCAGAACAAACACTCCCTGAACTCAGTGTACACTGTGTTTGAGGAACCACTCGGCAACTTGGAACTGTATATTTGAAAATACTTTGTATCTGTAACTGCTATTAAATGAAAATCAGAACATCACTGGTTGGGCAGCTGCTAAGATTTTATAATCACACAATAGAGAGGATTAAATACTTGTAAAGAGTGCATTAGACTAAACTCTGTTCTCAGTTGCAATTGTATGACCTTAGGAAATCAATGGGGTTCCACATTTGCAAATGATGAGGGGTTGGTCCATCCCTTAAAAAAAAAAAAAAAATCCTCAAGAAAGTTCAATTTGAGAGAAAATGTTTGTGCTTCTCCCTCTACTGTTCCATGTCTCATAGCTAACATCTGGTGAAAATTAAGAAGCAGTTTTCCCCCCTTCCCCCTCACCCCCCAATCAAACAAAAAAACCGCACAATACAAAACCCCGCATATATATCTGATGTATTTTATACATATTCATCCTCATAACTTGACAGATGGGAGGAATCTTGCAGTCATTTTTGAAAGCAGACAAAAGGCCGTTGGTTCTGCTCCACATGATGATTTGTGAAGACAGAATATCACCCGCTTCCGTTGATGATTATATAGTTCTATCCATCTGTCTGCCACTGGAGGTTGTGAGAGTGAGATACAGCTCACACCGTCTTCATAAACAAAAGTAGACTGTGCTGTCAGTAGTCAGACACGCCAACTAATTGGAGCTGTCGACAGACACAATATTCTGTGTCAACAGCTCTGGTAACAGTTTGAAACAGCAATGATATGTTGGGTGATGGTGAGGATGACACATATGTCTCTAATAGCATGCTAGAAATCTGACATAACTAGAAAAGAATTACTAAAATGTAATTCCCAGCCTCTAGTTCTGCTGTTAAGACTTCCCAGTCAGCACAGAGAGGAAAGAGATGCTTGTGTGTGTTCATGTTCGTGTGCTTGCTCTTGTACACATCTTCTTCTGTATCACTTCACATGCTGACAGCTTAATTTGATACTCATAATGCCTAACTTAAAAAATAAGCTTTCTGCGGAATTTCAAGGAATGCACCAAAATGTCTACACAAATTTAAAATTTATGAGCTGGAAACAAACTAAAACAGGTCAAACAGCAGCCATGTTAAATGGACAGCTCCTACTGCATCTGTGCAGGAAGGAAGAGTGCTCTCTTATTGAAAAGTGGTTTGGTAGACTCATCCAAATGACAAATTGGCCTCTGGTCTTGCAAAGATTGATGAACATTTTTCATTTTAAACTCAGGCCTGGGAACGAATATTTGCGGGATTACGACCTCAGTTTCTCTTTAGCAGCAGATAAGAAAATTTTTCACCAGCATCGCTCCTTTTGGATTTGAAAGCAGAAAGAAATGAGTGTAAAAGGTTGATAAATAAAGCACTGGGGAAAGACAGGAAAAAAAAGACATGTATTTGCTCAGTTTCCACATCTATCTGTCTCATTCCTTTCCAACTGGAATGCAACATGGGGCAGGACTAGGTTAAAAACTACATAATATGCTAGCTTACAAAGATACAGCATTTTTATTTTTCTCCAAAGAATTAAACAAATATACAAGCAACACAGCAACCATGACAGTAGAAAAAATAGTAAAAAGTTCTTACATAGGAACCTGCAAGAGCACGTCTGGCATCTCACCTGGAGGCCCAGAACACAGTAAACTCCAGTGCACACTCCACATCAGCTCTGCAAGGCAGAAGGACCAAGCTGGTGCACTACTAGATTTAAATGCTGGCCTTGAAATCTGATAATGCCAAGCAAGTGCAATCATAAGACCAACCCCTCCTTCCTCAGGACACAGCAAAACACTCAGTCTGACTCCTTGATGCTCTGCAGTCATATATTAATTAAGGCAATTTAAATGCAGGGCAAGTGTCAAACCTGTCCCTCCAGGTATGACAGTGTTGAGGTTTAAGGCAGGGGCTTGTTTTGTGTTTCTGCTATACTCAAAGCCCTGAGACCTGATGGCCACCATAACAAAAATAATAAAGCAGAGTGACAGCCCTTTAACTGATGCATGTGACCACACTGTAGCCAGGATTTGAACAACAAGGTCTGAAAGACTTTTCATTCCAAAGAAGCAAGAGCAGGGAGCCAACTGGAAAAGCCACAGAATTAAGTTTTTCTGCGGATCTCCTAGGGATGAGGCTCGTGGTGACAAGTCCACAACATACTGAACTACAGTGATTCCGGTTTGGGAGGCACAAGCTGGATCCCTGAACCTCCTTTCCCAGCTGTTCACAGCAAGCCACAGCAGTGCAGCTCTGCTGCCAAGGAGGATGGCAGCACCCACATGGCCATGGTCTCATTAACCAGCAGCCCAACGCCCAGGGCACCCCATCGGCTGCCCTTCTTGCCAAACTTGGAGGGACAGAGCTGAAGGAAGCAGGTTGGAAAAGACACGCCCGGAGGGCAGGAAGTCTGGAGCATTACTAAGGAACATGCAGTGACAATAGCTGAGGTTACAGAAGAAGAGCCTGGTCTTGTTTGCTGCATAAATCCCTATATTATCTCCTGCTACTTGACCTGCTCGAGCAGCCAGCGGCACCAGGAGCATGGCATGCCGGCCTGAGCTGGCTGCTTGCAGCCAGGAGAGGGCACACAAGGCAGTTCCCTGCGAGACTTTGCTTGGCAGTCACTTACTCTTCCCATCTTCATGGCTGTTTCTTTACGCCGACGTCCCTTGTGAACCATCCAGACTGACTGTGTTCAAAATCATAATGAAACAGAAAATAGACTAACTGAAAAGATAAGCCAATTCCAGCAGTTGCCAAAGCCACAAAACCAGGAAAATCTGTCAAAATATTTTAAGAGGGAAAAATTTAAAAACAAACCAACAAACCAAAAACAAGAGTGTGAAAAATAAAATCAAGCAATATTATTTTTTCCACCTAACCACGAAGCAAGTTGCTACCCAAGACGAAGTGTGTATAAATAGTGTGTCAGCCATTTAGTGTGAGTGTGACTCTAGCAGCTGGGCTGCTTGCATGAGATGCAAATTCACAGCCATTCAGCGAAGGAAGAATGAAAGCTTTGGCACTTGCTGGGCAAACACTAACGGGTTTGGGAAAAGGTCCAGCAAAAGACAAATCACACAAAATAGTGGGTGGCCAGACTTAGGACAAGGAATAGTTGGGCAAAACACCTCAAACGATCCAGCTCCAGACAAACACTGGACACTTCAAAAGTTTTACTTTTCAATTCCAAAACATAAGCAAAAGATCTCACTGCGATCACTGTGTTACTGGAGGCACAGCAGCCTTCACAGCCCACAAGCACTTGCTGATACTCATCTTGCATTACACTTATCCATGCCTACTGTGTCTGGCTCTGAGTCATCCCTAGTCACAAGGACAACTCTATTAGTTGCCATATTCAAAAGTTAGTAAAAAAATACCAATAAAGCTTCTGCCTCAGAGATCAATTGAAGGAGTTTGGAGAAGGTCAGATAGCTTTAATTTAAACAAATAAGTGGGCTGTGACACTGAAACGGTGCTTACAAAAGATCTTGTAGCGTATGAGTAAAGTATGAGGGTATTTCAGGACTCTATCCTCCTGCTACTTCTGTAAGACACCAAGATTGTATGGAAGTGTGGTTTCTGACTACAGATACTTATGGCAGAATTATACCAGGTCTGTTTTCAGGTTTGATTTTGTGGTGTTTTTTTTTCTTAATGAAGTGAACCTAGGTGCAGCATTCTCTTTGTTAAATCACGTGCATTTATTTCACTGAAGCAATGCAAGACCCAATGCATTTGAAGATAAGTTCATTATTCAATCTTCTGATGCCTTTTCATGTTGCTTAGACTAGCTGCCTTGTACCACATCGGTATTTAATAATTATTCCAGCTGTCTCCAAAGCCCTTTCACCACACCTTCTGTGGCACATTACAGACAGCTTGGATTTTTCAGGTACAAATTGCTAAACAATTACTGATGAGAGAAAGGTCATAATAATAGGTTACAGAAGCCTTTGCAGCCTGCCTTTACTTCATGGCCATTTATAAAGAACCATTTCATCCCATTGTTATAATGATGAGAAGGAAGTAGTTTAAGGTAGTTATAGACAAGCAAACAAAAGGCAGGAGAGCAGTGCTGTATAACTTCTACTTTCACTTCCTGCCTACTCCATTACTTCTGGCATTATGGGAGAAATAACATGATTGGAATGACCTAAAGGTTATAACGGGTGGGCAAGGTTTGCCTTGTCGAAAGCAGTGCGAGCACTGTTGGCTAAACCTTTTAGAAAGCTGAAAGTGGTGCCGTTTAACAAAAATACTAAGCTGTCATTGAAAAAAGTACATTACTTAGAAATAGTATTTCTTCAGGGGCTTTCTTATCTCTATTTTCCTGCCCCCAAATGTTTCTTTTTTTTTTTCCACATAGGAAAAAAAAAAAAGACACAAAGATGAAATCTCTCTGAAAAGTTGAAAGAGTAGAAGACATATTTTGCACTAGGAGAAACTCCATTAGCTATATATGAATGCCACTGGCTTTAAAATGGCAAAATCAAAGTCCCAATAGTCCAATCTACAACATTACAAATCAGGCAGGCAAACTTCTTTGGGTTGCTGGGCACAGCGTTGATACAGTCATTTCTATTACCCCTGATTTTTTGCAGGAAATGTCTCTGCTGGCTGACTTCCTCAGTATCTGAGGATTTGATCCAAACAAACCATGGAATTTCAAGTCCAATGACAATTCACATAAACATCCAGATTACTAAAAACAATCTGCCTTTGGGAAGAGAAAATTTAGGACAACTTGATTGATCAGGAAAAAATGACCTTGAGCACAGCAACAGAACAGCAATGGAATCAATAAGACAGTAATTTGGCCCTTTCAACTAAAGGATGAGACTCCCCCAGCATTGCTTAAAATTTCTAAGTATTATGCAAGTTATAAAAGAATACAATACTGATGGCAACGGACCACTAACATAGTCCCCAACATCTCAACCCATGTTCAAACATTAAGAGACCTTTGTTCAAGAGCAGCCCAGTAAGGAGGAAAGAAAAGTGATACCATAAGTAAAGCACAAGCCAAGACCTGAATCTCCATCAGGAAGTGTCATGGGCTTCCTCCTTTCAGAGAAGCTTCCTCTTTCATCCTGGGAATATTGCTGGGGGCAGATCCCCCCAAATGCCGTCTTTCATTTATTCACCATTGATTTTCATTATATTACATTTCTCTAAGCTTCACTTCCCCTTCCTGCAAAGTGGGCATTAAGGCACAAGTTTACCAAATGGAAGAAAACTGACCATTTGGCCACCCCCAAGCCCATCTTATATTCACATATTCAAACTTACCCTAAGTGCAAAGCAGAGAAGGTGGATGCCACACAGACTTCTGAATTACTTATCCCAAAATATCTTGAAGCTGTATCACATATTCAGCATAAACCAGGCAAGACTGGCCAAGCTTTGTTATTGATGGATAAAGCCTCACTTACTGCAAGAGACACACACAGTCAGACTGCAGTCCATGTGGCTGCAACGTGCACATGGTCACACTTCACTTTGCCCTCAGCTCCAGACCACAGAGCCACAGTTGTGCCTCCCAAAAAAGTCCATGAGAGATAATTTTGCTACTTCTATAGTTCCAGCTTTAGAACTGTATTCCTTGCTTAGTCAGATTGAGCACGTGGCAAAAGGATTTCATCATAGATCATTTTTATATTGGCAAGTATAGAATACAAGCAAGCCCTGACTTTTAGCAGATTTCCATATACTGCATCCAAAAATTAATCAGCTAAAAAGATAGTCAACTATTCGTTTGGTTTTGGTCAAGGGTTATTTAAAAAGCAAAAACAAACAAGTCTGCAAAACAATTTCAATGCAACAAAGTTTATATCTTGTGTTATGTAGTAAATCCTGCTCTCCTTCAGGAATCCAGCCAGCCAAACTTTTGTTCCCTTGGCCAGTTGCTGGAATAATAGCCTCTCCTTTGTTTCATCGTGACTTGATTACTATAATTATTTGCTCGCTAGACTTCCAGCTACTGCTCCGATTGTGAGGAGTACAGAATACAACTGCTAGACTACATGCTGCATCTAAGTCTTTCCATCACATTACCCCTATATCCCCATATTAAGAGAGCTCCATTGCTTCCCAATGCAGCGGCGGCCTGATTTTTTAGATCTTCCTACTAATTTACAAGGCTTTACATTGGAAGCCTCAGATAAATCTTTTGCTGCTCCATGTCTGAAGAGTCTTAGGGCTGTACTTGTATATGCTTTTGTCTCCCCCATAGTGTTTTAGACCCTGAACTTGTTTAGCGTTACTCACATGAGCAGGTTTACAGACTTCAATGGGACTACTTACATGAGTAAGAAGTACTCATATGAGTAGATATTTGCAGGCTCAGACCCTAAGTGACTTGGAGAGCTTTACTATTATTCACTTCTTGAAAAGCACTTGCAAAGAAACAAGAGAGGACTTACCGTATTTATTCAGAGTTATTATATATTCACCATGTCTTCTTCTTAAGCCCTCTTTGTTCTTGAGTACGTGTACTCTATCTACAGTAGCGATACACAATATTTCTCTCAGGGGATTTTCACATGCGAAAATAGTGAGGATTTGACATGTTGGACTGTTGGGGGTTTTGTGTTGTTTTGTTTTGTTTCTCCCTGTGAGAATTTGTAGATACCAACTTGAGACAAAGAGGATTTTGTTATTTCTTCTGTTGCAGCAGCACTAACAAGGTTGTGGCAGGGAGTAACGCTCCACTGCATAAAAGCATAGTTCACACACCTGACAACAAACCATCTCTTGCCCCTAAAGTGTTACAGCTGCAATTTCTCTACAGTTTACATTGAACACTGTCATCCTCACCTTAAAACACTTGTTTCCTTCATGCATTTTCAGCTATGAGGACAATCAATTTTGTCATCAGACTTACAGCACCCAGGTCTAGAATGGCTCATTTTTATTAAAGTTCATGTTTCCCACCTATATGATACACACAACCAGGCACACATTTTTTTTTATATAATGAGAGATGTTCTCTCCTCTGGAAGACTTGTATTCCTTGGGAGAAAGAGGGGCAAAGAAAAAAAGCTGCATTGTTCTGTAGCCTGCCATGCTAAGAAGTTGCCCTTGCTGGGAATGCTAGATATGTCACAAAAATGTACAAACGGGGCTCACTGAACCCCCCAGATCTTTTAAAATAAATTAAATGTCTTTTCCAGCAGAACACAATGGAAAGGTACAGATAGATCATTAAAAACTAGAGGCTTTCAGAGGCTCTCAATGGTGATTTTTTCTTTCTGAAAACACCAGAAGAGATGACAGACTTGATCCTTCGCAGTGCAGAGTGCTCCTGAGCACCCTCTATTACTGCGGATGGGATGGAAAAAGTGGGGGCATTCAGCACTGAGGGCTGCTCATCACATTGCAATGTTGTAAGCTGCTAGAAAATTCTTGCATTCCACACATAGCAAAATCTGTCCCCCAGTTCAGAGTGCCTGCTGTTTCCAGAACAGAGACCTGTGAATTGTTTCCCCTGGAGATTTCTGTACTTGGCTAGCAACACCAGCCTAGCAAACCTTTAGTTTGGATTTGCATGGCAACATTCAGACAAAAGCAAGTGCATCCTCTTTTCCATTCAGGAGTTGCTGCACCCTAGTCAGCATTAAGTCTCAACAGCACATCTAGTTTAAAGGTCTGCCCTAATGTCTTTGCAGTAACACGTACAAGAAACAACCTAGATAGACAACATGAGAGCCCAGGAAAGGGAGGGGTGATGCACAAGTGTGACAGAAAACTCTTACTATTTTCTTCCCTCTATCCCTATTTTCAATTATCCAGAATGTTAGTGGCTTTCTTTGCCCAAAAAAGACTCCAGTGAAATAAAGGTCTGACATGGGGCAGGCACAGAACAAGACACTGACCCAGAGGTTGCATGGGGAAGAGTGTGGTGAAGATGTTTGGTTTCAAACAGCTCCAGTGAGGGACTAGTTTGCATGCTCTTAGCTGAGTACTTAGGCAAAGGGAATACACCAAAGAACAGCCCAGCTCCACAATACTCTCCACCTACCACCACACACTGCTTGTTTTACTTTGAGTAGGTAAATCTAAGCAGGTAGGGAAAAAGCACAACTGATGCAAATGCAACATATTTCTACTGGTACCAAACACGGCCAGAGCATGAACTACCCCCAAACAGGTCAGTGAATGCCTTGGGTCCAGCCATCTTTCAACTGCAGTCTGCACTGAACAGATCTTTCTCCAATTTAAACTAGATCACAAACCTGGGAAACTTTCTGCTGGCAGAAAGAGAGAAATAAAGCTTGCTCCCATGGCTTTTCTCAGAGTTCTCAAAGCTCTAGTAATAAACTGTTTTTCCTGTGAGAAATGCTGGCATACCACTCACTGTCTTGTGTCAATTTTCATGGGTCACCATGAAAACAAGATGGGTGGCACGAAATTAAAAGAGTTCCTGTTAAGCTTGCAGCCTTTGAAATCCTTTAGGTCTGAGAGATGGCAACCTTCTTCTCTTCCCCAACTTACACTTCTGAGCCGCAACATATTGCTGCATGGATAATACTCCCTCCTTCCTGCCATTCTCAAGGGAGAGAAAAAGCCTTCTAAACCAACTCCCCTGGCCAATGGATTTTGACAAGCACAGTGTACCAAGAAGCAAAATTAACACTTAATAACAAAATTAATTAGCTTTAATCAAAGTAGTTACTGTTTAAGATTCTTAAACAGTTACATTCTAGTGACGTCTCCTACCAGTATTAAGATTACACAGAAAAGGTAAATGGAGGTACAAGTATAATAGTAACAAATAAATATGAACTATTTTCTTTAAAAAGTCTCATTCTGCAAATTAAATTTTATCAAACATTTTCTAATGCCAATTTTCATAGTTTATATTCTCTCTTCATATTTAATATTCCAGTAACAAAACTCATATTAACAAGAAAATACTAGTGTTGTGATTAGTATTCTGAGGCAATGCAGTATAATCCACGGTGATACCATCTAAAATTTCAGATGCAATAAATAGGCCTGATACTGAATCAAACAGCAGCATATGAATTCTGAAATTACTTCCTCAAGGTCTCTCAGAGTTCTGAATTTTTACCCCATGTCTAACACAGAAGCAATGAAATGCCTCTGCGTATTCTTACTCTAACTTGTAAATCAGTACAAGAATTTCTGTGAGTGTATATTTTTACACTATGGTATTTTTTAATTCTAATTTTAAACCAGGTCAATTTTTTGAGATGCCTCAGATCTGCGGTGTTTTATTTGAAATCCTTTCAATTTGAATCACAGTGCATTGAAGATGCAGCATGTTGTGAAACGTGAGACCCAGAAAGTCACAGACTGACCATACAATAATAAAGGTCATGAAGCAAGAGAAATGGCAAGGCTTTTGAGAACCTGGGGCATCTATTTTGGGGGACTAGTTATTGAGAACCACACTTTCCAGTAGAAATTAAGGTATATTTGGTACAATAACTCTAGGCACCTACACATACTTTTCTACTGCTCAAAGCCCTTGCATTTCAACCAAAATACCTCAGAGAAAAAGACTTAATCTTATTAAAAATTACCAGAACGGCTGCACGTGTCAATGGGAACAACATTGGATTCACTGGTGGACAGTCAAAACAGAGCAACCAAATTGTTTCCTGTGATAATTTTCTAATCAAAAGTGCTGTGCTTGCACAAATGAAAAACTTAAATGTTTCTTACAGAATTTAATCGAAACAAAATTATTCCCTAGATACAATGCTTCTGTTAATTTTTCTCCTTATTAAGATCACAGGAGCCTTCCAAATGAGAAGAGAAACGGGAAGAAGCAAGGGTAAGAGCAGCGTGCCAGAAACAATGTCCCTGGGTTTCCAGTGCCCCATGTCTTTCTGCTTCCTCCCCTCTCTACCCTCTTCAGTTTTGCAGAATTCAAAATGAGACAGGGGTTTCCAGATAGCCAGCCAAGATCCCACAAGCGTGTTCTATTGTTTGCTCTCCTAAAAACTGGATTCTCCAAGAAGCTCCTGGCCACCCACTTACATACACAAGTACACATGTAATAGGCTAAGGTTTTCTTCCTAATGTTTCATTCTGATTCATCATTTAAGCTATTTTAAAACCTTGACTATTTTTCCATAGGAAGAGATGTCTAATTCCCAGCCAGTTTAAGGTAGAAAGCTGCCAGCTCTTCTGAAGTTGAATGCCAGATTTAGGCAATGCAGACAGTATGTGAAATTCATGAGCGCTGGAGGCATTTCAGATGTTCAGATGGCTGTGCAGCATCTCTTGCTCTGGGAAACAGTGGAAGACACAGAGAACGAGAGCGCTCTGAATCCCTTTGCTCCCCAATTCATCAGCAGCTGGCATCAGGCTGCAGCACAGAGCAAGTAAGAGCGATGGGAGAGAGGAGCAGGCCAAGGAAGAAGTGGTAGGATCTGGTGGTGAATCCCAGCAGACACAGATTCGTAGGACAGACCCACCAAGTTTCTTACACATATTTCACAAGAGCACTTAGGTTATCTAAAGGCACTTGGTGTCTTGCACACAACTTGACCTATCTGTAATTACATTTTGAATATTTTATTTGACACTGCCACAAAAATAAAAGATGGGAATGATGCGGCACATTCTTCTCCATAATTACCTGGAAATCAAAACATTGGGCTAGGACTAAGCTGTCCTCCAAACACATCCAAGTGTTGGATTAGCCAGTAAAATGAGAATCACACTTTCAATAACTATGGAGCATGTGTGAACAAGCAGATACATTCCCATGGCTTTGAATGATGAAGGTTTTACCACTTCCTTTTGCTATGTAATTTCATATTTTAAACATGAGAAAAATAAACCTTAAATACAAAGCACTGGCTTTTAAACAAATCCCACCTTATTTTAATGGTCTGTGGCCAACCTTATCACATGACACATTGCTATTTATGGGGGGAGACTGAGAAGAATAACTCCCCCTGCAACTCCAGTAAGCACCAGGTTATCAGTGATTATTCTGCTATTTAACATCATTTCTTTTGCTGACCAACTGCTCCAATGGCAGCAAATCAGACACAGTTTGATGCCATTAAGGTACTTGTAAATCTCCACAGGATTATGCAGAATGAAAGAGACCACGTAAATGTAGCATGTTCTTACGTATCACAAATTTGGTATCTTACATGCATTACATTTCACTAATGAACACAAGTGTGTTCAGGAATACACTTGTCCTCATAAGATCTAAAGCACCAATTCTTTGCTTGGTTATTCCAATTACACACCCATGTACCTTCACTGAAAGCAACTGAATTACAGCAAAGCCCCAATGAAGTTTAAAAAAGAAAACATGTTGGGAATGGGAATTCAAGAGCCTCAAGCAAAGTGAAAATCAACTCCCTCATAGTATATATTGGCCTAACTCCACTGTGATTAGTGTAGACAATTTACACCAGCTGCCAATCTGCTCCTTGAAAATTAAGGACAGAAACCTAAACATATTCTGGAAATCTTGGCATTGTCAGGCTAAATATGTACACATGCCTGATTCTTTTCTCTCATCCAGTAGAGGATGCAGCTTGTTAAAACTTTTTCCAGCAAAATATATATGCTTAATTTATGTGATTAATTTCTGTGTTAATGAAGGTTGAAGGACCGAGAAGGCTGAATGCATCTATTTATCCAGGGGCCAGATAAAAGTTGCTGCTCAACTAGCCAGCCCCAACCCTAATATGGGAAGCCCCAGCCGTATTCAGGGTGAGAGGACAATTAAATTTTTATGCTCATTTAATCCTGTGCCCTTTCAGAGAGGCTGACAATTGTGCCCAATTTTTCCAAATGTTTGCTGTTACATAACCTTGACGAACCCACCAAACTCAATTTGTGCAGGGCCTGTTGACAAAAATCCGATCATAACAATATTCTGACACTCTCTGGGGTTAAATCCTGGATTTAGAGGCTACAAGAAAAAAACCAGCACTCTAAACCAGCACTTCATGAGTCTCTACATGCAGCACCTAAATTCATATTACTGTGTATATCTAGTCAACAAAATGCTCCTGTATGAAAGGAAATGCATTTAAAAAGCCTTTCTGCTTCTGAAGAGTTATCAGTCAGGCTGGTAATATTTTGCTCTGATCCTCAGAAAAATTGATTCTTTCAACATGTTAAATAATTTTAATTTTTTTCCCTTTTTCCTGTTCCATTCACCTCGTCACTTCCTCTAAAAGAAATACATTTAGGGGAGTTGTATTGTATTTTTATCTGTACTTTTGTGCTTTAGTGCAGTCAGTTTATCTTATTACTGTTATGTTCCTCAAGAGAGATTCATTTAAGTGTGACCTAGTCTATTATTTTAGGTGCCTCTTGCATCTCTATTGGGCATTTAAGAGTTGTAGAACTCTCTAATTTATTTAAGCAGGGCACTTTAAAGCAATATCTCAGTAATTTTCATTGAATTTAAGGAGCCCTTCTATGTTTCCAAAATGCTTGAAGTTCCTCTGCTCTTTTAAGGACTGCAAATATTTGAACAACAAATAAAGATGTTAGAAAAGCAAGCTCAAGACAGATATGGAGGCAGAGAGACAAGACAAATGAGTGTGAAGTGGATTTTGCTTCTACATGGAAAACTCCATCAAGAATAGTCATACCAATATTTTGATCAGCAAAGTTAAAACTGGTCATTTCCCCAAAATACTCATTTATAATATATTTCTCTCAAACCTAGGATTTACAAACTGCCCTCACATATTCTATGCAGTAAGTCACAACAAATATATTAGCACAAGGAAATATTTCCAAGGAACTTTTACAAACAAACACCAAAATAAATATTTTCTCTATGAAGCACCAGTAGAGATGAAGGATGTTATCAGCTAGAAAGTGACTCAAAAAGAAGAAGTCACAGTTCTGTAGAGGAAATACTGGAAAAATAAGGCATACAAGTCTGATTGCAAGTCACTGATGTCAGGGAGAGACTTACACTGACTGGGAACACTGTGGTTCTGCAGTCCTTTCCTACACAAACCTCTCCCCCTATAGCTTTCTACATAGGAAAGCACAGGGCTGTGAAAACCAAACCTAGGAAGATGCTTAATCAAGACTGGAAAACGAAATGAGAAAACACAGAGCAGATTCTTAAAGTAAACAAACAGATAAATGAATAACATGCAGAGAAAAGCCATGGGAAACAAGTGCCACAGCCTGGGGAAGGGAACCAGGGAAGCCAGAGAAGAAACAGAGCCCTCCCACTTGCAGGGGAGAGAAGGTAAATCTGTGTCACACAGGGCAACACAGCAAGTTCAGTCCAGATCCTTGTATTCTTTTCCTCCTCAGCACCAGTTAGCACAGCTGGAAAGCCAGACCAGCTTCCACCGCCTATAGGTTTAATCCTTGCTTTTGATACTGCTGCAAGCCATCAGCTTGCCCTGAGACTGCCATGGTGCTTCTGCCTGGCTGGTGCACACCTCTCAGTGAGAGCAAGAACTGCCCATGCAAACTAAGAAGGCCCTAAGTAATTTAGGGTAATAAACTTAATGAAGATTGCCCTACCACTTTCTTTCCTTTCCCATATGCCAGTGGGAATTTGCCAACTTTCAACTGATTTTTTGCAGGATATGGCTTGTCTTCTTTCTCAGCTTCTTATAATTTATTATACGTGATGAAAGATGAACAAATACATAGTTTGATTTTACTTTTGGAGGGGGAATCCTAAGAGTGACAGCTCCCAGGACACCAAACACACCAGCTGTTCTTCTATTTTTCCATTCTTCACAGTAATGGCAGTCTCAGCTCTTGTTGCCAAGCCTCTCTGGAAAGCATTTTAAAAATAAATGGAGCACACATGAAAACATGCCAGAACAGCCTCCTTTGCAACAAATTTTCTTCAAGAAGAGAAGATGCAAGAGCTACAGGGTAGTTGGGCTTCATTCTGGCAAATCAGAAAACTTACTGAAAATTACAGTGTTTGGTAAGTCAAGAAAAAATTATTTCCTCCCCTCCCCAATAGATCCTGATAAATTCCCTGGAAGTTAAAACCAAACAAGTCTGAATTAGACTAAAGATACCAGTTCTAGCCAGGGAAGAAGATTAACCATGGTCAGAGCAGCCACCCACAGGAGCTATTCAAGAAGATTAAATGTTGGAACTTGTCAGCATGGGAAGCGATAGACTCATCTCTGATTTTCCAGGTCAAAACATCATGCACAATGTTTTCACTAAAAGAGAAGTTATTGGTCTCAAATCAGATCCTTTACAAACTTTTATCAAAGATATTAAATTAGGTGAACTCTTGATCTCTTCTTTAAAAGGCCATTCTTTGTGTGTCTATGAAAGAAAGACTTTGGAACATAAATTTTAGCATCCTCCTCTCCAGCCAGTTCCTGGGAATACATCTATAATAGACAATCTATTATACTCACAGTTTAAATGTTCAAATGCATGAAAGTCCTTTTTCGGTTAAACTTCACCCACTCAGGGTTTTTGAGTTCTTTCCCCATAAACAAACCCCCTTCAGATCTTGGCCATCTTTTGAGTTGTTCCTTCAAATTTGCTTAAATATTTTGCCATACTCCTGAATAGTCTTCTCTTCCCTCAGAACAGAACAAACCAGGCAAGCTGCAGCTCTCTTCAGGATAGCAGTATTTCTACCCACTCTGCTGATAGTTCAACAGACAGACACACTTCCATCCAACATTTAACAAGTTTAAATTTGTCTCCCTTACTCATCCAGCATTATTTCTACACAGGTATTCCCAAGCACATATATAACTATCTAGAAAATGTTTTTACCCACAAGTCTTCTGCATTTTGAAAGGTTTCCTCTCATTTTACTGCTTTGACTATAGTTGATAGAACCACAAACACCTGCAAAAAGTAAAATAAGAGAGGTGATTGTCCTGTTTGCTTGTTTGTAACACTGTGAAATGATGTGAGAATGGAGAGCCTCAAACCTGTCTTGGCAGGTAAATGAATGAGGATGAGATCTTAGCAATTTTCAATTCCATTGGGAAAAGCCCTGGTTTAGTTTAGTTACCACACTGTGGTTGGTCTTAGAAGACATGAATGGGTTAAGTTTATAAAGCACTTCATTTTCCAGCCACAGCTATGGTACCTTGGGTAATTACTGCAGCTTAAACTAGACCACACCTTAGATAAACCTGTAATGCTGGCGTTTTCTGCAAACATTTTCTTTGCTGCAAGCTGTGGCTTGCCTCTCACATATATTTGCTCTCCATTTCCAACTTGGTTTTTCCTTAGCTAGTTTGTACTCAGTTGAACCAACAAATCAGAATTTGTTGATTTAGTTCCATAGCTCTTCAGTCGTTGCGTGACACAACCATATGAGTTATGCGGTAACAGCTGCCGTGGGGGCCTGAGGACTGGCTTTTTGTGCCACATGGAAAAGACTGGGGATGAAGGAAAAGGAGGAAATGGTTCCAAAGAGAAACACTTGGGTTTTCTTAAAGGTGAAAGAGGCCACCTGGATTATAGGCTAGTGCTAAGACAGTTAATTCAGTTCTCGTCATCAAAGGACGTATCCCCACCTCTCCAGTGACCATTTTCAGCAACATGCAGAACTTTTTGTTAATTTTTCACAAGACTTCATGAAAAGAAAGTCTCTGGGTATAGACAGCCGAGTCCTCTGCAAAGAGCAATAATTACAGAGATTTTCAGTGACCAGTTTGCCTCCAGGTCTCTGTCACCACTCCTGCTAGGGCTGCTGTCTCTGCAGCCCGGCCAGTGCTGCAGCACCCAGGAGCACTCCCACTACTCAGGGCAATCTTCAGGCAAGCAGAGATCTGTGGACCTGTCCCCACAAACCCAGCTCAGCCTAGAGGAAATGCCCTGAATGATGTACAGACTCAGCCCATGACTCCTGCCAGAGGGAGGAGCAGTTGCAGATGAAAAGCTCTTTCCCTCACAGGGCCAGACCTAGAAAAGGATCTCTGTCCACAGCATCAGGCTTTGTACGAGCTGATGATAGATGCACTAGACAATATTAATTGCAACAGCAATCACTAATCTGATAACTTGAGCTTTCTGAGTATATTCCAGCAGAGCAAAACAAGGTAATCCTCATGCTACCTGACATTTGCCCTCAGAAACAAGCCTTTATGAGACCCAAAAGCATATATTAAAAGCTAAGGAAAGAAGAAGATTAAAGGATAACATTTTTTAAAACACCTAGTATTTCACCCAAAGAAAGCAATCACTGACTTCAGTTTGAGCGGAATTTGACTCATGCTGACCAGACTGAGGTATCATGGCTTGGGTATGAATGACTAAAAGACCAAATAATTCAAAAATTTTTTTTTTTAATAACAATCACATCGCTATTTTTTCAAATCTCACATTTGAAATTAAATGAGTAGCTTAACCTTACCTAGTGTTAAAAACCCCACGCTCAACAAATCTTCACCCAGTAAAGAAATAGATCAATAAAGAGAAAATAAAATCACCATAGTTAAGAGCTAAATATTCCTATGAGTTAAAATACTAATGAAACTGAAGTTTTAGAACATGACATATAGATCTAAAAAGTCAAATTTAATTTTCAAAAATTCTGAACTTTCAAGTTAAAAATTGACATAGAAGCAAGTTAGTCAAATCTCAATGTGCTAAAGGGAGAGAACATGGATCGTGGGTTTGTGGATAAAAGTCTGAGCTTGTAGAGACTGTTGCCTAAAATACAGACACCTGCCTAGGGGATTTGTAGTCAGTGACTTGCCATTTGATTTTAAGATGCACACAGCTTGACATGTAGCACTAAGTGCAATAAGCATAGCAGAAGAATAAATAACAACTTTAACACCAGGAACTAAGTATATACCAGCACAGAATTAGTACATTGATACTGTAAATACCTGGTGCAAATAAGACAATACATCTCAGTTAAGCTGCAGATTTATAAGACACTTTGTGGAACCATTATGGTATATCTTTGACTGCTTATCTTTGACTGATTTATGTTCTTTAAGATTACTATTAGCATGTCAATTCCCTGAACATCCTTCCTTATGGACCAATGGTAAGAAAGCAAAAGAATTACTTCAGAAATGGTGACAATGGTGAGAGAGGGGTTCCTTCCAAACATCTCATTTTCTACAAGTATTAAACCTGCCTTCAGCAGCTTTCCTGGAAACCCTTAGTCCCTATTTCAGAAACAATTTCTTCATTTAGAAGGAATATCACCAAAGGTCAAGAAATTGGAACAGTATGCAACCAGAAATGGCAAATTCCTTCTTCCAGTGGGACCACAGACTTGGCTCCTAGACCTGGCAGATTGTGGGAAGCTGAGATTTAAAGCTACAATATTTTCACCTCTACAATAGCTGTTCTAAGCTGCTTACAAACAGCTTAAACAAATGAATCCTGAGACTTCCTCACTTAGGCTACAGCAAGCAAGGCACATGACTCTGCCAGTGGAGGAATTTGAAAAGCACACTAATATTTTTTCAAAGTTCTCAAATGTTCTAAAAACACTCTTTCAGCATGGAGAAAGCAATACAGGTTTTTCAGCACAGATTAAAGATGGAGATCACAAAGCCAGTTAGTGAATCCTAACTAATCTAAAACCTCTTAAGGTACCTGCGCTGTCCTTTCTTTCTAGGCACACAAGTTTCCATATTCTCAAATGGAGATTCACAAACAAGAAAAACAATACTTCATTTTTTGAATTTTTTCCAGTTTTAGTGGTCTTGTGTAGTGCTTTGAAGTAAGACCAGTTATTTTAAATGTGAACTACTTATTAAATTGTCATAATTTCAGAAGAAGATTATCCATATGAAGGATAAATCTGAACTGCAGCTCGTTCATGTATAATACATACACCATGTTCTTGATTGAAAGAATTAACATTTACATGGCCTAAAATTCAATGGAAATAAAACCAGATAACCCAGGAGCTTTGTGCTGATTATATGTCTAAGTAGTATCACCTGAGTCCTGGTAAAGATTCTCCTATTATTAATTACTAAGCAAGGCAGTTATTTCAATTTAAGTTACAAATAACTTGAACTCATCAAGAAGCTCACAATTTGCTTTTCATGATGACAGCACAAAGCCCCCAGAGAATGTTCCGCAAATGTTTTATTTTCATCTCTTGCATGCAATATTAGTTGGGCAATAGATGATGACTGCAAGAGCATACATGGAAGTTCTGGAACGCGCTCCATTTCCAGCTTAGACTTCAGGTATTAAAGATGACCCACAAACCTGTGTGAATTAATATATTCTTGACTAGAATTCTTCATATTTTTATGTGCAGACACAGAGCAAAATGTTTTCCTTTCCCTCTGCAGCTACATAGCTATAAGGAAGGAATGCAAGTAACTAATCTGTTCTTTACGTTAAAATAACTTGGGATAGGTTCAGATCTTCTGTCCAACAAGTAAACAACAGAGCTGAAGGAGATTTCATAAGCAATAAGAGGCACAATAAAGGAGTCTTTCTGGGACTAAACTCAAATAGTTGTAATCTACTGATAGCAAGAGAAAGTAATTTTGTAGCAGAATGGATACAGCAACTTGAGGCACTAAATTGCATTTTGAGTTTCATCAGTGGTGAGTGTAACGAAGCTGGGTCTTATTGATAAAATAATTCCTTTTACCAGCAACCTGAATTCCACCACACCATTAACTCATGCTCACCCAGTCGTAGGTGTTCTCTGGATACATGCTATTCTAATACACAAACAACCACACATTCTTATGACTGTACTCAAACCAGAGATCAGAACAGGGCCAACTTCATTTATTGATTCTCAATCATTTATTGATTCTCAAGGTTGCCTAAATTAAAATCCTTTTAACAGAAATTTTAACAGGTCCCTATATATTTTCCTTTGTCAGTTTTGGAAGTAAATTAATGTCCACTGGTTCTAAGTACTATCTACTTGTGCCCTCACTAGTGTACATGTTTTTTTTCCTACAGTACCAGCCACCACCTCCACCCAGCCCATGGTAGCACAAAAGTAATGGGATGAACATCTGGAATTTACCACTATTTTGTACAGGGAGTACAACAGCCTTACAACAGAAAACATGCATGACAATCTGGCTGTATATTTATTCCTAAGTACAAATGTCTGCATTTATTGTTCTCAATAACCAAAACTTTTTACAATACAGTGGAACACCTCTTCAGTTGTGGGTGCCTGTTTCACATATACCTTTATCAGATTTAACTTCCTGCTAGTGGTTTACCACAAAGTTTACATGTTCCTGCAGAGCCAACTGTTCCGTTTGTAGCAGGTGTACCTTGGAGAAACCTTTCTGGTCACAAAAACTAAATGTGGAAAGCACCATTTGATCAAGAGGAAGCATGTGCAGGAACATAACCTCTTCCTACTTGGATGGTACCCGTGCAGCTCCAGCCTGATGCAGAAATGTGACTTCCAGGAAGTGAGTGGTGCACTCAGTTGTTTCTCCAAAACTTGAAGAAAGACAGGTAGGGTCAAGTCTTGGCAAAATTTTAGTTGGGCAGTTCTTTTCTCCTGGATCAGCAAGGCTGAATTTGAAGCCCAGACAGAAGGGACTGGCCAGCTTCGATTCAAAGATGCATGTAAGGAACATTCAAGGATTCAAGGGACCCAATTTCCTGTCCCCAGTGCAATTGCCCAGGGTTTCCTGTTGAAGAACTGAAGCTCTCCAGAAGACTTTCCACTCATATACTCAATCTGCTCTTTACTGAAAATAAAGCTTAGACTGAATAACTGTTCACCTCTGACACGTCCCAGAACTTCAGTCGAACAGACCAGCCCTTTGCAGGGAAGATTAACAAGGAAAACCATCATCTTTAAAATCTCAGTCCATAATTTTAAACTGCATTTTGTCCTTCAGCTGGATGCATTCCTTAGAAGTCTCCAAAACACACACCACATAGGCAGAGCTCATAAGTGCCCCAACAGGAAACTGCAGGCATACCATTATGTCTAAAACTGCTCAACCTTTCCAACTCTTTAATCCCCAAATAAAAATTGTCTGGTTAAAACTGTGACTAGTCACTGCCAGGAATAACATCAACATTTTTCTATAGTATACAACATACTGGACTCTGGTCACATTCACAATGCAGTCTGAGGGTATTAACTTCATCAGTCTGCTCCTACTGATGTCTTTGCATTCTCTAAGGCTGGAGATGCAGTCATTGTTGGTGAATCAAGGAGCTTCTTTTGAATTTCCACATGCTAAAAGGAGGAAAATCAATCTCAAATTCAATGCTCTCTCCCCCGCCTCCTTCCAAATGGAAAAAACTGCTCCTGAAGGTCACGACGGCACTACCCTCCGAATCTTACAAGAAAGACATTAGAGCAGAACACGATCCTGCGCTCCGTCATTACTGGGGGATATTGGAAAGAGGACAAAGGAACGTGCACACATAAGTGAGGAGTGGGCTCTTTTCTTGTACTGGCCACATTCAACTTGTTTGTTCAAGGAAAAGAAAAAAAAAGAAAGAGTGGAACAAGACATGCATGCCTGATGCTGTTAGTGCTTAATACACTGGAAAAATTGTTTAGGAACAGTTCATCCTTAAAATTACCCTGTAAAACCATCAGTTATTGAGATCTTACTTTATCTATTGCGTATATGTTCCTTCTAGTCCACCATATTTATATATACTTCTTTTCTTGTGTTTTTAGTTTGACTTTGATGCTTTTGATGTGGATGACTCCCTGAAGTTTTCCTTCCTTTACTGGCCCTACTGGGTCAGTGATAGTGCATATGTGTAGTGCTACTGTTCTCTTGGGAGTATCAACAGTGTGAAAGACCTTCACACGAGGAACAGAGGCAGCCTGCCAGTAAGGGCAGCTTGTGGCCCAGTCCTGTTCACCACTGAGCATCCTGTCCACTTAACGTCTCAGTTCCCTAAAGCCCCAAACTGAGGAGGACAGCAGTAGTAGAAAGCAGTTTGCCCAATGACAGCACAGCACAGGTACTTCGCTAGGTCTGCTATGGGCACTACATGAATTAATACATTATGCATTCTTTCAGTTGAGAGGGCAGAGAAAAATTGCAGTCTAATTAGCAGATACATCACATATCTCGTGTCTTTCAGCTGTGTGACTGCACTGGGGAATATCCCAATTCCTCTATTCTTGCTCCTTTTTTTTGTTTGTTTGGTTTTTTTTTTTTGAAAAAGGTGTGTCTGGGGTTTTAAATATACTTGACACAGAAGAGATATTCAAATAAAGGAGTCTATCACCAGCACTCACATTTTCTTAGCCCACAAATCAAATTTTAAAAATTAGGTTTAAAATACTTCATTAAAGTTTCTATTTCTTTCAAACACACTGATGATTCCATAACAAAAGTGGTCCAAGAGGAAGCCAAAAACATTTGGTACTGATGTATGTCTTAAATAACCCATCTTTGTGTACCAAGGAACATCAGCCTGGAGTGGAACTAGATCATGAGCTCCAGTCCAGTATGAGCAGCTGCAATGCAATGCCATCACAACAACATCACCACACATTTCTCACTTTAATAGTAACAAATCTTCCAATTTCCAATCTAAATTTATTCATGGACAGTGTTTCAAAAAGAAATGCAATAAAGTATTGTGCTGTGACTTACACCTTTTGTATTACTTACATTATAGAAACAATGAAATATGTCATAAATGTCATCTGGATTTATTTTGGTGTGCCGCTGAATGACATTCAATGGTTGACTCGTCTAATTTAAGTCTGAAGCGACTGTTAATTCACATCTAGATTGCAGCTGAACAGAAGCCAAAGTTCATTCCACTTTGATTTTCTGCAAAATTTAAATCAAGCAAAATGCTTAGCATTTTTCTATTATTCTTATTCTGTGAGCAACTTAGTACCAAGCTGAGAAATCTGTGTCAGCACATGTGGGCTGGCATATAAAAAGCCAGGAAGCTCAGAGAAACTCTAGGCTGACAATGGCCAGCCTTTGTCTATGAATAAGGTAAACTCAGGTCCAAAATGCTTATTCCTACTTTGCAAATCTGACCCCTCTCCAACAGGAGAGGCCTACAGTGCCAGGGAACTGCACAGGGACTTCTGTTGCAAGGAGAAAATTACTCTATTCCATTTTTAGTGAGGCCAGTTTCCAGCTTCTGCATGGCTTCAAACACGGAGGAAACCCTCACCACAAGGAATGGGAGGGAACTACCTTAAAGTAGAAAAATCTTCTCCTAGTCACAGCCAGTGCAAGTTTTGCAGGTGCTCTGGAGCAGTCTGGAGCCAAATTGGTATAACTTATCAAATTGTGAACTCCCTTCACCAACCTAAGCATCGAGGCCTGGTGCAGCTCAGAGATTGTGAGCACTGGAGGTGGCCAGGTTTTCACGAAGTAAGAACAGAGCAACCACCTCTACAGCCACCACATACAGGAGTGCTCAATACAAGTGCTGCACTGAAGGGTTGTACCAGCTCCAGAAGACAGAAACTCCAGAAAAATGCAAATTGTCATGCGTGTCACAATGCCTTGCAACACACCTGCTAGGCATTAGGAGCTAAAAAGCAATTGCTTTAAATAAATACTGGTCATAATATCAATTATGATATCCCACTTGAAGAACAGTGATTTTCTTAAGTATATACCATAACAATCTAGAGAAAAAACCAGCATAGGTGGGGAGGGGAGGCTGCAAACAGTAGAGCAGGTTAAGTTTCCCCAGTTCAAAAAGGACAGAAAACCAGGTGCAGTCAAAATTCTGCAAGGCCTGATGGAGAAGTCAGGAGAACATATCAAAAGCATTAGGAAACATCAATGAATGCAGAAGAACATATTGCAGAGTGGCAAATCACTCTAAAAAGCAAAACTTGAAAAAAGCCTTTTTTCACTGATTTCATAATTTACCATTTCACAACACCCACTCGTGCATTGAGACTTGTACCTAAGGAATTTAAATCCAAACACATCTCCAGATCCCAGGTAGGTTTCAGTTTTGCTGAGTGTGTTAATCCTATGATGAAAACCATCTTATTTTCCCTATATTAGGCAATTTTTTCTTTGTTTAAATACTGAAATGTGCACTTCAGAGTCTCCTATCTAAAGTGCATCCTGAAGATCAGGATTGCCAGAAGAGTCCTCCTGGCTCTTACCAGTCTTCTCTAGTCTTAAGAAAACATACCTGAGGTTACATGTCTCTTTCTGTTTTTGTACTATCATTTACTGTGATGTTTATGAATTGGAGATTGTAAAGATGACAAGCATCTCTCTGCTCTCACCAACATCAGATATATAATCTCCAGCAGCAGTTATAAGATCATGGAATGTGTCCAGATATCATTTGTGCAATATATACCATGAGACCTCAGCTCTGTCTGGCAGAGCTGTGATAGTACAGCATGAAAAATAAATTCCCACCTGGAATGTGGGCTCTGGTCATAAACTCAAGTGAATTTAAATTGTCTAGGGATTAGTGCCTTTTCTTAGAAACAATTCTGCATTGTCACACACCGAACTTGTACCCTTCAAGGATAGCCCTGATGCCCAGAGAAGGGTGTTCCTTGTCACACACCAGTTAAACTACATCAGAACGTACAGTCATGACTCCAAGTGATGTGCCCTGTCAGTCAAGCTACATGAAGCAGATGTATGTGAGGATGGCATAAAGGACATAATTCTGTACTTCCCCAAAACTGCCTCCTCTGCATTTTTTAATGCAGGGATATAAAGCTGAACTATCTTGCACAAGAGTGAATATTCCCTGAAAATACAGAAGGGAAGCTATCAGCTGCGTCTGACACTCTGCTTCTCTTTGTCACCCATATTTCTCAAGGGAAGAAACTTCACTGTGTGGGAACAGCAATTTTTCCCACCAGCTCTCCTACAACTCCTTAGCAGTTAATTATTTTGTCTTGCTCTGCCTGTGCATGTGGGTTCTGAATTGCACCCAAAGCCAGCACAGAGCTACTGCAAACAGAACTTTTTATTTTACTCTCCCAGGTACAGGACTCTTGTCATTTGTTACCCTCTAAATTATCTACAATTATTTTGTTTAGCAGGCTAATATGGGAACTCTGTTTAATATGACAGAAAGAACAATTTAACTGAGTTGTGCTTTGTATCACACATTAGCAATCAGCACGTTAATAAGTCTGGAAGATTGATATCAGTTTGAAAGGCAAAACCTACACAAAACAATTAATTAAGAAAGTTAAAACAAATGAACTGCTCAGGATGGGATTGGATCCATGAGACGAGCTGGTAAAAGCCCAGAAGGAAATAGTCTAATTGAAAACGGCAGTAGAAGGCACACAGTACAGTTGAACATTATCTTATCAGAAAATTAGCAAAATGTAATTTTTTTATTGGATTTTTACAGATGTTATTTTTAACCACATCAAAAAAACCCACCTCGTGGCTATTGGCACAAATTGTCATAATTACTATAATTTGAAGTCTGAGCTGTGGAGTGACTGCTCAGATAACTATCTCGTCCTCCTTATGCTGTATTAGGAAAGCAGCCGGGAGACATATCCTCTCATGTTTTCTTTTTGTACTAGGTTTGGACTTCATTTGTGTCTGTTATCCAATTTCATTCTTGAGAATACTAAAGAATAAATTCTTTTCCCCTACCTGAAACACTGGAGAAAATCAGGAGGTTAACATTAAGAGAGGTAAAGTTGACTTTAATTAACATACCAATTACCTCCCATTTGCAAGCAAATTGTTTTATTTCCTTCCATATGCTCCCTGGGGAAGCCTTTTTTTTTTTTTTCCTCTATACATGATCATTGACTTTGGGAGGAAGAATCAGGCTCTGTGCTCTCAAATGAAGGGAGAACCAGAAGAGAAATAGTTAGCATTGTAGCCCATGTCTCAGGAATCCCATGCTGTGGGGTTACTAGCACTTTCTAGCCTTGCAGATTGGTGTGAAAGTGCTTTACAGATTGTGAATTGCACAGTAGTGGGAAATTAGCTAGCTATTTTGATTGATCTTTCCAGTATCCCAAATCTCTGAAACACACATGTTAAAGACTGTTTCCTTCCTTAAAATGAATATTTGGGGCAGTTAAAATGAATGAGGGGCAAAATCACCCCACAAATGGGAAAATCATTCTTTATGCAACACAATTGTACAGCATTTAGATAACACTCAGCCAAAACATACTTTGAATTGTGGTTCCACTGGCTTCTGTGAAAGCTAAGCAAGGTTAAAAGTTATCAGAATTTGGATGAACAACTTTCCAAGGAAAATCTTATGTACTTTGAGAAACAGTGCTAGTAAATCAGTAAGAAACATTCTTCCTGTAAGTCAGGAACTGGACAACCTCTTCCCTGCAGTATTGCAGTGTTGTTCTTAGAAACAAATAACAAAACACATCCTACAAGTCCTTGTTAACCTCTAAAAGAACCTATAGTATCCTTTCTTTCCCAGACTAGAGTTCCTCTTCTCAGAATGAGAAGCAAGCATCAAGACAAGCAACATTCTATTGTAGCTACAAATACACGGGTACAACATAATAGACACCACAGCATGAAGCCTGAGATGCCTTGTGCTGTCTCCTGCCTGGCCTCCACCTGCCCTAGCACAAGGGAAGACTCTGCAATGGCCTCATCCTAGAGCCTCTCAACAGTACTTGGTCTTCACAGAAAAGTAGATAAGCAAGCAGATAAGCATTGTCCCTACGTTATTCACAGGTACACTTAGTCATAGAGAGAATAAATAAAATCCTAGAATTTCCTGTAGAAATAAGTGAATTCCAGCAACTGGAATGCTCTGATTATTCATGAATCTTACATTATGAATAAATAAAAATAAAAAATTCCTAGTCCTGATTCCCATCACACTGCCCTATCACAAGAAAAAGGATGCAGAAGATGAAAGCAGGACACAGTGCACAGCCCAACAGGGTTACCCAGGTGTAATTCTGTAACTTTACCATACTGTGAAAACTGTATGGGTCATATGTTCAGTGGATCTAATATCCAGGAGGTCTTGCCAACAACCCACAGGTGTGCACAGGGGTGCAATATGTGAAAGGAAAGCAATTATGTGGGTGGGTACACATACAAAACGGCGTTTCTAAATCCTGCATGAATTCATTCCACACATCTGCATCCATTTCACATTCAGGAATTACATAAAGGGAAGAGGAAAAGAGAAAAAAAAAAATCTCTTTTAAAGATACGTAAGCATTAATGCTGCTCTTTGGCTGGCTCTGTCCTCAGGCCTCTCACCCTTCCCTAGGACCCACTTCAGCAGACCCCTCTGTAAACCAGCACTGATAAGCCCAGCCCAGGCATTCTGGGGTCAAGACACCAGTTTCTGTTGACTCCACCACCATCTCCCATGCAGACTGTGCTTCTCGACTGGAGGGGGAAGTTGTATGAAGAGAAAGAGGAACCCCCCTCCTTCCAGTTTAATTGACAGGAGGGATTTTCTGGGGGATTTTAACTTGAAAACCAAACAATAAGCTACAATCCAATCATTGTTCTGGTCACTTTACTCACATGTTACAGACCTTTATTTTATTCTGTGTCCGTTTTTGTCCTCTCAGTTTACACTTGTAGAGGTACGGACCTGGGTATGCATCTGTGTTTTTGGAGTGTTTCCACAGTGCAAAGGAGAGGTTATACTACAAGCAGACTAAGTGTGACAAAGTGACATTATACCAGGCCAGCAAGGAGGGTAATAAAAGTTGAAACAAAGTCTCTTGGGTCTCAGAGAACACAAACTGTAGAGTCAGTTTGACTTTGTGTGTGGAGAAGGAGGGGAGAACAGAAGTCATACCCCTGTATCACACTACGCTCTGCAAAATACAGGCTTACAGAAAAATAAATATCGAGCAACAGGCAATTGTTGCATTAAATTAACTCACACCTGATTAATCAGGAATGCAGAATACAATCTCCTCTTAAGTGCAGAAAAATTGGTGCTGAGAAATTGGATTAACCTGCTTTGCCAAGGAATACTTTAATCTTCTCTGTACCTCTCCAATTTCTTGTTGGTTTTCGAAGGCACCCTTTGCTCAGTCTAAGTGCCCTTCCCTGTTTGCAAATAAAGGGCTACATCCTGCAGTCCTTTCCCTGAATGACAGAATTTGGTCCTTAAGCTGCAGTATATCATTTCTACAAGAAATTCTTCCCTGCTACAAGAAAGCTTAACCTTCAGTGATTTTAGCAAAATGTTAGATTTACTGATTGTTAACATTAAAGGACAGCAAATAAATTTTATAGAAATATTAGATTTTATTGTGATAGTAGAACCAAGACATAATAGATAGCTTTTTTTTCTCCTGAATCTCAACATCTACAATCAAGTTCAATATTCAAATTAAATAATGTGAACTTTTAACTCACAAGATTTCAGGAGAGCCCTGAAGATAAAACCTGAGTAAACTTAAAAACTCATAAAGCAAAGCAATATTTACTCAGCAGATCAAAGGCATCCAGTTCACATGGGATATGTCACCTCTACATTTTTCTACTGTCTTCTCTTCTCCCTGCTTCAGTAACCCCATTTTTCCTTCTCCAGCAACACCTCCATTTCCACCCTACTACAGTTTGTTAAATCTTCGTGTCCCCTGCCCACTGTACACCCAACTATCCTCTACCATTTCACCCTACATTTGGCCTACACTACACTTCAGATGCCCCAAGCAGGCAAACTCCTGGGGGATCCATTCTTCTCTGTTCCCAGGACTGTCAAATGCATTTCACACCCAGCAGAGCTCTTACGCACCGTATATGACAAAGCCGAAAACTCAATCATACTTTCATCTCTCTGATCTCTACAAGGGCCAAGACAGACAAAGCATAAGTGGGCTTTATTTTTTCTTCAAACCCAAAATTCTTAAAGTGGTTCGGAATTTCCACTGACTTATAGAGAATTATTTTCCAATAAAGCTATTTATGTAACTACATATATATGTATATAAACATATCCCCAGCCATTTCCAAAACTTCATCCTCATGTGCTGCCAAAAAAACAAAAGCCACTCACTTTACAAACCCTAAATATCTCAGCCACCTGGGAGAAGGAAACCACGGCATTTAACTTTTTTCTGTTTTTCCCTTTTGCACTTCATTTAGCCCTTTCTGCCTGTGCCTGCTGCAGCCCAGGGTGCTCCACTATCCCCAGGATTAGCAGAGATCTCTGCCGATTGCTCACACCTGCAATTCAGACAACTCCGTTCCGCTCTGTGCAATCAGCCATACCTCCGTAAGGCCATCAGCTCCCAAGCTGACAGGCAAACAGAGACCCACCTGATGGGTCAGGCCAGACACCTGCAAAGGAGCTGGAGCAGGAAGGAGAGGGGAGAGGGAGGAAGGGAAGAGGTGGAATTACACAATTAAAAGACCTGGTGGATGTTTTGAAGGGGAGGAGTATTACCTGCTACCCATGGGTACATAACGAACACCTGACTGTGAAACCAGCACTCCCAGTGAAGTTGTTTGCTTGTTTAATACCCAGTGGAGTGGGTCCCATTGATAGAAATCAATCTACTGGTTTCAAAACAAGAGGTCAGATCTTTTAACAGCAAATGCTTAGGGAATTTAAATTTAATTTGCCACCAAGTCTCTGTTACCAAAATGTATAGAAAGACTGGTGAAACACTACACTGTTACTTTGTCATAGATGCACCCTGAATAAATTAAGCCAATTGATTTTCCTTCATTTCAATTATTTCTGTGAAATAAGAACAGAAATGCTGTCATTCTCCTATGGCTGCATTATGCCCGTGCCAGACAATTTCCTATTACTGAACATGGGGAGCACCCTAAAATATTCTTAACTAAATATGATCAGTAAGGTGATCTTTAGGTGATCTAAGGTCTGCTTCAATGATTACTTTAAACAAAATAGCACACAAACCCCAAACTGTGTGTGCTTACTCTTGTCTCTTGCTATGTACTTGTACAACAGCAAAGTTCCTGAGAGAATAGTCACAACTCTTACACGGGTGTCACTGCACAGGGCTCAGCACCGATTTAGCATTTGAAAACAAAACTGTATTAAAAAACCCCATGTAGAAAAGAATGTCTCTGTCAGAAGCAGCTGTTTGCCTCTGCCTATTTCCTGTCTTAAAATTAATTTCATATTAATTCACTGTAGGATGGGGGTCTTAATATTATTTTAAACCTTGTTCTGGAAACTGACAAAAGTCAGACCCCAGCTGATGTTATTTATTTCTGTGCCATACAGTCATCGAAGGTCAGGATGTGACCTCGGACCAGTTTTAGCCCTAGCTTATGAACTGAGGTTTAAAGGCAGCACTTGGAAAGGGATGGCAGCAACCTAAACTTCAGGCAGCACTGAGCCCCGAGATCAAACCTTCTCTAGTATTGCTCCTTGTTTTAACTACTACAGAAAGTACAGAAACTTAGTGTTGCTACAGAGAAGACATCATGTCCTTCCTTTGTAAAGGGACAGGCTAGAAAACAGAGTGACCTTCAGCTACTGCAGAGCAGATCATGGGCACTCTCCTTTACAGCGTGCTCTGTACTTCATGACTAAGCAGCCTTATTTTGCACCAGCCAAAGCATTTCCCTTTGTGGCAACATTGGTATGGCCAGAGCACCCCAAATCTTTGCCAGAACCATCTGAACATTTATCTACCAGAGAGGCAGATGGGATGCATGGAGGTGAGGATGTGTGCAGTAGAAACACAGAGGCAAATGGCAAGGTCTCTGTGTACCCAGTGTCCACCCAAGACCTCCCACAGGCAAGGTACCCACGTAAGGTGCTGAGGAAGTACTTTACATTAACAGAGGAAGCCAAGCATAATGGAACACCACAATTCCTTTGGACACAGTGAATCACAGAGTCCTCACTAACATGCCAAGGGCTCCTTCCCCTCTTACTGGGAGCGTGGCATTACAAGCAATGCCAGATTGCTGTGGCTCCCATCTAAGTACAGACTTGTTGACACTTCCCTACCTCCAAGCAGGGAGAAAGTTCCTCCCAGCTTTTCCTGTGCTTAGCAACTCTTCTTTCTGTGACCAGGGAGGAACAGAAATTGTTAAACCATTTGAATGTATCAGGTTCTCAGTTACACATAAAATCTCTGTACATCCAACAGCATAGTCAGTCATTGCTGAGTCTTGGATATTATTTTGCAGCTCAAATTAAACTAAGAAACAATTAGTATCATCCCATTTTGTAACAGAGTATTTTATCAGCTGAGTAGAATACAGAGCATAATTATATGGCTATATCCAGAGATTACACACTTTGTCAGATGTCAAATCATGTCGTGTTAACCACCAAGTTATCCTGAAATTGTTCAGCGACAAGTGAGAAAGAATTTGGTCTCTCTCTGTGTGGTCTCCCTGCTGCATGCATATTTTCCAGCTGTTATCCCCCTGACCTGCATACCTGCTGGGGACTCCTTCAAGCTTATCAATCAAACTAGAGAACAGAAAGCCCAGCCTGACATCTGACCAGCTAACAGGAAGTGAACAGTAGCCCTCTGCTATCTAGTCCCTTTCCACTTGTCCCCACGATGTAGGGAATGAACCAACACCTTGCAGAAGAAAAATGAATGGAGCTGATGCATCAAGGTCAAACAGGACTGACAAGTTCTCTAAAAAAAAAAAAACCAAAACAAAACACCCCACCAACAAGAACTCCTTACTCTCAAAGTCACTCCAATCCAATCAGCATTCACTTACAAATGATTAATATAGACTGGAAATTTCCTGTTATTTCTCTGGTTTGAGAATCAGAAAAAAGTAGTGATATTCATGACGGCTTTATCCATTACAGACCCAAAGAAGACTAGATCAGATGCTTTTGCCTTTGAAAGATCATTTCTGTGGGGCACATAGCATCTCTTGGTAAGCATTGCCTTTCATGTGCGTAACATTTTAAAGGAAAGAAGGACCAAAAGCAATAGGTTTCCAGGCTCTTCTGCCTTACAAATATTAAACCCATTCACAAAAGGGGAGAACTTGCATAAAATGTTATTAGGTGACTGGAAGGACAGAAAAGGGCATCAAGATCAGGCGTGTGGCAATTACAATAACCATACATAAGGTGTTTCATCCTAAACTTCTGCACAAACACCAGTCCATGAATCTTTGACTGATCTCCCTCTGGAGACTCAGAAATTTTGCTTGGAGGTTTTTTGTTGATTTTTTTGTTTGTTTGTTTTGGGGTTTTTTTGTTTGTTTTTTTTTTGTTGGTTTGGGTTTTTTGTTTGGTTTTTTGTTGGTTTGTTTTTTGGTGTTTTTTTTTTTTTGAGTAGCCAAATAGCTGTAAACAGCCCCAGCCTGAATTTTAGTCTACTTAGTGCTGCCAAAATTTGAAAGTTCTTTTCTGATCTTTTGTCACTTTCAGTTTTCCAAATCACTGGAATACAAAACATCATGAGTAGGTTTTCTTTCATGATTACCAGTCTTAGAAGTGACCCAAAGTTACAACAAACAAGATCAACATCACCTTCAATCAAAGATGTCCTGAGCAGTAATAGCAGAAATCAAAGGAGCTAACTTTCTTTTAAGCCAATAAGAAGGAAATTGGGAAGGAAATTCAGGGCTGGGTATGCTGGTTTTTAAACTATTATACTCATCTGTATCCCTCAGGGGGGGAAAAAAGACTGCACCATGCTTGGAGCTTATCTTTTCCTTTAACCTATATCCTCCCTTTTAGTGAAGCTGTTTGCCACCATCTCTCTAAATCTGAGGAGAACATGTGTTTTATTGGAATGCTTTGTCCAATTTTAACAGAAATTTACAATAACCACCAGATATTTATTTAAAAAAAGAACAGAGAGGAAAAAGATTAAGCAGCTTAATTGCACCACACCTACGCAACATGAGGTGCTTAAGCAGTGACAGCAAAGAGATTTCTCTTCTCAGAAAAAAAATCAGATATGAGAAAGTACTGAAACATTAGTGGAGCCCACCTGTGTGTTAGTCCTAGACCACACTAATGTAAGGTTGCTTTTTTTTATTTTTTTATTTATTTTGCACAGAATAGAGAATTATAAGAATACAAAGGATCAATCCAGCCACCTTTTCAGAACTTTCTAGTATAAAAATTCATTTGCATTCCACAAGTAATGAACCTTTTAAGCCAAATTGAATCTATCAGTTGAGCTGGGCCTTCTGAGTCTTCTGGCTCCTCCTCTCCTCATCCAACACTTCAAAGGAATGCCTCTCTCTTCTATTAAAAGTCTGTGTCTTGTAAAAATTCACCACACCCTAGGAATTCCCCTCTTGGAATACACTACTCAGACTTGTGATTTGGGTACCTTATTTTTAGAGAAAACATTTCCAGTACAACCACAACTGGAACATGACTGTTCAGAGAAGCAAGAGGAGGGTGTGTTTTGGTAACAGTAATTTCTCCTACTCCATAAATCACAGAAATTCACACAAAATAATTCTTCCACAATACAGAGGGAGAAGCCACATAGGAATCTGATAAATCCTTTCTAAACCAGCAAGATACAGCTCTAGGGTGAAGAAACATACAAATAAAGAGGTAAGAATTGGCATCAGAATAGAGCTGGGTGACACCAGGCAAAAAAAGAGAGGAGCTGAGCTCTCAAAAGCTGGTATTGGAGAAGCTTTGGTACAACCTTTCAGTAGGAACAGAAGAGGGCAAAACCCAACTTGCCTGAAAAGTGAAATCAGATGGACTTTGAGATGGGGATGGACTTCAAAATGGGATTTTTATCCAAATATTTCTTGAGACAGCAACAACAGACTTGATTGTCCATTGCAATGCTAAAATAAAAAGTGTTGCCATTACTTGAGTCTCTTCACACTGAGGCCATAAAGGAAGCCACTGACAGATTTTGCCCATGCAAATGAAGCCCAAATAAGGGTCTGGGGAAAATCTGCTAAATTAAATAGTCTAGGCCTAAAAAAAAAAAAAAAAAAAAAAATGCAGGAAGCATCTCAGGTAATTTTCTGAATTAATTTTTTTCTTATTTTATTTCCACACACATTAATTCTCTTGAATCACTGTTAAGGAAACACAAAAGGAAAACAAATGCCTGAGTGCTGCTTCCTTTCCTGTTTTTGAACCGAAAGACTTGAGGGCTTTTTTCGTCAAGTTTTAAAATTAGCATTAAGGTACAGTTATGTATAAGAAAAATAAGTAGGAATGCTTAGCACTGGCTTTTACTTCTCTTATGGTGGTCTTACAGAACAAATAGACCAGAGAAATAAGGGAATATTAAGTCATCACAAGTAGGTTCTTTTTCTACCCACTGTTCTACACACATCATACGGTCCAGAGTTGTAATATCAGGATTCTACAGTCATTTCAACTGGTACAAGTACCAAAGTGAGGGCTGATGCCGGCAAACCATGTCCTCAAGGCTCCCAAACACTACAATAATCAACAAGGCACCTGACAGAATTAAAAGCTACCGAAGCAAGGCTGATTCATGGGGATGGAAATTAAACATGGATTTCTGTTCAGTGCAGAAACAAGATTAGTGGTCACCTACAAAGTAGTACCTTCGACAAACATAGTCCTTAACTGGGCAACACTCATTAAGTGGCACAAATACAGTATATTTTCCATCCAGAGTGAGAGGTGGCAGCGTAGCAAAACCCTTATGTCAAATCCCTCTTTCCAGATCGTGCTCCTCAGATAGTCACCGCTAATTTTCAGTGACCTCTTAAGCCACCATAATAAAATGAAGGCTTTAATTTAGCAGTTTTCACTTTTAGATCTCAGAATTTTTGCAGAAACAGGAGAGTAAATTTAAATTAAATACTCCTTGTTTTGATAGGAAGGACAGACACTACCAGTAAATCCAGTAGAGTACATTTTCTTCTTGTTAATATTCAAACAATGCATATACAAGCTCATATATCAAAGCGACTGTGTGTTGGACATAGTTCGAGCATAGTGAACAGAAACTTAATTATTAGGGAACAAGCAGGATCATCAAATGAGAAGAATTTTGCAGTACCATTAAGGTATGACATTTGCAAGCAGGTAACCAGTGCTCTGCAGGGACACAGAGTGAAATCTGCTGCTGCAGATGCTTCCAAACGCTGCAGCTTCACATTCAGAGCAAAATGAGCCCCATCCAGCTCAATTCTGAAGCTGTTCAGGTGTGGGTTGGTTTTTTTTTTTCCTGAAATCCCTGGATTCATAAAAGGGAAAGAGCAAGTATTTTCCCTATCCAGTCTGTTCCTGACTAGAGGTATGAAAAGAACCGAAAGCTGCCTAGCACAACCACCTTCTCTTGCGAGGGCTCTAACAAGGGTACACTGTCCTGTAGCACACAGACATCTCTATGTGCAATGCCCATCTCTATGTGCCTATGCCATGGTCATCAACATGAAAGCAGAACGTCTGTACTTGTTGAAGTGCTGCCTGTTCATCAATCATGACTGCATAACAGTGCACACATCAAGCCCTTGTATACAGCTCACACTCCTGTTCACTTGAAACTTTTTCCACAAAAAACTCTAAGAAAATAAGGGCCAAAATACCAGTTGTTACAGTCACCTGTGTCATAGAAAGGGCCTCAGTATCAGGCTTCAACTCCATTGCACTGATTCAAAGAATAAAGGTCTGTGCAGTGCCACCTCATGCTATTTCCTCAGATAAAAGGAAAAGGCTTCCATCTACAGTTCATTAAACACAATTTTACCTTTGTTTCTTCCACATTAGAAATAGATAGAAGATTGGATTATCTTTATTTATTTTTAAAGGATCACATTTTTGTCATCAAGGACAGATAAAGCCTCCAACTAAAGAGTGCACTGGACAATTATTTTTAAATGCTTGTGCATCTGAGTCACACTGTATAAAAGAGAGATACCATCCCCCCTCCCCAGACATACACGCCAAAAAGGAAATTAGAGAGGAAAAATGAAGAAAGAAAAAACACCTTTTCTTTCCCGGTGCAAAATGCTCACAACACTTCAGGGTGTTTTGGTAAAACACATTGATTGCATCACTGTTATTTGAGTTCAGATTCACTCTAACTTTCAATCACATCATCTGTACTCTTCCAAAATAGATTCAAAGGTCTAAAAAACCCAGCTTGATAGCAGAGAGGGACATTTATTTATTTATTAAAAGGACATTTTTCCCAGACTTTAACTAAACCTCATCCACTCTTGTCACTCTGGGCAGACAGTTGAAAGCAATATTAGAGGAGGTAATTGCATAGATCAGTCAACAGCCTTTGTCCCCTTGCCACTGAGACTTACAGTAAAATGGGCACAAGAAAACATTGTACTGGATTAAAGGCAGGTCTTTTTCTCCAGTTGCTTGCTGCTTACCAGCTGTTGTGTTCAATGGCAGGGACAGAAGCTCTAGCAGTATCTATAGGGGAAATCTAGCCTGACACTGGCCCTTTTTTTTTTTTTTACCTCTCCCTTCTCTCCAGGCTTGAAACAGATTACTCTTTGTTTTTAAAGTGAAACTATACCAAAAAGTATTCTATCTTGTCATCTGCCATTAAGCCATTAATCATGTGTGCAGAGCACTTTACTAGCTATGAATTTTTAGGATTCTCCATTTACAAGAACACCATTTCTGTAACTTCTCAGATTGACAAACATTTTTCTGAATCCTTTGATCTTATTTGGAGCAACTCATGAAAAGACTCAGAGTAGCTGCTTAAACAAACAGTACAGGGAACAGACAAATTTTGTTAACATTTGATTGTAAATCACTGACAGCAGCCCACATGCTGATAAAAACAGATACTCCACTGTCAAGAAAAACTGTACCTGTTATGAGTATGTCAGAAGAGTTGCAAGAAAACTCCAAGTATACCTTGCAAGTGACAGAATTACAGCTGAAAAGTACAGTGAGGTTGAATACAAATTGAAGGGCACTGAACAGAAATGCAACAATAGAATTAAAGAGTCAAAAATAGAAATTGTTTTGTGTCAGGACATACATCATCAACACCACCTTTTGGAGAAGAGTCATCACTCGGCTTTTGACAGCACAGGCTGTAAATGGATACTGTTTCCACAATAATATAGTTTATCTTCATGTTCTGACCTAATTCAAAAGCATTGAAAAGCACAGTGTTGAGGCTGGTGCTGGAATTTTTAAGCCAAGTCGTATCGTTTTAATCACGAAGTTTAATAGGACCATTGCAAACAGTAAAATGGTATCAGCTCCATTCAGCATTTGCATCACATTTTTGAGAAAACATTCAAAGCCAGCTCATCTACAGGTATATTTCTGGGGAGTTCAAACATGTATTGTGTTCATTGATTACAGGATTTTTTAAGTTGCCACTCACCTCAGAAACTATAGTTTTAACTTTTTAGGTAAAAAACCCACACTCATTCTGAAATTATTACCTTTTTTTTTTTTCCACTGAAGCTTCTGAAAATAATAATCAAAGGTATATAAGAAGTTATATGTCTTTTTTTATAAAGTTCTACCTCCAATGGATTAAGGCAGATCCTAAACAAATTAGATAAAATTTTCATTGCCTTTGCAGAAATTTTAATCCAAGTTTCTGATCTACACTTTGTGGTTGGGTACTTATCTCATGGACTGAATCAAAACCTCAGATCCAAAGATCTCTAAAATTCTGAAACCATTTGCAAAAAATCGTGTATGAACTGATGCAGAGGCAACCATCTTTATCATTTTCCCTTCACTTTTATAAGAAACAAGTTTTTACTCTTTTAAACATGAACAGCTAGCCAAACTCCAAAGTTTTCCAAGCAGGTGACTCCCAGTTATCTTCCTGATGGCAGGAATAGAATTAGGGCATAAATATGTGACCACAGCCCCAGAAAGTTTAAGCAAGGAAACCCCTCTCTCCGCATCCATGCTCACTTCTGCCTCTTTGTCACAGTTTCCCCCCTTGCTTTCTGGGATATGCAGCAGCAGAGTGAGTGGAAATTTAATGTGGCTTCCCCACCAAGAGCTGTACCCTGTGCCTGGGAGCTGTTTCAGCCTTTCTCCCACTCTGCACACCAATCCTTCCCCAAGCAACAACACCCCACTGGGGCCCCTTTGGGAAAGGTCCGGAATTCCTGAGCATTTGCCTTTGTTTAGAATGGAAACAAGTGATTAACCCTCTTACTGTTAATGGAAGTTAAGGGCAGTGGTTAAACTTGCCACTTTTAGCAGGGTTTAACACACCTGAGACCACCACCTTTTACAGACGGTAACAGGAAAACCTGCCAGCATTAAGGAAGCAGCCGGGTTTGATGTAACAGCCCTCTTTGTAAGGTTAACTGCATTGAAGTCTGTGGAGAGGCAGGACTGCAGTCACAAAACCACTTGCAAAGGAGCTTACTCACCTAGCTGTTACATCAGGAGGCTTCCTTCAAAAATCAAGTCCTAGAAGCCTGTGGCACAGTCATATAAACCCCATGTATTTATGTCCCAGGATACCACTAAGTAAATACCTTCACATTAACCTTTAGAAATGGTCCTTGACAACGTGTAGTTGCATTAACAGCTTGTGAGACATCTTTGATAGCTTTACATTCCCATACAGTTTCACCTCAGTTTAGGACAGACCAATATTGGGATTACAGACAGACAAAAACTTACATCCCAAGGGATGAAGATTTAATCTAGGAGAGGATGCACATGCCTTTTAAGATCCCCCTTTTTTCTTACAAATTGGGTGAACTAGCTCCACTACTCTAACCTGGAAGCAAAACAAAGAGGATTCCCAGGAATTTGCAGATGCAAAAAGGTGGGTTACAGTTGCATGCCCAATTTGCATGCCAAGTTACCACAACTGCACGAGGTGAAGGGAAACAGTCTGTCAGCTGTGGATTTGCATATGTAATTAGCAGTGTTAAACAGAAAGACACATTTAAGTTTTATCCATAAGTGTATTTGCATGTGTACACATACACAGCACAGAAAATTAGATCTTAAAAGTGTCCTGGTAAAATAACATGTAAACTAAGAGCTCCATGACACTGAGAGAGCCTGGGCAAAGGGCCAGGAGCTCCTGAGTTGTAATCTCATCTGTGGAACTGATTCACTGTGGTTTTAGGCAAGTAATTAAACTTTTCACTGTCTTGGTTTTCTACTTGTGTTAGATACAGCCTAGTATTTTCCCCTTTATGTATGAGAAGGGTAAATAAAGATAAGATTTAATACTTTCCTGCCTGACCTTTGCATTTTAAAGCACCAACAACAGTAATGTGATTACATTACTTGATTCTAGATTTCTACTCTCATCCCACAGATATACAATGACAATTGCAGAGGATACGACAGATTGATGAAATGTTCAGTGTAGGTACTATACAAAACCAACTAACATTAGTGACTTCAATGACTTTAACATCATGCTTCATGCTCAAAATTAGTGTCTCAGGGCACAGTTTTTCTGTAGCATTAGTTTGATATGATGGAGAAGCTATTTCCTGTGGTGGTAGATATTTTATAAATAAGTTAGTGACCAAAAAAGGGGTTGTAACCTGTCACATATGCAGTGAATTCAATTACTTCATCATTCTACATAATTTTTCCTAAAACATGAACTAAATAATGCAACAGCTTTAAATTCCTTTTGTGATTAACCCACCCAAATGAGTTTACAAATAAGATGTAAAGCAACCATAAACAGAAGCTCAGGCTCAGAGAGGGGAAATCTGGTCTGAGATATGATTTGCTTTCCTTAGCCCTTGCAAAACGAAGTCCCACAGTTGAACTTAACCGTGTTTGATCAATATCAGTTAAAAACAATCAATATAACAAGGAAAACAGACCTTCTACAGCAGGTAAAAAAGCTCAACTTGTATCCTGTTCTACAGTGACTTATACAAGCAATAGTATGCAATTTACAGCTCTTGAAGGAACTCTTACCATCTCTTTTTTTGACCTGTGCTGTGTAGTGGGCTGCAAACTGCACAGAAGTGATAGAGCCAACTTCTTCAAGAGAAATGCTACCTGAAAGACTGGATGAGATGGCCACAGCTGAAAGGTCACAGGAGGTGAGAACTCGTGCAAGGTAGTGTAGGTCCTTTCCTTGTTGCCAAACTGTACTCTCATACCTCATTACTATCTCTTCTTTTCACCAGTGATCTGACTCAGAACTGCTGTCCTTGAATTGGACCCAAGTAAAAGTCTCCTCTGCTGAGAAATGATAGGAATTACTACCATAAACTAAAGGGAAATGTTCCTTTTCAAAGTTTGTTGCATCCATTATTTCCATAGAGCATGGCAGTTTCCAGCAAATACCTGTAAGAATGCCAGCCCTTTTGTATTGCCTGCAATTAGCTTATCTCCAATTATATAAACAGGTACATGATGACAGTCTTCAGTAATAGCGGTATTATGGGGAAAGTAAGGGTTGCTTTACTTTGAGTGTAAATCTTGGTAGAAAACAGATTAAAGCTTATGTGGATATACAAAATAATAGATAGGCTAATTCCATTGTCTGCCTTTCCCAAATTATTTTATTAGATGGAACATATTAATTATAATGAAAGAGAACCCCTGACTCCGTTGGCTTCTAATGAAAATTCCTTTGTATGATCACGGCAGGATTTCCCACCATTTTCTCTTTCGGATGAAATTAACTCCCTATGGTTGGTCACCAGGATAAGCTCCTTTTAGCCAATCAGCTTGGGAGCTGCCATTTACCTCACAAAGAGAGGCAAAGGTATCTGCTGTCATAGCAACGAGTGGCTTTGCTCTGATCATCTTTGGAGCCTTTAGCATAATGAAAAACACCGGCTTGCTTTTTAGATGATTAATCTTTTCCCCTGTGAACCTACTTGAATACATTAGCAAAACAAGTATGAAAAATTTGTTTATCCCAAGATAATCATTAGAAAATTACCTGCAAGAGTAATTCTCATTAGGGCAGAGTTTGTGAATAGCAGACCATATGGTGAATGAAAGCAGCAAGAAGCAATAAAATCTCAAGGCTGCAACAGGTTGCAAAGTTTATCAGGTTTCAAAGAGAAAGTTGAAATCAGTTAAGCATCGAAAATTGTGAAAAATTGTTTTCTTACTAAAATTTCAGATAGCTTAAAACAGGAAGACTCAACAGATTCTACAGGCCTGAAAATCCTTACCTACACAGACCATCCTTTTAGGTGTGGCCAGTTGTGCTAATGCCAGAGGGTCTGATCCCAACTGCATCTTGTAACCCTGGAGAACCTTAACTTCAACAGTGCTAAGCTTACAGCTGAAATTCTAGGACTACATTCTTATCTTACACTGGCATGAATTTAGATGTTATTATTTTGATATTTGTCATTATAAAATTAAAATTATAGAAGAGTATGCACAATTCTGAGCACCAACTCCAGGAAAAAAATGTAAGAAACTTAGGATTTCATAATACACACTCTGACTTCTTTGGTATTCAGAAACTTATTTTAGCTATGTAAATTATGAGAAGTTAATATTATACTGGGGCAAGGTGAAAGAAAAGTGAGATCATTTTCAGTATTGAAATAGTTTAATTATGTTATACCCACAAGAAGTCCCAGTAGAGCAGATTTGGAATTCATACTATGTAAAGCTAAAATGACTCCTCCAGTTTCAACAAATCATTTAAAAAAAGATAGAAAAAAAGGAGGAGGAAGAGATAAAATTTCCTATGAGGTATCATCAGCTTGGTTCTTAGAGCAAAAACTGATGTGATTCTGTGGAATCCATGACAGCACAGTAGAGCAGGGCTGTTCATACCAAAGGACATTGCTCTAAACTCTCCTGCGTAAGCACATAGATTTCTCACCTTAGCAAGAATTTTTCTCCCAAACTGGATTTTTTTCTATATATCTTTCTAATCATAAGCCTAAGATAAATAAATCAGTAATGTCCTCTGTTATCATGTTACCACAGAAAAAAAATATTTTGCTTCTGTGTTTAAAGTATCTGTAGTGTTATAGCATTTTAGACAAATACTGAGTCCAACCACAGATAAGCCAGTCCTGTCATTTAATTTCACTCCCATCATGCACTGTCTTCCAGGCTCAAAGTTACATGCTAACGACATGACTAGAAGAGGACATTTTCCCATGCAGCACTTGGATTTGAATGCAGTGAATAAATATTTCATATTAATCACCCAAGGAGTTAGAGTTTTAAAGCCCTACCAGCAGTTATTGATGGCTTACTACATACAGGAGTTTTAGAAGGGTATGATCTTGAGTTTGGGGTCCATTTATTTATTTTTGCCTTGACTGGTGAACACTTGCCCTATTCAGGCTGTATCTCCTTCCTCAAACAGACTTCTAAGACTTATCAGAGACACTAATTAGGTAAAAAAGCACAGACTGTTGGTGTTCTAGAAAAGTTAACTCATTTGGCAGATAGGGATTCTAACACAATTCCTGACTTGAAAGACTGGATTTGCACTTCTAGGCTCAAGCATGTATTCGCTGTCCTAATGAGGAACTACTAAATTTTTCTTTATCATAGCACTGGAATTTCTGCAACATTCCTTTTATCTGAACAGAGAACTTTCTTATAGCTACAGATATATCAGCAGGTTCCTCTTGGAGAAAATTAAATGGATCTGACTTTAAAAGCTTGTGGTGACAAAATGCAAGTTCTAAACTTCAGGTCCCCATCTAGAATTACGTATTTACATTTGGGTGCAATCCAAACTGAATCCCTTTTTTTTTTAAAAAAAAAAGGCTTTCTTCTCAACAGAAATATGTTCCTTACGAATTAAACTTACTGGATTTCCCAGGCTTTGGCTTTCCTCCATTAATTTATTTGTAGCCTCAAAGAGAAACTGGTTAAAGAACACAGAGAAGAACAGGGATGACATTTCCCACTGTGGGTAAATCTAGGAAAAAGAAAGCTCCTTATCTATTTACAGCATTGCTCATCACAAAGTCTTACAAAGCCCACTCATTTTCATCTCTCTTCAGACTATTCCATGGAAATATCCACACATTAGAAAAATAACAGTGTTCAAACAGAGGAAAATCATCAGAAGAAATATTTACATTTCCAGTTTTTGGGGATACTTGGGTCTACTGAAATTTGAACTTCACTTTGTAGTAAATTTTTTTCTATAGATGACCTTAAATCCTTGATCTGTTTTGTATGAAGATCTAGCAGAAAATCTTAGGGCAATGGTCTCCAAACTGAATCTCCTTGATCCAAGATCTAGGTGGCAAGAGGCCCCAATCAACTGCTGGCTGCAGGAAGACCAAAATAAGCATGACTAGCATGTTCAAAAATCTGTTTTATTAAGCTAAGCCTCAAGTATTTAGCATGCAAATTTTTCCAGGGCCCTTGATGGAACATTACCATCAGCACCAACCAGAATAACAGCTGCAATAGCATCTCCAGGGTGCCTTCAGATTTTCATCCATATGAAGTAATTAATCCTCACTTTGTGTATGTGTGGGTGCGTGTATGTGTTCGTTCTGTTTTATTATCTCACCTATACTACCTACAGTCATCAGGTAAAACAAGTGGAAGCTTTAGCCCTCAGGTATTATTCATAGCACAGGAATGCACATAATAAAAAGCATGCATCATTTAAAGCATTTATTCATGGTCATTTCTTACGTTCATACTGTGGCAATTTAACACTATTTTAGAAGAAAATTCTGTCCTGAAGAGCTTTTCCTGTACCCTCACACCAGTGAAGAGAAATGAAAAATGTTCTTTAACAATTAGAACTCCTTAGATCCATGTTGTGCATTAAATGGTAACTATGTAATTAAAAGGAACAAATTTAAAATCTGACAACAATTGGTGCATCTCCAGCATTTAAAATGATTCAATTATTAATAATTCATGCTCAAAACCCCATATGTGGGCAATGAAGCAGAAGGAGAGATGAAAACGAAGTCTGATCCATGACTAACCTTACATCTGTACAGAGCCTGACTAAACAGAGTTACAGCATTATGTTTTCTACAACATTTACCCAAATACAGTAGGAAATTGTCACACCATAATATGTATTTGCAGTGATGCTCAACAGTTAGTTAATAGCATGGGGGTGGGGGAAAGCCATGCTAATACCCAAGAATCCTGTTACACATACAGCTCCATACCAAGTGCAGTGGAATCAGAGCACTGTGTGGCTTAGATGTTTGAAAGATCTTGATTACACATGCGTTAAATCCAAATTTGGTTTAAAAAAAATGTGAGGATGCAGTACAGGCTTTATGATTTTAGTGCTGGTTTGAAAAAAAGTCAGGAAGTTTATCTCTGGAACTGTATGGTCAGACTTTTAATGGGAAACAGTCATCGTCCTGAGATGCTAGTCTACATTTAAAATAGTAATTAGAAGATGATTCACATTGTCTCTTAGCTCACTTATCCCACTCAGCAACCTATGCTGAATGTTATTAGATCTGCTCCCATGAATTTGCTCTGAACTAGAAATTCACACATGCAACTCAGAATACCACAGATGTCTTTGTATCAATTCAGCCCAAAATCAAAACTCATAAGTGAGATTTCATCTGTTAACCTACACCAAACAATTACTTAATTCTAGAACTAGATTTTAGATTTTTACTTTTTCTGTGTCCTGTTTTTTTTAAATCATCTCTCCTTTTATATCTCTCCTGGCAAATTTGATGCTGCAATAAGCTGCATATGAAAATGATGGCAGGGACACATCTACATTAGTTGCAAAGCCATTTTTCAAGCAGCCCAAGTCAACGAAGTTGCATATGTTATCCTAAAGCCTTCCTAAGACAAGGACCACAGAAAGAGTGGAGGTGCTAACTCCTTGAGTAAATAATATTAAAAGAATATTAAATGATAGTAATAATTTGTACCACTACCATACTGCTGAATACAACTGGAAGAAGAAATTATATGGTCCAGGAGACCTCCCAAGATGGAAATATACACATAGTATCCTTAGAAATACAAACCCTAACATGCATATGAAATGTTATACTTTTAATTAAGTCACACAGCTGTTTAAGAAGCAATCCAAAATACTTTCATGAAGGATAGAGATAGAACATATCCATATTTTTACCATTAAAATATATAGCTGATTTATGTCTATTAAAAAAGATTACAAAGTCAGTATTTTAAACGTGCTCAAAAAGAAAAAAAAGTATCATAAATAGATTTGTTTACTCCTGCGACCTTTTTGATGTCCTGGTTCTAATCATTGTTCCATATGCGGGGGGATGAGACAAGAGACATGTTTATTCTGTGGCTGATTTATTGCAAAATCAAGACCATTCAGATTCAAATTCCACCCCACTTTAAATACATCATTGCTGTTCTCTCTTTTGCACAATTTGCCACCACATGTAAAGGTCAAGTCCACTGGTAAAGTAATTCATATGGTTATCCAAATCCTATCCAAGCTATAAATTAACGTGACATAAACTGCCTACAGCATTTCTTCTATTTCTAATGTTATACACAGGCAAGTCTAGCCTGGTGTACTGATAATTAAAGTAAAAACTTCATGCACCTCCCCCAGGAATACATATTCCAAAAAGGAAGTCAATTGGTTCCAGTATGGGACCTGCTGAGGGAGACACAGCAATCATCTGCAGCAAATGTTAACTCTGGGATTCCAGCAGAAAAACTAAGTATGCTTTACCTCAAAATTGCCACCTATATCACAATCACAGAGAGTGAAGCACCAAAGGAGGAAAAAAAGCTGCAAAATTTCATCAGAATCCTGATGTTCCTGACTTTGCACAAAGCAACCAGAAGAGCTGCGGGCTGGTCTCCTAATGCTCTGAAAATTAAGACTTATGGAAATCACATGTGAACATATTGTTTCTCAGAACTTGCTGTTTTCTTAAAAATCTCAAGCCTGTGGTGAAACATGATGTGTGCTCTACAAATGAACTTTGCATTCTGTAGCCAGAATGAGCTTATTTATTTTGAGACCACATCATCATCAATGATGCCCTCAAGAATAGTCAAAGGAGATTAAACCATGGATGCCTTTTTTTCCCCCATTTTTGATACAGCTGACAGCTTGATTAGTAAACTTAATCCCATAAATAAACTGGAACAACTCAGCCTGCAGACTTCACTGGAAATGAGCTAATATGCACCTGCTGAAGACTCAACCCACAAGGAGGTAGTCTCCTTGGAAACTGCTCCTGATGGTCTGAAACACAATGGAAACAGTCACTGAAGAAACTTAGATTAGTGTAGGTGCTGGGAAAGGTGATGAAAGACCAGGATTTTGCACCAAAAATTAGCTGTCTGAAGAGGGAACACTCAAGTATGCCATGTAGTGTAAGTAGTTTAGGGAGGCCAGGGTAGACCTGAAAGAAGAATCTATATTGAAGAAGTCAAGAGAGACTTCAGAGCCTACAATATGTCATCCATCTCCTAAATTACAATTTCCTTTACTGAGACTCTGTGGCTGAAATAACATCTTCAGTGCAGTTTAGCCTGTGAGAAAGCAGCTTACCCAGCAGGGCTCAAACTGCTCTGAGCCTGGACATTTACAACACCTGCTAACATTCGCCTGTTCTCACATGTTTTCAGAACATCTTTCATTCTTGATTACCAGTACAAACAGCTACTTTCTGCTGTCCTCTCTCTCCTCCCAAGTCTTTCATAAAACCTGTTGACTGATTTATTCAAGCACTTATCTTTTAACTTGCTGTCACTAAACAGGTGCACGCTTGCAACAACCCTTGTAGCTGAGTCCATTTAACAGCTCTGTTAGGGGCCCATCCTTGCAAGACGTGGAGCTGCACAGAAGTTAGTGCCCTAAATACACATCAAAAACAATGATTTAGGGCTCTCTCTAACTTGCAGGCAGTGCTCAGTGCCTTAGGCATCAGTTACATCCTTGTTAAGAACATTGTAAAAGGACCATCCCATCTAACTATTTAATGTTATTTTAATAGGCTACATTACATGAACTTGATACAATAGTGGTTTTCCGAGTCGGAGGCTCCATTTGCTCCAGAGACTTCAATCACAAAAGTAAATCCCTATAATACGGACAGATAAGAGAGTTTGGGCAGCGTTAGTGTGCGGGCCCGGGTCATCTTGTTTGCATATTTCAAACCCACTTGACCACACCTGCACTCAGATATTTCTTGTTGACATTTTACTGTCAGAGACTAGAGATGAAGAGGGAGAGGGGAAAAAATGAAGAGCAAATGCAGAAGGAGATTTACACATTCTTTTAAAGTCACCAAGACAGTAAAGAAAATCCTAAAGTGGTAATTCACTTAAAGTAAGCAGTTTCCAGAATCCCTCTCTTCCTGTCATTGTATGCTACTCATATCACAGGCTGACCTTTCATAAGAGCTGAATTTTGACACTTTGGGGTAGCATGTAGGACGATAACCACAGATTACACAGACACATAAAAAGCCCATTACTTAGGAGCTGAAGCAGACGCTAATAGAGACGTGTTCTCCACAGAGATCACTCCAGCTGCAGGTGAATCGTAGATGACCTCAGATACAGCTACACATACTCCCTTCTTCTCTGCAAAAAACCAAGCTCACTGCAAAGAAAACACCATAAGAGAATGTGAAGGGAAAGTCTAAGCAGTTTCAATCCATCTTCTGGGTATCTTTCACTAGTTCTCCCACAGAAAATTATCCAGAACTCTGCATCTGAACTCCGGACTAAAGCTTTTTGGGAGATGAAAGCAGTCTTTATGAGAAGAAAACCAAGTGCATCCTCAGTAATTTCAAAGACAGATGATTCTGTTGTGAGCACCATAATGCTTCCTTCCAGTTTCAGCCCATTATCACACTGTTGAATGCATGTCCTACAGCACAACATCTTGGCTGAAATATCCAGGCTCGAATCAAAACTCTTATTGTAGTGAAACATTTACTGTAATTTCCAGAATTTCCAAGGTCACTCTCAAACTTACACACACATAGTGTTGCAACCAGTATAAACGTCATCAGAGGTAAAATTAACCATCAGCTTCCGTAATTAAAATTCCTTTGGATTCAAACAGTATGAGTGTCTGCACAAGACCTGAAATCCTAAAGTATTAGAAAATGTTGATAAAGCTCTTGAGCATAATTTTTTTAACCCTAAAACATTAAATCAAGTCACATGAATACAAAACAAAGGACTCCAGTATCTGGAGTGGGAAGAAATTCAAACTAGAAATAAGTTCAAGTCTATTTTCCATCATTTATGTGGCATCATGATCACCTTTTCACTTGCTTATTCTAAACTGATATATCAGGAAAACGGTCTTTGGTACATAGATTGTGCTGACATTACCCTTGGTCACCTTTGGGAAGTGGCTGCATACCCAGGAGAAGGTGATTTTTGAGGCACCCTAAGGAGCAGCACTTTTGAATGGAGGAGACCATAGGGTTGACATTTTTGTTGCTTGCTTCGGGGCTGAAGGGAGGTTCTCAACCCTGTCATTTTATTAATGGATAATGACACCCAGCACTTAGGACCAGATGTTTTAAAGCATATTCTATGCCGAAAATATGAAGGCTATTAATTTAATGAAACTCATACCTCACATAAATCCTGTAAGGACAAGCATGATGAGAACAAAGTTCCAAGTGACCAGACACATCAGTGCCATGTCACAGCAGGTTAGCTGTATCAGAGGCAGAAACATGGGAATAGCCTCTACTGAAACTAGCCAGAAAAATCCACAGCAGACTGTGGGGATTTCATTTCATCACTCTGAGGGTGAAATGGGGACTGAGGCCCCTGAACCTGGCCTGAAGCCTTGTTGGCCCCTCCTGCAGGGAGATGGCCCAGAACAGGGTGATTCTTTTCTTTCCCTCAGGGAGGATTTCTGCCCTGGTCCCAAGGAAGCTTCCTCACCAATCCCCCTTCCTGCAAAACTCCTCAGGACTGACCCAAAACCTGGAGGTTTCCTGTCAGAGGGAGGGGCTGCTCTGTGCCAGAGCAGGGATTTGGGGGGTCATGAAACACCTTCCCAGCCCCTCGCCTTCCTCTTTGCAGCATTGTCACAAACTAGATGCTCCTTGGGTTAATGCTGAAGCAGGAGAGCTCCAGGAAGAGGGGCTCTTGGTTAAGCCACTTCTTCAGAACAGGGTTCCCCCCCTTGCTTGCCTTGATTGACACTGGATCTGTTTCAGACCATAAAGAATGAGTGAAACCTGTAAGCTTCAAGCCTCAGGGCCAGATTTATAGGCAGAAAGAGAATTCTGTGATCTTTTTTTTCATGTATTTATTGTTACGGTCAAAATAGGCCTCTTACTTTCAATCTGGAGACATTTTTATTGTTCACCTTTCTCTCGTATGTCCTCAGGCACATGGAGTCACAGAGGGAGAAGCAGCAAGACAGGGCCAGGATTCAGTGCAAAGTATTGCTCATACGGAAAGCTCTCTGCTCTCTGGATTCCCTCAGTGAGGGCAGGCAGCTCTATCTGTGCCTCTGTAAATCAGCCTGGTAGCAGCAGCTGAAGAGCTGAGACAATTCTCAAGCTTTGCAACCCATAGTTAACTATTTCAGAAAAACACTGTTTGAAAAATTTCCCTCATCAAACAATAAATAAAACATAGGCAGATAATGCACCTTCTAGGAAAAGTCACACATTCAAAAGTTACACCCATTACAGTGTTTTCCTTGATTTTAAATGAATTTCAAGTTAGACAAAGCACATAGTAAAGTTGTTCTTACCCCTTGGTAAGATACTTCCTTTGGTTAAATACCTTTACATCTCCTGAATTCGTAGAGATTTTATTGTTCAGCTAGTTCTAGAAATTGAGTCTCACTCTTGCCAGCTACTGAGCAAGACACTTTCCCATATATAATATGTAGGTGCACATTTACTAGTCAAAGAGCTACCACAGTCACAACCTACTGACAGCAATTCAGCTGAAACACAGGGACACAGACTAGTCCTTTTTACTTTGCACTCAGAAACATTAAGAAAGCTCAAATACACAGCCACATCTCTGCTCAGAGGTACTGGCTGCTTCAAATGTGATGACAGATGGCTGTTTCACAGCTGAATATTTACTATGTCCAAATTCTTCCTTTGAAGGTGTGTGTGATAAATTTGCTTTTTATCCAACTGTTAAACAAATTAAAGTTATTATGAGGTATGGAAGAACAAGGTTCATTCCATTTGAAGCCTTCTGAAAACAAGTATCACAAGTGTAGAGATGTGGGAGTGAGTTTCCTTGACTACTTAATGTTCTTTTAACCTTAGCTTGATCATGTCAGATCAAAAAAAAAGAATTAATTACTTTCACAACAAGAGTATTTATTGTTCACAAGACACAAACCTCTGCTTAGAGCTGTGGGAGATTCTGAAACTACTTTTCTATTGAAAGAAAAAAAATTGAAATGAAAATCATCTTTAGAAAGAGGGTAGGAGGGAGGAAATAGAGAAGGTTTCATGAAAAACCGGCAGAAAGAAGTAACCCCTCCTTGGATCTTCCCCACCCTCAAGCGCTAGTTACATTCTAAGTGAAACCTCTAGGGGTGGCAATATTTCCTCATTGAAATAAATGGGAAAATTCCAATTGCCACCAACTGGGGTGGGTCTTGGTCCTGAGAACCCTCTTTAGCCTCATCAAAATGAGAACTATGGTCTAGACTCAGACATGAACACTTTTACCTTCAATTCCTGCTCACTTCAGAACAAGTTCCTGCTTTAAACTCTTTCATTGTCATTTCCTCTGCTGTGGCCTGATAGTATTTTGCTTTGAGACCATTAAGAACATTAATGCATTCAAAGATTTGTTTAAAAGAAGTGAAGCAGTGTTTTCAAAACAGAAAAAAAAAAAAACCCTTCTTCCTTCTAAAGAACATAGCCCTGCTCTACCTGGCAAAGGAGAGAGCTGAGCTGGCTTTACTAATTTGTCCAAAGCACTTGGAGATCCTCCGATGACTTTTTACAAGATACCAAATGTCATTACTGCATCATTTTACCTGCTTCACTGAGCAGACTTTATGACAAGATTCTCAGGGAGCTCCTACAGAGTGCAAAACGGTAACTTTAACTGAGCTCTCTGAGAGTCTGACATTAACCTTTCCAAACAGGCTTTGCTTTATGCTCAGGGCAGGGGTTTATTAATTGGTTGAATGAATCAGCCAGCACACCAAGGTATTACAAATACAATCCCTTATCTCTTTACATCCAGTGCGGACATCTAAGTGCCTGAACTTCTATGCTTTTACTTCCAGCAGCTTAAAAGGGGTCTAGTGCCTGCATTGCTAGGCTTGTTTTTCTCCCTGAAGGCTGCAAGCTGCATCATGCCAGAACGTGGAGCTCCTCTTAGATATCAAAACTTTCAGACAGTCACGTTCCTAAGCAAACACCACCAAAGAATATGACAGCCCACACACCTTTAGGGCACTTACATTACAGACATCAGTACATGTCAGAAAGGTTTAAGATGGGATAAAATAAACAGGCATAGAGTTATTGTCCTTAATTATCCTATGGATTTCCCCCTTTTCCATCCCCCATGGCCTTTTTTTTTTTTTAAACACAGAACCAGAAAAACGTGAATGATAGCAAGTCTGGGAACACAGTGAGAATTAGTGCACTTGGACAAAAGTATCACAGCAAGCCTCACATCAGAGCCAACTGGGACTTGCAGAGAGACCACCCACAAAAGTGTCTGTAGTCCTCACCAGAGCAAATTAGACCCAACCCTGGCTCCCTTCATGAACAGAAACAGCCTCAGAGCCTGATTTAGGCAGACTGCCTTGTACACTATTACCATCTCCTGAATGTTTGAACCATGGTCCAACCATCCCTGAACAGCAGGCCCTGTGGAGGCTGAATACTGCCCATGAGCATTCTGAGAGTATCAGCCAGGTCTCCCAACATTCAGACAAAAACAAATCAAGAGTATTGCCACTCCAAGATATAAGGAACATTTCATTCCAACAAACATAAACATTCTGCACATGAAGTACTAGAACCATCTTTTTATTTCTGGACTTCTCAGGAAAACACCGGTGGATATTGTGTGTGAGCCTTAGCTTTTCACCTCCCCATTCTTTTTTCTCCTCAGTTACATTTAATTATTTTATTTAATGCCTAATATAGTATATAGCATAAGGAAAATGTGGTGACAGTTAAAAAACTTTGTATACATTAATTGATACATAAACCTCATAAAGCCATCATCTCCTATGGCCACCATTGAAAATGCTGGCTGCACAAAGAAGTTGGACTGCTGCAGCTAAAACTTTTATAAATCCACTCAAAACAATTCAATGTAATCTTTGACGCATTCATTCTGAGCAGAGCCTTTAATCACTGTAGAAATTCCTCTTTATTATTAATGTATACCAGATATATAGGTATGAGCAAAAAACCCCATCCAATATATAATATGGTATTATATATTAGAAACAATTAAAAAAAAAAAAAGAATGAAAAAACCCACCACAAACTGATGTGGTCAGCTAAATATTTAAATATTGTGAAGATTTTCTTTGAGAAAGGAAAATTTGAAAAGTAGTAGACATGAGGCACACCACTACAGGCAGGAGGTCACCCTAAAGGTTTCCACTTAAATGATTCAAGCACTGGAGCACCAAGTTCAAAAAAAAGCAAAAGAAATACTGCCTAGCAAAAAAAAAAAAAAAAAAAAAAAATGCAAGGAAAAAAAAGCTTTTCTCCCCAATTCCATCATCACTGAAATTTCAGGCTGCTGAAAAATTTCCTGTATCTGAAAATAAAGCAACATTTTAAGAAATATTGACATCTGGTTCTGGAATTATTCATGCAGAGATTTCTTTGAAATTTAAGTGGAATTACCTAAAACATAACCAGGTGTGAGGAGCCCAGTCTCTTCAGGATTAGCTGTTCTTCAGAAACCTTAGCAATGATATGAAATTTGAAGCTTCTCTTGAACTTTACTACTAATTCAGTAATTACTGCTGTGCCTGAAGTTGGCCTCCCTCCTATAATTGCTCAGCATGTATTTTCAACCAAAGAGGTTAACACCTGAATTTAGATTCCAATTAACACCCAAGGTGGACTCTGTTTAAAGTTGGATAAATCAGGGACTATTCCAAGCACGATATTTCACTAACCCACATAGGCAAACACACAGTACATGCTCTGGAAATCTGAAGATCAGCAGCAGAGCATGGTCAAACTGCTATCAACTCATCAAATTTATGGAATATTACTATCACACAGACCAGCTGGGGTCAAGCACCTTGCGTGTGAGCACATGGGCAAGTCTGTTGCTCTGTGACCGACTACAGTGAAAGCTTTTCACTGATGCAATTTAGCATGCACAGAAATGGCAGTCCAGGTTTCAGCACTGAGAAATGCATATAGAAAAGAATTTTGCACACTTGCCCAACTGGGAACCACTTTTCTTTAAAGCCTGGCTTCAAACTCACATGACTATGCAATCCTCCTTAAAATAAACAGGAAGCACATGGTTTTAACCACCTGTTTTAAAAAGAGTGTCTGATAGACATGGACAGGGGCAGGGACAAAGGGTAAGTGAAATGAACAAGGTTATGTTAGACATGTGATATTAAAAAAATTGAACAAATTATTAGCTCTCAGGATAAAAGAGCGTAATAATATATGGTGGATTGCTGTCTTCCAACTGCCATTCTGAGTGAAACCCTTGACCCCAGTTCTTTCCCAAAAGAAAAGTTTCCATGATGAATTCTAGCCAGTTAATCTTGAAACATTTAAGGAAGCAAACCTACCAGGTATTTTCCTTGAGGAATGACTGAATTAATAACTAAAGGTGGTCAAAGTGCCCCTATGTTCTCTGTGGAATGATATTGTTGCAAGAGCCTGATTTGTAAAGGTGTCATTGTGCTGTACAAGGCTTTTTTATGATAGCAAAAAAAAATTTCATGTTGCTTGTAAGGCTGGCACCTTTGGCTCAGGAAGTCTTTGAGTCCAAAACTGCTAAAGCTGAAAGAATTTCTGGAGCAGCATTGCCATATGCTTGTATTGTTCTGATACACCTCCCCAAGCACCTTCTGTTGACCACCACTGGATACAGGACACACATCTCAGGAGACCTTTGCTCTAACCTGCTATGGCCGTTTTTATGTTCACATGTGTCCTCTATTGGTTTTATTATTTTCCTTTAAAAGTATGTTCGTTTCCATGGAAACAATTATGCCAGTGACATGCATGAGTTTAGTAATGTCCTCAGGAAACATTTACAGTCAGTTCGCAAAGGTCAAGATGTCTTTATGAACACAGGTGTTTAAGCAAAGGTACTGTTAAGACAACAAAAACAAGTTCAGAGGTTTTCCAAAGTGATAGGTATTGACTGCATTTCATCAGTCCCTTACTTCAAGCTCTACATCAGAATGTTTCCCTTTTGAAAATTTGGCCCCAGCTGTGAGTGCTGAGCCTTTGAAAATAGGATGCAGAAAGCTCTGAAATGTTGCCACGCCCAATCAGCTTTTAGTCATGACTCTGAATTTCTGTACACAGACTGTCCCAGAGGTATACATACAATTCTTGGTATAATATAATTCTGTTATAATCCAGTGCTAGAAGAACTACAATACAACAGGAGCTAAGGCAAAAAAAAAAAAAAGACTTTCATATAATTATTTCTTTGACCACAGAACCACAAGAAAACGTGACATTATACTCACTGTTTACCATCCCACATTTGTAAAAAAAAAAAATTCTTATCATGCTATAATAATATATCAACTTTTAACCCAGTAATCAAGATAATGCTTTTCAGATAAACAGGAGCCTTGAGAGCCAGCCTGGGAAAGCTTCTTCCTTGCATGAAAAGAAAAAGATGCAAGGAGAGTTCTTCCTTTTATAGCCCTCTCCATAGCTACGAGAGCATCTCTGTATGCTGGTTGGTGGATGTTGACAGTCCACACAACTGCACAAAAGAGGGATGAAGTGACACGATCACAGCTCTGCAGAGGTGGAGAGAAGAAGCACAAGGCCATGCCAGGCTTCATCCAGGGTGTGTGTTGAGGCTGGACTGCTCCCTGCTCTGGGCTGCATCTTCCTGCAGCTGAAATGTAAGTTGAAGGCTGGTTTCAAAGGCTTATGGCACTGCTAAGCTGATATCCTCATCTCAGTGCCCAGCACCAGTTACCCTGTCTCTCCTGCAGTCCTCTACAGCTCTGCAAAGCGGATGTGCAGCCAAATCCACACGTGAAAAGAAACTGGTTGATAGCTTCCTGCCTGGTAGAGCCTTAAAGAAGGTCAGGATTTTTAGCAGCATTTTGAAAAGGTAGAGAAAGAATTAGTGTGGGAGACCAAGGTAGGCAAACTGTTCCAGACAGCTGATGCGGTGGCAGGAGGAGATCCAATTTAAATTCACTTTAGTATTAATTGTCAGAAAAGGATGAGATCAGTTTATGAACTAGCAGCACTGTGCAGTCAAAAGTTACAAGCCCGAGTTGTTGCCACAAAGTAGCTGAAAGGCTTTTCTTTGGAAAAGATTAAACTTCAAAGAATTGCAGAGTAAGATACACAAGAAGTGGCATGTGCTTTTGCTCGATAATGTTTGATTTTCAGCCACCCTCTCCCCAGCCCTATCACACTGTAAATTCTTAACACTGAAGTTGCAACTAAGTAGCTGTTTTATAAGATAAATGACTTGGAGTATGAAAGACTTCCACCGAAAAAATAGGGCTACATAAAATGGATTGAAAGAAGTGTGAATAGCAGAAAACATTACCCAGTGTAGGAGACCAAGGTTTTGCATATTTCTTGACCAAAGGAAGCAATACAAAGTACAAGATCAATGTGTCCCCAACAGGTTAACCCAGGGGGATGACATTTGCCTTGTAAAAAATACATGATATAACATCCAACCCAGACTATGGCGCTGAGTAGGACTGTTCACCCTGTGGTAGTAGTAAGAGGCTTAATTCTCACTGAAACCAAAAGGAGAGTGGGTCAACAAAACATGTTTTGTAACTGGGGCTTGAACGATTAGGGACAAGTGAAACCCCGTGTGTGTTGCTCCCTAATGCAAAGAAAGCCAAACTGAGATTGAGCTACCAGCAACCAAACTGCAAGAGAGAAGGCAATGGAGATATTCCCTCCTGAGGCATGAGAGGCCTTGCAGGAACTTTCTTTTTTTAAAAAAAACAAAACAAAACAAAAACCCCCCACTTTTCTTTGACAGTAAGAGCAATTCTCTGCCCAGCTCAGTGAGGAGTGGGACTAAGGAAAGAAAACTACGCTTCAGTCTGTTCAGAAACTGGGCAGGGACTTTCCTAAGACATGGCTGGTTTAAGAACTGAAAGTGTATTTCTCCTTTTGTTTGTCCATATCTAATGAACTAAAGGATTTCTGTGACTTAACTCTGTAGAAAGAGACAGATTCAAGGGAGTTGGAAATAGGACAATTAGCTAGAAAAGGAGTGTCTACTTTTAAGATAGCTGCCACTAATGATCTTACTGTGATCAAGCCATACATTCAGGTAACAGAAATTGGAGCATATTTAACCATGCCAGGGAATTTGAGAGGGGTTTTTTTTCCTATTCACTCTGAATGTTTCTAGGGTTTTTGGTTTAGGAAGATTTTTTTTTCCCTGTAGATCAAGAGACAGTAATATTTCCAAATACAACAAATTAACCCAAAATGCTGGGGAAAATTAGGTAGTGCAGCGCAAAGCAAAGCAATGCAACAGTGTTTAGAGAGTGGAGAGAAATGAAAAGCAACATCCTTGTACTTGTCACTAAGATCAACTACAGCATCCATATGGGAGATGGCACGAATTGAAATCCCACACAGACCAAGACCGAGATAGCTGAGCAATCATTTCTCCCTTAACAACTGCATTCCCACAACAGCCATGGAGTAACCACACACCAGGTACTTTGGCAATCAAAACATAACATGGGACATCTGTCCTGAAGAGGCAAAGTCAGTGTCAAGCCTATTGCTAAATTCCTCTGAAGACTTGGCTTTTCCCTGAGCAACAAGTACACTAATTTAAAAATTAATAGCAACAATTTGCTCAGTAACTTTGGGACAGGGAAGAAGAGAGCCACCTATACAGCAAGAATGAGCTTCTCATTTTATTTTTTTGTGGAGGATTCATCTGCCACAATCCATGAGTGTATGGCATAAAGCCCTGAGTAAGCAAATTACTTCAAATTATCCAGTGGCAATTATGAATGAGAGAATGCATGCTGGAGGTGGAATGAAAGAAAATTAAGAGAGATTAATGTGAAATATAAGGTTATAATTAGGCATAGGTATCTGTTTTCTACCTGCTTTTGCCCATGGGGAATCTGGAAAAATAAATAGTCTTATTTAATAAAATTCTCAACGCCAACAGAGAAGCAGGGCAACTTTTTAAAAGCTATGACAACATATGCCAGACAGGCTGTGTTGCAATGGGTTTACATTTCAACATGGAACGGGTTGTAAGAGAACACAGCCTGCTATAGCATGTTTTGACAACATCAAAAATAAAAAGGAACAAAAAATTCATACCAGGGGGAAACAAAATAAACAATGCAATGCTCCTGCACCAGGACAACCTGCAGAAACTCCCAAGCATGAAGAAACTGAGGTTTGTAAGAGATGATCCAGATATTTTAGCACCTGGGGAGAAAAAAAAAAAAAAAACCAACAACAAAAAAACCCACACCACAGCTACTCTGTGAGAGGGTAAACACATTCAAAGAGCTGAACTTGTTCTTTCCTCCTCTTGGCAGCTGTCTGGAGGATCAGAAGCACTGTTCTGGTACGCAAGGCTGAATATTGATTTTTCCAAACAGTTCTGTTATCATCTCGCTTTGTTTGCAGTGCCACCAACTACATCAGCTAAGACAACATCCAGGCACCCTCTGATGGCTGCAAAACAGTTTTAAGCATGTTTCTTAATTAAAGTTATATTTCACTCCCCTGAAAATTCTATTCCTATTTCTTTATCACATTTTTCTGCTTCTGAGTATAGACTTTGGGCAGCTCTGACGCTGGTCAAATTTCTTTGCAAGTAAGAACTGAGGCTTTTTTTGTTGTGCTTTTATGGGTTTATTTACTATTCAGATACACATACAACTCCCTGTCCTTAATCACAATGCCCCAAACATCATCAGCTCTGAGCTCTGCTTTCAAGTTCAACGATCTCAAAATACTCTGAAGAAAATTCTCTTCATTAATTTCTAAAAATCTATGATAACAGTGCAGATCCAAGATTTGTGATGTGCTGGCTTTTAGGTGTTGGCAAGCAGGCAGAAGTGGTGGGGATTGGACTCCTCAAGTGAGCATTGCCACCAGAGGTAACACGATGTGAAACTGTGGAATAATTGCCTGCCAGCAGGCCTTTCACTGGGTTGAGAGATGAATAAGAATGTCAGGGTCTGGCCAGCTGTCAGGGCTCTAAGTGTAAAGAGGTTTTCTTAATGGTATTTTTGCTGAGAAATAAACAATTGTCTGTCACTCATTACCGCATGCAGGTCCTCACATCTCTGAAATGCTGGAAAAACAGCATCTTACAAACAAGGAAAATGAGTTATTAAGCAATTGGAAAGTGATTATACAATTATGTTCTGTTCGGGTACCATTAGTCACAAGGAAGATGGAATATATCCAAGCTTTAAAAGTGAATTACTCATACAAAATTATGTCTGCTGGGAGTCACTTCTCCTTTAGGGTTCAATATCTGTAGTGTAAGATTTTCAGTGGAGGAGACGAAGAAGGTTGTTGTGGTACAGCACATATACAGGAGCCAGTTTTGGGTTCTATTCCAGCCAGCAGTGGTGAGCAAGTTGCAACTAGCATTAAGTCTGAAGTGGTATAGACAGTCATGAACTGAGTGATGCCAGCAAAGCTAAGCAGTTGGCAGCAATGCAGAAACCAGCTCCCATCTCTTGTTAGAATAAATGTGCAAGAATAAAAGTCAATCATACTGTTTACAGGCTGCAAATCCAGTCCCACGACAGTAACAGTCTATCCCACTCACAAATATAGTATGTTCACTTCAAACTAAAACTAAGCCCGTTTTGGCCAAGACTACTCCTGATGGACCGTTTTCATGCCGACTCTGCAGCCTCCACAAACTCCACATCCTCAGTGAGATGAGAGTGGCCTTGACTACAGTTTTGGGTCTCAGTGGGCTGCTTTTGGTCTCTCCATCCTATAGCAATTTTTTTTTTAATGCAGTTATAATTTCTGTTTAGGTTCTCTTTGCTGCTTGTACGTTCCAAACGTGCTTCAAGTTCATTCTTGTGTCAGCATTAAACATCTCACACAGGTGTGGCCCCAGCAGAGCCGATAATAATTCCGCACTTTCCCTGACCTTTTGCCCAACCTTCCTGTAAACTGGCACATCATCTTCCCTCTTTCCCCCCCAAAAAACAGTCATTTTGTAATATAATACACAGCCTTCAACTGTGTTGGGGCTGCTGTGCTGCTCCATTATGTCTCTTGGAATGCTTTTTACTAGTACTTTAATGTAGTAAATGAAAGGGTGTGATACAGGACAGGTAATAGACAAGATTACAGATTGTGTCTTCTTGTCATTAGCTGAAACTAAGTGCTTTATCAACAAGCATCATCTGTTCTCTGCCAGAAAAAAAAAAAGTCAGGATATTTCAGTTGTAAGGAGCACAGGAATGAATGGGGTTAATAAAGAAACCCAAATCCCTGCAGTACAAGTTTAATCATTGTACCCATCCAGAGCTTACTCCAATTTCATACCTTTACTTCCTCATCAAGCAAGCATCAACTTATAGCAAATATCATCTTTTCTCAACTACTGTCTTATTTTGTTTCACTAAACACTTCATGATATGAATTTCACTTTCAGGACTATTTTTTGCTTGTAATACTATGCAACTAAACTATTCTTAGTTACAGAGCAACCTAAGTTTAAACCTTCAAGTCTAACCTTTCCTGGTTAGCGAAGATGAGGTCTGGGTGTCTCATGGTATTTTGCAGTCCTGCTCACGGAATGCACACTGAGTAGAAGGGTTCTGAGTCATGGGCTGCACCAGGGGTGGAAATCCATCTCCTTGCCTGGACAACCTATTGTTTGAACAGACTCAGCCAAAGCCCCAGCCACATCCCTTTAGCTTGCTAAGCCAGTCCCTCCCTGTCTCTGTGCCAGTGCACTTGCATGGATGGGTGCAGCCAGCACACCTCCTCTACTGCTCTCGCTGCAGACTTCAGTGTGGAGGGCAGCACTAACCCAGCTTGTCCGGACTTGTTCTTGAGAAGGACAACAATGAAACCTGTAGCCAGTACCTTGATAATGGTGGCAAAGTTAAAATGAAAGCTCCTTGCTCCTTGCCTAAGTTGCCAGTACCTCCTCACAGAAACACTCCTGCATTTAATAAAAATACTCCCTGTATAAAAATTGTACAATAAAGTATTTAAGTTCAGGGCTTCCATTTGTGAACTGTGGGCTCTGGGCCAGTAAAAATCCACAGAGCTCCAGCAGAGCTTCCATCAGTCATTGCCTGCCCAGCATATCAATCCTTGCCCAGTATCAATCTGCAGAAGAGTGCCATGAACTTGCATGGCATTCTGCCAGTTCCCATCAGCTGAGAAACTGTCCTGATGAGCACAATGTTCTCGTGATGATTCACCCTCGTCAACATTACCATTAGTCAGAATATTTTCAGAAGCAACTTTAACAGGGTTTAGGAGCTCTTTAATAAATATGCATTTAAATAAGCTATCCTGGAGCAGGGAGATAAATGAAGGAGGTCCACTGCAAGTTAGAACTGAAGTGTGGCAAAACAATTCTGCAAAATGTTTTATACCTTATATAATCTCTCCTGACAGAACCTCAGGGGTTCACTTTAAACACCATAAATCAGACCACCTGGGGCTCCCCTATGATTATTGCAGCTGCATGCTGCAAGCTCCAGTAGAAGAAACGTTCCCTTTTATTGTAAGAAAGTAATAGGGCATAGCCCAAGTCTGCCAGAAAAATGCACAAATCAAAAGCAGGCCTTGCACAAAATCAGCTTCTGATGTGTTCGTTTGCTCTGAATGTACATGGCAAGCTGACAGTCAGAATCACTTTGTCTTCATTGATCACCGATGCTTTTGCCAGCAAGGTGAGTAGCATGTGGAACAGCCAATTCTAAAGAAACGTCAGTTCAATGGAAAATAAAACCGAGACATTTATTTTATTTTCGTATCTTCTCCTTAGTGAATTTCAGCAATTGGGAAAGGCACCAGACTCTCAGCACTGCAGCCCAAGAGCACACACATCTCAGGCAGAGGTGTCACAGCCACCACAGCTGTGGCTGCTCCTGGAAGGAGACCCCGAGGGTGGGCAGCAGGGAGTCACCCATGGGTCTAGGCAGTCAGTGGCTTCTGCCACATCCCTAAGCCCCATTTTCATAACCAAAGAAAGGTATCAACTGCTGGCTACCAGAGATGAGAAACAAATGTGCAAAACCTCAGAATACATGTCCATGAAAACTGATGGAAAGGAAAAAAAAAAATGTAGCTGTCTTTTTCAAGTAATGTAATGGTAACCATACCTGCACTTCTGCCTTAGTCCTAAACCAGACAGTCATCATTGATTGGGTGGAAATCTGTCTTGTGAGAATTTCTCCAAGGAGAAACATTACAGGCAGCTCACCTCAAACATCTCCTCTGACACCTGTATTGCCCAGAAAGTCAAAGATCAGTGGAGCCTTCATATGTCCCTACAAAATAGTCAGTCTGATGAGGAATATATCATTGCCACCCGCTAGCTGGAAGGAGGACCATGATGGCACATGTTGAACATCCCCTCTGATGGCCTTCCAGACTTTTGGTACAGTAACTCATTTCTGTGGAAATGTCCTGCCTTGCCATTAGACCACTGAGACAGCGTTTAAAACATGTGACCACTCAGACTGCTCTGCATAAAGCCCTTTCTCTTGTTGCACTGAGGCAACTCCCTTCTCAGTCATCATGTCCCAGCCAGGCAATAAAACAAAGAGCAAATCTTCTCTTTGGGCTTAATTTAATATTTTGTGCACTTTAACAGTATACACAAATATGACAGAACACAAGCACAGATTCAAAGAGATTACTGAGGGAAAGAGAATTATAGGGGCTTATTAGTTTTCCCCTAACCCATTATCTAAATGCTGTTTTAGTCCAAGAGTGCAATACAAAATAGCTTGGTAAGTTAAACCACTGACTCAGGGAAAGTGTTTCCTGTCACATCACCACCTTCTGATGTTGATTTTGACTTCGGTCTGTTTGGGGTTTTTAATTTATATATTTATACACATGCACAAAAAACCAGCACAGGCTATGTGAGAACGCAGCAATAAATCTGTTATTTCACCCTAAGATGATTATTGTTAAATTTTAGTCTTTTTCGAAGATGTTGACAACTTGATGAGACAAGTCATATTTGATAGCCAGGAAAAGTAAACTGGCAGGCAGTCCCTCTTGCAGCTCATTTACAATAGCCAGTTAGCAGCAAAGTAGAAGCAAACCCACAGAAAACATCCTAAGTCAATGGACTTTTTTCAGGCAGCACTAAAGCTGGCAAAGTAGCCTTTCTCTCTTTCTGACAGGTAGAAAATATACCTGGAAGCCAACCAAGGGAGAAAAGATTATGGTTTGAGCATGCTGTGCTCTGTTATTCTTGCAGCAAAGGAGAGATGTCTGGGGCCATCACAGCTGAGTAAAATTTGAATCAGCACAAAGACCATTTTTTTTCTTGTTTACAGCGAGAACCAGGTAAGCTCTTTGCAGAGCTGACCACACTGAAACGCAAAAGGTGGCTTCAAGATACCTTCAGGCGTGTTTTGCTATTCTCAGGCAGAGCAGAAAGTTCTGATCTTGGCCGTGCTTCATCAGGAAGCCTACAAGAATTGTTGCTACCCAGAATGGGAGAAGCAGGACATGAGAACCATTCTCAGTATTCAAACTATCTTAAAAAGAAAACAAGGGAAAAACAAAACAAAATCACCAAAACAAAAAAGCCAAAAAACCACATTTTCTTCCTGAGCAAATTAGTTACCTGAAAAAACATTCTGCTTTCTAGCCCATCACTCTGTTTGACAGTACCTGTCAAAGATAAAATCTTTCGATGAATTAAAGGAGGGGAAAGGCCAATCCCTCCTAGTTATGTTGTAACGATTTACATCAGTATAATTACATCTTCATTACTGTGGGAGACTGACTAGACCTCCAGGGAAATGCTACTAGTACATAAGAACTTTCATTTTTCACTGTGATAGATCTGCTTCTATGTATCTAAATCTATTAAAACACATTGGAAAAAACCCTAAAATTAATAAAAATACAGTGGAAGGCTATAGCCCAGATTTGTTAAATGTTAAGCTAATTGCACTGCATTCTTTCCAGCCTTTAAGTGGTAGTACATTGCAATTGGGTCACGTCATTGCACTGCAGGGCTAACATATAGATGATCTTTTTGTACTTCAATGCTCTCTCCCAGATCAATCTTAATATAAATTCCTAATGCTTAGAAATTCTGGTACTTGCCTATAATTCAAATGCTAATATCAGTTTAACCTGGAATTTACTGCAATCACTTTCCCTCTAGAGAGTGCACTCATTTAATCAATGAAAACTGCCATTCTGAGGGCCTTCTCTTCAAACAGTGAAATCAATCCCCCTCATCACTAGCAGGCTCTTCAGTTGGAAGAACACCCAGCACTTGAAGAAACTGGTGTAAAGATGCAGAACACACACTGCCTGCTTCTCTGGATACACACTTAAGTCAGCTCAAATCTGACACCCAGCAATAACACATCTCACTTCACAACCAGATGATACAAGCAAGCACCTGCAATGAGCCTCACACTTTATCTGTGCCCTAAACAATTTGCCTCAGAACTGTTAAGAATGACTTTTGCCCTCCAAAAAAAAAAAATCTGAAACATCAGATCCCTCTATGCAGCACTTGACCTTTATAGGTCTATGCACATACTTCAGGTTGGGAGTGTTGTTATCTCCCCTACACTTTGTAAAGGCTGGCATGCACATATGACTCTGTGTATGTTTGGAAGGGTTTCATCTTAAGTGTGGCCTCCAACACACTTTCTTCAAGGTTTCCAGATTGTCCTTGCAGCCCCCAACTTCCCCCAGCCTACTGGACCTGCAGAAACAGTTTTTATCTGGAACAATTCTCACACTCAGTGCTTTATATAATGTTGCACTCTACATAAATAATAAGGAATAAACATGGAAATGGAGGAAAACAAGTGAAAAATTAAATTGGTTAAATAAAAGTCCCACGTTAATGCAGTTTTGTGGTACGTCCCAGGATCCTGAGATAAATACTAAATTTTCCCTGTTTTTTGTCAAGTTGGTATAAGAAGGATGGAGCCTTAAAACATATTTCTAATTGCTTCAATTTAATTGGATGTTTGCATACATATTTGTAGCATTAGATCCTTAAAGGGCATATTCTGAGGGAAAAACATAAATTAATATGCATATGAGTCTACAGTAGGTCTAACTTAACTTCCTGTAATTTAATTCTTAAAAACATCTCACATTCACACAATGTAGTGTTTTTCAGTCTCCCACCAAAACAGAGCTGAGGGAGAGAGAGAACTACGCTTAAAATATAATGCAAGAGACTAAAATCAAGTCTCTTTTGAATTAAAACTTGTTCACTTGGCTGAAATTGGTATGGCCACTGCCACAGAGGTCTTACATTTTTCCTGGACCCAAGGGATTCATTCATTCCAGCAAACCTTCTTTTAGGTGCAAACCATCCCCATCGTTTCCTAGGACAGCCTTTTGCACAGCAGGCAGAAAGGACTGCTCCTCACGTATGCAAATTCATCCATATCTTTAGGGCTCCTCTAGTGCCCACCCATTCACAACAAGTAAATCACAGAGAGAAGCAGGATTTACTCTGAATGGCTTTGCTTTTGCTGATATAACTTCGACCCTTGATGATAGTTAATGTCAGGGTTTTTTGCATTCAATTAATTTAACGGTCCAGATTTTTAATTTGCATTTCATTTAACATTTCAGATTTTTAATTTGCCAGATATTGTTTATCAAGTATTCATTTCAGCGCCTTTCACTGTATATACAGTGCATACTCCTCAGTAATTAGTGTGCAGTAAATTAATTCTCTCCTTGTTCCTTCATCAGATATTGGATTAAGAAACTTCCACTGTACCAACATAGTGAGCTAGATTAGGAATTTCCCATCTATAATACCTTTGTTTAATATTTGTCTTGTATATGTTATGCTGCCTTAATGCTTTACATGATAAGAAATGTTATAGTTAGAAGCAGAAATCTCCAATTAATTTGAGTCACATATTTGTTTGAAATTAGTAGACTTAAATTAAATGTGTCCTCATTGTTCTGTAGTCTGTAGGCTCCTTTAGACAGCCTTACATTTTCCTTAAGAAAAAAAAAAAAAAGGTGTTCTATTTATATAAAGGACATTTAAATGACCTGATGATTTTCATCAACTGCCATGAGCATTAAATCAGAGCCAAAGTAAACATCTCGTTATAGATCTGCCTTCTGAGTTATGTCAATATGGGCCAGTGACCAGCAAAAGTATCCTCTTACAAATCCAGGGAAAATAATACACAAACTCAATAGAGGGGCATTACCACCACAGTCCACTGAAATTATGCGTGTTTCGCAAACATTTTCACAGTTCATTTCACCTTTTCCACATCCACTGAGACACACAGCATACAGACACAATTGTTCCCAGGTCGGCCCTAGAAGAACACCTTTGCTCAGTGATTAAGGCTCCTCTGTGCAAACTGTATTCATCTTTATCTGAAATGACCTTGCAAAACTCACCCACATGGTTTTGCTGTAGCAGGCCAACCACCCAAAATATCTTACAAGAGATATTTATGCCTATACAGATCAATGAAAATTTTATTAAGTTTTGTTTGGTTTTTGTACCTTAAAATTCTGTAAATTTATGGATGCAATGTTTTCCTTCATTGACAGAAAGAGGTAACACGAGTGATCTGCGACAGAAGGAGAAAAACATTGATCCCTCCTGAATTTGTGCCTAAACTGTCTTATGTGACATCAAACACAAGTGCAGGCACACAGAGTACTTGAATTTGGTTTGGACAAGCCCCAGCACTGGCTATAGGGAATGGTGAAGAGGTGGAGCAAGGATCTAGGGCAGAAGAGGTCTGAAGGGGTTTTTCCAGGCAATTCAGTGCTGACAAGTATGAACCACAGGCCACCTAGTCTTGAAATTATCCACAGCCATGTGTATAGCTAACACATTTCCCCATTGCTTGTGTACTTGAACCAGCAAGACATAGGAACACCATTCATACCTGGGAAGTGGCAGCAGAAGACAATTGCTGCCTCTGCTCTCCACTGATAACACACTGATAATACAGATGTACTGAAAAGAATGAGTTTTCAACTTGGCACAGGAAAATATCATTAACTTCTTTAGAAAGCTAATAATGGAGAGAGGACTGTAGCTTTCTTCTTAGCCAAAGCAAGACCATCCTTTCCACATTTACCACATTTTTGTTTAAAGGCTACAAAATCACCAGTACATGTGTGTGACTGTGAGCAACTCTCAGCTGGTGTTCCATCAACTGGAGTAGATGATGTCCTTCCAGCTTCTGCCCCCTTCCATAACAGTGCACCACAGGTGAAAGGAATAAAAACATCACATGACTCTGAAGAGAAGGTGACACATTCCCACAGGTCATTGTAACCCAAGATGGATTTTGTAAGTATTTAGAAAGCTTTGAATTTTTACACCAAATCACTGTAACCACTCTAGGTTTCTGACACCACTATTTCTAAAAGGTTGTCTTACAAGCTCACTTCACTGATGAATACAAACTGACTTCTGGTTAAGTTTGCTTAGGTCCACACATCCTCAGTTATTTTCATCATCCTTTCATTCACTTAGAGCGTGCCTCTGCCCAGACAGGTACATATATCCACTACATGCCCTTTAGCATGGGCAGTATAATAATGACCTGAAACAAGAGTTCATTAGAACAACTTTCTCTGCTTACTCTGGATCCATCAGACAATGAGAATCAACTTTGTAAGGATTATAGTTCAAATTTAGTTAAGACAAGTCTACCGGCAGACTTGCTGAAGAAGTGAAACAGCTTGATTTAGCTCCTTGTTCTGTATACATATTCCCACAAGTTTCTATGCCTTTCTATAACCTACTTTTCCAAAAAGACTGAGAAGGACAGCATCCACTATCTTATGTGTCTTGCACATAGATGAAAACATTACAGCCTACAGACTCTGGGATACTGGGGAAGGGGTTGACTGTGAGCTTCCATCGACACACGAGATGCAGAAATAGCACTACTGATTTTCTGTGTGATAACAGACAGGAGGTCTCCCTGTTCCCTGCTTTTTCTGCATGACCAAACACACTCAACAGCATCATCCATTGTGTGGAAATGTAGGGCAGCTTAGAAGCATTGGGCAGAGTTGCTGTACACTACATCTTTGCTGTGGAGAAGAGACTTTCTACCTGAGGCAAAATTGTTGTAGGAATCAAATCAAGACTTGACCCCAGCACGCTGGCAGCACACCTCACTCTTGCTGTCATGAACATGCTTAGTTCATGTTCCTGCTTAAGCAGGAGCAATGCTCAGTGCTCTCTTTAAACTGCTATGGCAAACACACTCTGAATTCCTCAGCAGCAGAAATATTGGGATACCTTGGGAGAAGCATTCGCATCCGGGAGTTTCAACATAATTTAGGGAACCACAGATTGCCCATAAAAACATCAGTAGCATTCTGCTATTCTTTGCCAGACTATCTACCGCACCCTAAACACAGGGCAAAGCACAGACTTTGTGACCCTCTACTCTCTGTCAACTCTTTGCCAATGGACACGGGAACAGAAGGATTTGGTTCCAAGCTCTCTATTATAATATCAGCAAAAGAAAGCTAATCAATAGTATGAAAAATGGCTTCCTAAGCATGAGATGCATTAAAAGTGGCTATTTAAAGCTGTAAAAAAGTGATAGTAATATTTTTCCTATTTGGGTCCCTGAAGTCCAAGCAACACACACTAAAATACCACCAAACATAAACAAAAGCAACAAAAAAATCCCACCACAATTATCTTCAAAAATGCAAAGTGGCATAAGGATCTTACATGCTGCATTTCTTCACTGGTTACAATATGTTTGCGATATATTGCAACTGGCTGCAATACATTTTGTCTTCTAACAAGAGACTATATTTTATTTAGAAAGTTTTGACTTTTTTTTTAATCTAAAATGTTCAATTTATTCAGTAAACAGCCTATCAAGATAAAGGGTCACTGAGTATGCCAAGGGAAAGTATATCTTTTGAATTAAAGGATCGAAAACTCAGTCAGGCAGAATACTGGTTGCTCTCAAGAACATTATGGGAACTAATGAAAGAACCCCATTTCCTGCCTTATACAATTAAGTAATCAGCTGCCTTTGGTTACCCCTAACAACTTACACAGACAAGGGGATTACTAAGCAAACAGACTGCAGCATTTCAGAATACACAGTCAACGGGAATGCTGAAATGACATGCATTCCCAGGGGAGTCACTACCTTTTCAATTTTAAGAGAAGGAAGTGGGATTATTGAAAATTTAGGACTTGGCAGACCTTTACAGAAATGCTCTGGCTGATGTAATGCACACTATCCAAGTTAAGTACAAAAATAACCCTTGCGATCTGAAGAATGTTTCCCTTACTACCTATTCTCCAAGATACAGTGAATTCCTGATCTGGTTCAAATGAGGGGATGCTTAGATACAAAATAAAACTATTGTGTTTGGATCAGAAGAGATTCTTATGATCATTCATTCAGTATGAATCACTACTCCGTGGAAAAGTATGATGCTTAGCAAACACCATAGCTTCAGCTGGAGGTAACTTTTATTTCCGAAAAATAAGGAACATATTTCTTAATCTCTTCAGTGTGACTTAGAGTTTGCACAAGTACCAAACAAACAGTGAACAGCCTTCCTCACTGTCTCCATAGGTGCCCCTGTTGGGGTCAGGTTTTTCAAGGCTGCAGTGCTCAGCAGTCACTAATAGTTTATGAGATTTATGACTTTGGCAGAAGTGGTGACAAGAAGTTTTGGGAATCCACCCCTAAACCAACACCACGAGGAGTGGTGGAATAAACACAGCTTAGTTTTCTCACAGCAGGGAAGTAGTATTTGGGGTTTCTTTCTCTTCATGTTAATAGACTTTACTGTCCTCTTTTCAATCAATTAGTACTGCCGGTGGCATGACTGGGAGTCTCATAACACCCAGAGGTGCTTTTGTGACCACTCTGAAGCCTTCTGGGGGTGGGGGTAAAGGGAACTGCTATTTTCCATTAGGTCACTTGAACCTGTCAAAAATCTGAAAGCCCATCAGTGAAAAGAGGTAATGAGGATATTTACAATTTGATGAGAAGGAAAAAAATAACAGGAGAATGAACACGAGCAATAACCTTGTTCTAGAGTGACTGAATGTCCAAAGTAAAGAAAAATTAAAACATTGCACTACTCACTTGAAACTGCCAGAGTGGCAGAAGTGCTGAATGGAATAGTGCTTCAGAAAGAAGGTAAATATTCACTTGGACTTACTATTATCTGCTGAGGCACTAGAGACATATTAAATAAACAGCTATGCAATGTTGAAAATACTTCCAAAAGAATAAGAAAAAACTGTCAGCATTGCCAGAGATAAGACAGAAAGAGAGAGGAGAAAAAAACCTTGTAGTTAAAAGACACGGAAAGTGAAATTTTTTGTGAAAGTGCATTGCCTCTTGGTTATAACAATGTGAACTCTCTCATGCACCATCTGGCTCCACTATCCCCACTCCAGGGTGATCTAATTATTGGGGAAACATTTGCTAACAACAGCACCTGGCTGCTCTTTGGTGTTTAACTTTCCCTTCCTGCTCCCACAGCCTCAGGTTCACAAGACAAGCATATCTGCAGAGTTGCTCATGGATACAATAATAATCTGTAACCATTTCAAATACTGTAAGTGACTTGGCTATTATTATTCAACAGTCAAGCTTTGAGCTGTCCTAAAAATTACTTTCCATCTCATTCTGGACAGATAAAAATCTGTCTCCAAAATTTCTGATTATTTAACTTGTCCCCCTTCCCCAGAGTCCTGAGGTGTTGAGGATTGGGCAACGCACAACTGTGTGCTGCTGGGCACATGGAATTTATGGAGAGGATTAGGCAATCTGACATCAGAGATGGGATTAACCACTGCAATACCACCTCACATCTTTCAGTTGTGCTGGTGGGTTGGATTTAATTGTAATTTAGTGCCAAAAAGCACTAAAAATGCCACTAAAATAATCCTTTCTTGCAATCCACAATGTAAGATCTGCCACACTTTCTAAACTGAAGGAAACTTGGAGGCCAAACTTCATGAGGTACCATACCACTGCCTCCCAACTCAGACCCAAATCCCAAGCCAGCCCAGCCCTGGGAGCAGGTCAGAGCCTCACCTTCCCACTGGAGCAGCCACCTGCCTGGCTTGGACTGCAACAAGCTTGTTGGTACAACAAACCTGCTCTGTGACTTCTATTACGTGCAATTTGGGATATAGTATCACATGGCCCTCACACTGCTTTTAGTACACACTGCTGATATTTTCCAGCACAGAACTAGAGAGCAGACACTTGGCATTGTGTACCTCCTTCCCTCCCCAGACACATTCTTGTCCTGTCAGTCAGCCTTCCTATTCCACACTGGCTCCATTCTTGAACTCTGAGCTGTGGAGTCAGCAGTTGGGATTCACACGGTCAGATTTAGACCCCTGGACAGAATTTAAAGGGAGGTTTCTTCTCCTATTTTGATACAAACATAAAAGTTTTTAATTTCAGGTGACAATAAAGAGTCTTTAAATGCACTTTGTTGTTTTCCTAGGAAACTTCCCATGATCTGTTAGCACACCCAACATTATTCTTGGTGCTAAACCTGCCTCTGATTTTGAGAAGGCAACAAGGCAGTAAGACCTGGAATAGCCGACCTAGATCATGATCGAGATAGGCACTAACTCAGCAGAGAGGCAACTAAGCAAACGGATGCTTTAAAGCCAGCAAGGAATTAGAATTGCTCTGCTCTTCTCACAGCTCCGGACAAAGGACAGGGGACTTTCTGTTGCATCACTTCTGTCCCAACGAACCAGATCTCTGATGACTTTCCATGAATCTGTTTAACCATTGTGGTTCAGCAGAGCAGGTCACACACTGGAGACTGCACTCCCTGGAGATGCTGTGCCAGATCCCAAAGGAGATCCATCCCCAATGGTCTTTTTAAAGACACACTTCACTGCCACAGTACAGAGTTAGCAAGGTGATGCTTCCCTATTCCAGCCAGCAGCGATTTATTAAAAAAAAAAAAAGGAAAAAAATGCAAATCTTCACAGAAAACATCAGATCCAAACAAACTGTACCAATCGGTGACTAAAGTTTGCAAATACGTGCAATAACTAAGCTGTGTTTTCCAATCACACTTAACAGGTGTACAGGAATTGCTTGAAGTTTAGATCATTCCCAGGACAGTACCAGCAACACACCTAGAGATTTTCTTGATATCTCATGCCAGAATTCTGAACAGAAAACATACAGCAGGTATTTGTACCTGTAATAGCACAGGTCTAGAAACAAAGCTAAACTATCAGCTTCCCAAGCAAGAGAAGGGCACTGAGTGCTAAGAGATGAAAGAGATTAAAGAAACAAATCAGACTAACAGCAATAATGGATGCCTTCAGCCCCTTCCTATGTGCTACTTATGTGTCACAGTGTTCACAATTGCTTTTCTTACTTTGCCATCTTGAGATGATTGCTCTTTAGATTAGAGAAAGAACAAATAAAAGAACTAAGGCATAATGAACTGTAAAGGATTAAACTGGGTACTTCACACAACTTCTTCTGCAATACAAGAAGAGGGAGATGTTCAGTGAGGCTAAAAGGCAACATACTTAAATAAAACATGTTTAAGTGCATAGTATGCTGCATCCTATGGAAAAATTTGTCCTCACTCCTCCTTGGCTTTCACGGTGACACATTGAGAGATGGGTAGGTTTTATCCTGTCTTGCCTTTCTTTTACACGGATGATGTTATTTCACCATATCTTAGTGGCTCTAAAAATCCACTCCATCAGTATTCTAGAACTTTGATCATTTCAGGAAATAAAATAAATCATGCATCATCATTATAAACAGGAATTCCTTTCTCTTTTGAGTCAGGAGATGCCATATGTTCCCCACTGTGGGTTTTATTGTATTCCCTCTGAAGAATCTATTGCTGGCCCTTGTCAGGCTACTGACTATGGCAGCAAGGAAACCTGTTTTTCTATGCAGGCTGACAAATGAGCCAATAAATTCTAAATCCACTGACATGGATGCTTCAATTATTGCTATTATTTATTGTCATCTGTTATGTGTTAACTGTCGCTTTGGGGCTGGACCAGTTGGCAGTACTGATCAGGGTGAAAAGTCTTCACTTGTGTTAAAAAAAGAAAACTGGTCCTGTAGAATTTAATATGGAGAATGAGAGGAAGTATTAAAATAGGAACGTTTTTCAAGCAAGCGAGAACTCCCTACGGAAAAGGGAGCTCTTACACTGTTTGCCCACTGTTTTCACCTGCTGCATTTGTAAGTGGAAACCTTACTGAAGAATATTTTGCAAAAGGGAATCTGAATATTCTAGAAGGAAGGCTGGCCAGAGAACCAAAGAAAGACAACTGATCCAAACAAATGACTGCATGGGAGGAAAAATGTAAGGGATGTGAGACGGGCCAAAAAGGAAGAGCAAGTCTTACACAGACAGCCAAATTCTGAGATGTAAGTATCAGATAACTCAAGTTAGGATTTTCTACAAAAATGTTAAATCAGTGATGAACAGTTAATAGTTAAAACACCTGAATTTGCCTGTTGAATATGGGGCGGGGGGGGGGGGAGGGAGTTGCGGAACAAACACCACATAGACAAAAATCCCAACACATCTATGTAGAATTCTGGAAAGAGAAGGTGAAAAGGGACAAGTGAATGACATAAAGAGCATAGCACACAACACATAATGTTAACAGGGGATTAGAAACCCTTTAGCCCCTGCAATAAAAACATGCCAGCACAATCTGCGTGTCTCTTAAGTGGTAAATAATGTGACAATATGGCCTATTATAAGCCCACAACTATTTTTTTAATTAAAATAGGCTAATTTTTTGTAGAAGTCAGATTTAGAAACGTTATATGCAAAATGCACTGAAATAATGCTTTTCTAACCAGCATTACCACTACCATGCATGTAGTGTTGATTTGGTGTGAGATTTACAGAACTATACTGGGTTTTTTACAAGCTCAAAACACATCTCTGGTACAGACAAACAAAGTTGAAAATGATGGATTGGTTGTACGCAATCCATTTGACAAGCATCCGAAAGTGGAGAGCAGGGAGAGGAAAAAAAAAAAAACCTTTACCAAAGCCACGTAACCTGAGTTAATGAAATTATATTTAACTAAGGGTGTGTATTTAGACTTGATCTTACCTTGGTGACTTAGCCATTAGTAGGAATTCATTGTTTGCCTCCACGATTCTTATCGGTACTTAGGCAGTGTTTGCACGTGATTTTCAACTGATTGCTCAACATGCTCTATGTTAGACTGTTTTGAAATAAATGAAAACACAGCGAGATCACAGAGGGCTAATCTCAATTATCTAATCTGCTTAAAACTGCATCGTTTCTTTTCTTGTTGAGGCGACATTACAGCTTCCTCTATGGGCAGAACTGTATCTACTGATCCAAAACCTGACATCTGTTTCTTCTTTTGCAAGACTAAAACTTTTCCATCAGTGAAATGGAAACAGTTATTATTCCAAACCACTTTTCTTAGGTAATTTGAGGATCACTCCTCAAGAGGTAATAACCCTTATAATGCTCCTGTTGACATCCGTGGTAACTGTGGGTGTTTGATTTACATAATACATCCTAAAAAAAACCAAAAAACAAAAAAACAACAAAACACCCCCAACCTCCCCAAGAAAACCCAACACCAGCTCTCCCTCCTTCCCATAAAAAAACCCAAAACAAAACAAAAAACCCCCCACAAACAACATAGACCTCTGAGAATCTGGTCATATGATGGTGAATTTTGAGCATCTTCCAAGAAAGCTGGATAGCTTCTGAAGGTTTTAATCACACAAGTCAGGGGTGGAAACAAATCCAAATATTCTGACTTGAAGTCCACCCTACGCAACCTCTGGAGTACAGACCTTGTCCAACAATTCATGGAAAGAGAGGAAAAGCACAGAGTTCCTAGAAAACCATTAAGCCAATGGGAAGCTTACAAAAACAACACATGAGGAGTTGCAGACAGCTTTTATAATTTGTGTGTTTGCACTGACTAGAGAACACAACAGCCAAAACACACTTACCCAGAGGGCTTATGCTCTAACTTTATTAAATCAGCTCTAAGATTGCATCTGAAGCACCTGAGCTTCACAACCAAACTCCCAGAGTAACTTCAATTTCTATGTTGACTTATTCCAAAGATAGTATTAATGATAACTAAGAGGAAAAAATTATCTTGGCAGCTAAAGAGTTAATGCAGACATTAAAGAGTTTGCACATTAGCCTGCCAAGATCTGATGTCTCTGTTGTCTTCTTAGAGAATAAGTTTGCCCTTGGGACAAATCTTTCAAGCAGCTGGAGCCCCTGAGGCAATTAATGAGAAAGAGACTTCGAGGAACAGTTTTACTTAAATGCCCATGCAGCTAAACGCCCTCTTTCTACACCAGCCATTCTTAATGCAACCTGTGTTGTGGGGTACAGCAAAAGAGCAATATTCTTCTAACTCGTGGTCCTTGCAACTGCCTCCCAACGATAACAACCAGGTAAATAAACTGGAAGTATTAAACAGTGCTATTTTACAGGTAGGACATGTTCATACCACAAGCTGTCAAACATCTGGTTTTGCACTGAGCTGCTCATTTTACCCCTCTACATTTTCATCTTCCTCAACATATTATTTCACATCCAGCATCCAATTCCCTCTAGGATTAGACTCAGTCAGGTTTTCTTTCAGGCTTTGTGACTATCCATTGCTTGTCCAGGACTCTACACAGGGTATAGCATGCACAGGGCACCACCACTGAGGGAATAATCAGCATTCAGAGCAAGGGCCAGGGAGAAGCACATTGGAGCAGCAGGAGTTAGAACAGCACTGGCATTTTCATTACAGCACACACCAGTAAGGAAGGGTCTAGCTCAGGATGGAGCAATTGAATGGCAAAAAGACTCTGTAGGTTTGCTTAAGACTTCCTGAAATCTCAGCACTTGCCTGATGACCTTCCTTTGGCGACCGATCTTTATTATAGTTTTTTAGCCAGAAGTTCAAAGGAGTAGCACTGACAAAACAGGAGAGATGATTCCCTCCACATCCCAGATCACAGCTCGCCAGAGCGGTAAGGATTTATCTCACAACCTTTTATTCTAGCACACAACAACATGAATGCTCAATCAAGAAGCAGCAATGAACAGAGAGGTTCAGAGACAATTCCTGGTTAAGCACTGACATTTGCATGCCGTTGGAATTATTTGAACTCCTCGAGTCTGCAAAATGAGATTGAGCTTTCCCAGAGCACTGCTGCAGTCTGATTATGTTGTTCCTATCATACACACTCAGCAAAAGGAAAAAACAATCTGAAATATTGATTTTCCCAAAACATGACAAGATATTGGTAAAAAAACCACTGTCAACTAATAAATCTGAAGGGGAAAACAAGATTGAAAATCTTGTGAATTTTCTTATATTTTAATGGAAACAAGCCTATGACTATCTCATTTCAGCAGAGTTCAGTCCCAAATGACAGAAGCCCAACTGCTCTAGAAAACCAACATGCAAGTGGGAAGCCTGGACATTTCCCTGTCATAATGCTTCATAGAAATCACAGCTTCTATAGTGTAATGTTACACTGAAGGATGGGGCTGAGGGTCTAAGCTCCATCTCTGTACTTTGTTGTTTTGTCCAGAGCTGTCCCATGAGTACTACCAGCAAACTGACTATATACCATCAGAGCAAGACTAATTCTTAACTGTTAAGTCCCGCAGGTCACAGAGGTTTTTGTTTAGCACAAGTGACAATAGTATGGCTTGTTTGCACATAGCAAATTTCAGTCTTGGTTTGGCCATGACTATGAAATAGTGAATGTTCATACTGTGAAGCCTTAATTGATATAGGTCAATTGCAGCACATTCTATCAAGGCTAGCAAGCAAAACAAATGAAATTAAAGTATCCTTAATATTCTAAAACTACAGGAAATTAAAAGGGTACAGGCTCAAAAAAAAAAAACATGGAAAAAACTAATTTTTTACATATGAGAAAAGAGTACAATTTGGTCCGCTGCAAAAGAAACCACAGTAGAGTTTTGCTATTGAAAAACCCTACAAGTTTAAAAGACTTGATCGGCCTGGAAGCTTTTTAAAACAACATCAAAACTTAGCATTTTACTACAATATTTGCGATAACCTGACAAAAATCCACAAAATTTTCATGAGTACTTCAGTTTCTAGAATCTTGTCATTATTTGAAAATCTGTTTTAGTTACAAGGAATGTATTTTCAATCCTCACTGATGCAGGCAAAATATTTTTAATCTATTTTTATTGTTTTGAAAGAACTGGCTCAAACTGTAAATATCTGATGTTGGTCATATGTATTTCACTATTTTTGCCTGAGCATAGACTCAGACAACACTCCTTTTGGCCAGAAATCATTCCTGGCTAATGATTTCTGGGAGTACTTGATCATTATTTTCACAGGGCAGTAGAACAGATTCTTTGCATGAGGCCAACAAAGGAGCCTGTCAGAGAGTAACGTGAACCTTGCCATACTGCCACCCAGAAAGGAAGCCTTTCATGGACAACTTTAGAGGCACCTGGGAAGGAGGATGCTGCCTCTGCTCTACCTGAAAGCAGTAGGTTCCTGCTGCCTTTGATGACTCAAGCAATATGCAAAATCCAGATTCAGCTTTGACATGCTGCTCTTTCAATTTCCCTTTCGTTATCGACTGTGTTCACACCCGTTTACAGGCTGTATTTCACTCTTTGGTAACAAGCGAAGTGATTCCCAGGACTATCAAATCAACCAGATGAAGACTGACTTCTTCTCACTGAAAATATTATGCAACGCAATTCTTCAGTTATTTCCCTGCAAATGAGTCTGACAAGTGCTGTATAATGTGCAAACTGACTTACACAAACAAAAGCATGCGAGAGCATGAGCAGAAATAAAATTATATAGAACAAACTTAGAACAGTTGTGAGGCTGCACAGACAGCAATTAGTTGACTGGCAATGAGGGAAAAGATGAATTTACTATTCAAAAAAACCCCTGAGCAGCATGTCTAATACGCACTGCAGATGAACCAAAGACAATGGTTCCTCAGACAGAAAAGCTGTATCCACACCAGCCTGAATACTCCTTTTTTTGCCCCCTCTATATCTCAAAAATGAATTTTCTAAGGAGCAGTCTCAGGTGGTGATGTAAAGATTCCTGAATTCTATCACAGTCATTATGTGACCTTGAGGAAAAAGATGCACTCAAGAGCACAGGGTGCCCATTTACCTATTGTAGAAGAGGCATATAATCATTACACTTATCAATAACGCAGAAGGGTTGTGAGGCCTAATGAATTGTTAAGCGCTTCAAGGTCCTCAGCTGCATAATGGCAACCTTAATTAATTAAGTTCTATTTCTTTGCTATCACATCCCTTACTTATGTAAATATATCGATATTTATATTTATAGCAGCTCTGGACACATTTTAGTCCTTTTTATTGCAATATTGTAGTCCAAAGATTTATATGAGCAACGAGAAATTACTGATGGGGAAGAAAACACTGTTTCAAAACTCCGAATCTGTTTACCCATTGTAGCTCCTTGGTTCTGTTAGAGGTAGGTAGGGTTATACAAGTTTGACCGATTAATTCCAGATGGAATCTATGCAAAGAGAGCAAAGGGATATGGCTGCCTTGAAGAATTAAGTAATTTTTTTTCTCTTCTAGTTCATAATCTGTCTTAGAGGCAAATTTTACCATTTCCCCGTCACAAACAATAAATAGGATATCACCAGCCTCCTTAAACACAGCATTTCTACCCAAAACAATAAGCATCATTATCATAATGATTGGTGCTGTTTAGTGTCCTTTAAAAATTGGATTTTAAACACAGGCTTTCTAATGCAAAGCTCAAAAACAGCTGTTGTGCATGACCTGACCATTGGGCTAGGGAGGCAAGGCAAGAACACACAGGCTCCTACTCAACTCCTTCTGCAAGTTTCTTTCCCCATTAACCCCTGACCACATCTGGCCCACACAGCCCACAGGAACATCAGCATTGGCTCCCATTGATCAGGATTTTACCCAACAAATTTAAAAATTAAGCAGCAGGTACAGCTGCCCTGTTACATTAAGGATCGTATCTGCAAAGAACTGTAAGCAAAGGCAAAGTCTGGTTCCACCTTAACTTAGGTGAAAAGGAAATGACAGATTCTGTTGTATTACCTGGGGCAAGAGGGGGAAGGAAATCAATGAATGAAACACATCAGGGGAAAGGAAGAAATAAAAAAGATGATTTATCTTTCTATTTTTGGCTACACAGTCAGTTCTTTGAGGGAACTGGATGAAAAAAAACCCCACACAAATTACTTTCCATCTGACAGTTCTGAACCATCATGGAAGTAATATTCAGTATGCAGCAAAACTAAGAAACTCTGTTGTCTGTCAGAAGAAAGAGTGAGCACTGTCTTAGGCAGTAACACCTGATCTATTATTAATCCATACTTCAGAATAGACTTTAAATGTATTGACAGCTTCAAGCAGAAAATGACAATGTACAGACTTTTAGATTCCTAAGGGAAATCCAGAACTACAGGTGAAGCTACCATTAAGGGAAGGGGGGAAGAGGGGGGCCAGGGAAATCCAAATTCTCTTTCTTTACAAATTCCCTTAATTAGTTATCATTAGTTGGCTATTATGTGTGCCAGTATAAACACATTGTTGGGTCATTGATGAGCTCAACTTCATGAAGCATCTGAGAATGTGTGTTTGGAAAAGGATACCCCAACTTGGGAGCACTCTGGAGTAACTTACAAATCATCTAACTCAGTCAAAAAATAACTCACTTGAGAATGATATAATTACTTTCAGTTTGCTTAAAGCCAAGGAAAAGTTGACACAGTGATTAAAAGGAGGGGGGAGGGCAAGCAAAGGAGAGAGAAAAAAAAAAAAAGAGTTACTTTATACTGCTTGAAATTGGGCTGTTTGGAGGCCTAGGACCTGAGCTTATTTAAAGAAAGATTATCTTGACAAATTGGATAAACATTTTGTGCATGACAGGACGCTGATGGAGAGTCTGTTCTGCAAGCACACCTGGGGGATAGTTTGCTTAGTGTGTGACCAAGGTGTTCAGCTAACCTCGAGTCCTCCCACAGTGCTTTGTTTACCCCGTGACAGGTATAGGCAGATCTGAAGTCGAGGCCTCCAAAACAGTTCCTGCAGACTTTGCAGATGCATTTCTTCCTCCTGCCTGGGACAAAATACTTCTTGGCCAGACCAGTCCACAAAAGCTCCACCAGACTTCAGCAAATAGCTTGCATTTAAGGAAGGCTGCAGGCTGGCATGGCCCAGGCCAGTGAGTGACCAATGCAAATATGGCATCGTATTTCCAGCCCCGTCTTCCTTTTCTCTCAGCTTTCACTAAAAGGGACCACTCCAACAACCTGTTAGAGTCAAACAGTGAAAGAAAAATGTGTCTATAAACACAACCTATTGATTAGTCAGAAGGAGAACGAGCATTACCTGCACAGAGTTTTGACTTTCCTACATCAGAGAATGGGAAGAGATGTGGCCACTTTGTTCGGCCTTGGCTTTGATGTCAGACAGAGCAACACAAGATTCTAGACCACTGTGGCTGATGGCCACTGTGCAGCTTGTTGGTGACACCTGTTAGCATCACCTGAAGGACTCTTTTGTCCAGGCAGGCAGGAAGCAAACATTTGCTTCTTGCAACAGAAGCAGTTGTACTGGCAACCAAACCCTTGCAGACCTCAACAATCTCCCCTCGGGGCTTTTTTCATGAGTGAATTCAGGCAGACAAGGATTCCATTCTCAAATCCCATGTTCTCAGAGCTGCCACACAACCCTCCCTCCACCTTTTGGGGGTGGGCTAGTTTCCAGCCAGATGAGCTCTGGCCCTGTGGCAAGTTGGTTCAAAGACAAGCGCTAATACCAGAGCAAAGGGGCAGAAGGATGTCCACTAATCCATGAAGGCAAGTAAGCACTGGTGACTTGCCATATAGCACAAGGTTGTTAGTATTGCTTACTGGACCCAGGCAGGACTGCAGAGGTGTTCACAACATTTATCCTGAGCACTAAGAATGGGCCAGCTCCCTAAAGCAGCAATCAACCACTTCTGTGCCACATCAAAAAATTATTATTATTCCTGCCTGACTAGCAGTGACAAGCAAACAAAACAAAGCCAGAGCTGCTGTGCAGTCACTTAACACAGATTTGATTTAAAACCCACAGAAGAAACAGGGAAGCATTACCAAATACCTCAGAAATATCCGAGAAACTGTTTTTAACATAGAAGGAGCAGAGACTTTTATTGATTTTTGTCTTTCAGATGTAATTTTCCAGAATAGCTGCCACCACTGTATTCAAAAAGCAGCAATCAAAGCAGCAAAACGTATAGTAAAATTGTTTTCCTTCAGAAAAGCATTTTCATCCAGGCAATTTACATTCCCACATCTGCTCAGGCAGTCACCCCAAAGCTAACACACTCTTCTCTTGCAAGTTATGACAATTGCTCAGAATATCTTCAGATGGTGCTCCCCACATAAGACATAAAGAGATGATGGAAATAACTTATCCTGTGGAAGAGACATGAACCTTTGTAGCAACCTGGAGTCAGCAAACAAATTCTGTCATTAGGAATGAACTGAAAACAAAGACATTGAATGATAGGAAACAAATATTTTTCCAGGATATAACAGCCTAAAAGGCACAACCAGAAAGTTAAGGAGCTCCTAAAAGTAGCCATATACCTCTAGCTTGCCCTGAGGGGTATTTAGATGATGAGGAACGTTCCTGTGACGCAATCCCTGTGTCTTGTATTTCATTAGTTGAGTGGGTTGTCACTATCCTGACAGGAGGGATTTTCTTTTCAGGGTGACTGAAATACAATTAGGACAACATTTCAATCCAATTCATACAGTTATTAATAAAAAGCAATTTTTTCCTTGTTTGCCTGTGACACTATACTGCACACACAAACAAGAACAAAGGTTGTCAAAACCAGAGTCGGCCAAGCAGGAATGTTCTGGCTTTTACCCTCGGTGATGATGTGAACCATTGTGTCCCAGCTGCCACGGCCATGGCTGCATGAGCACCCGCCACTCAGCGCATCTCTGTTTGCAGGAAGGAATCCAAGCTACAGAGGAAACAATGACTTTGCAGTTTAATAAAAAACCCCTCAGGTAGAGATGAGACAAAAAAAAAAAAAAACACCTTAGCAGAAGAGAGGATATTTTGTGATCTAGTACAAGACCTCGATGCAAATCTGCCTGAATCCAGGTGAGTCTCAGCTGTGAGAATTCCTTTTTGATGGAACATGCATGAGACACACCCATTGTTAAAGCCCTCTCTCAAACAGCAAAAGATACTACTTGCCCAATTTTATTATCTCCTTTTCTTTCCTCAGAATTAACTTTATTCAGTTTTCGGCAAATTATTTTAAGTTGCAGAACACACAAAATAATGTTAGTTTTCTCTGTAAAATTAATCTTGGCACACAAAATACCCCACGAACCCTCTTCTGCAGAACTCCAAGTATCTCGACAGAAATTCCAAAAACAATTTAAAAAAAATCCAAAGGCATCTTTTTCATTATATTAGTTTTGCATTTCCCAAGATTTCTGAAGATCACGTTTGTGCTCAAGAGGTGGAAGTCAGACAGCAGCAATATGTGATACTGAGCAGTGATCAGATGGATATGTTTACAACAGAAATTTCCATCAGCACAATCTATCAGGCTCCAGGGATACAAAATTAGGTTTTAAAAAGTAGGTTTTCTTTTTAAAAATAGGACTTGCATGATTTCTAAAAATGGAGCAGAGAACAGTGCCAGCAGGATGTCTGCAAACAAGCTTCCTCTATATATTCCAAGTGCAAAGAGCAATGAAGCTGCAGCATTCCTGCTCATTATCAGTTTTAAAACTATGAATTTCAAGATGACCTGGGACCACTGACTTAATTTACATGGTCAATCCACTTCTGAAAGAAATCTGTTCTTCAGTGCTTTTGGTCTAGCTAAAATTGGCTCAGCAAACACTTCACACTCACACTTGTGCATCACACAGAGATTTAGAGAACACTATCTGTACCAATACTATCACCATAGAGTTCATTCCTATTTCTTCTTTTATTTTTTTTGTTCAAATAACGTGTGTGATTTTCATTTCATAAACAAAACATTCACGGCTACAATGAGGACTCCCTTTCCCTGCCCCGTGTTGTTGGGGTGTGCCCACCCAGAGTATCTATCGCAGGCCATTACGCAAAAGACAACCAGTCCTTTATGGCAGAAACAGTCTGAGCCCCATTAGCTGGGCAGACAGACACATTTCAAACACAGACCCCAGAGTATAGGGAAGCCATTGTTTCATTTCAGAACAGGCCACGGAGCCTCCATCGCATGGGGGAAACCTTTGATTTCTCTTGGATTCAGAGGACAAGCCCAAACGAAAGCAGGGGGCAGAGCAGCTTCCGCTAAGCAGGGCAAACTTTTCCTCTCCCTGCTGAAGGGAGAGCTTCTGTAGGAACAAAACAGGCTCCTGCAGATGGTACCAGTGAGAAGACAGTGCTGACTGGCAGGACAGAAAACGAGGGCTGTGTAGGGACAGCCCAGCAAAACAACCAGCTTCAAGTACAAAAGACAATGCCTGGTGCGATGAATAAGAAACAGAGCATGAAGGTAAATATATGTATATACATGTACTGATATTTTGCAGCTGTAAAGTATTTTTATACCAAACTAGCTTGCCATAAAAGGTCTGATTGGTGATCTTCCTCACCACAATAATTCATTATAAAGTGACAAGGCATAGCAATATAAGCATTTTGAGGACAAACAAGCTAAGTGTTTAACTCTTATTCTTCTGGCACAGAAGAGCAATTGGGCCATCCTGAAGCTTTAGTTTAGCTCTGTACAGAAATAAAGATGTGAGTCACGTGTATGAGACCACAGCCAAAGCAAAGCCAGCAAGGTCACGGGCACAACAAGATCTGAAGTCTTTTCAACTTGCTTCCAAATTTCCAAGGTTGGTTGCAATGGTGTGTTGTAACCAAGGATCTATCTTTAAGCCAAGAAGGAAATGGGGATATCCTACGTTACAGCTAGACAGTTACAAAGGCTGTCTACGTTGCACAGTGAACAGCAACAAAAACCGAGTCTCCTGGACAGCACTTTTCCCAACCATGCTTTTGGCTGCCGGTCAAACTCGGGATCCGCAGAGCACTCAGGCCTGAAGTGTCTGCCAGAGATCAGGCTGTATCTAGTCTTACAAGGGTACATGGTCTCCAGCCCCATTGCAGGGTGGTAGGGGTAAAAAAACCAAGAGAAAAACCCCACAGTTTACTAATTCACTTTTTGGTACAAAATACGCATAGACTTCTCTTCTCCAGGCTTAAGTCTAAGCTCCTACCCAAATTCATGTCTTCATGTAAACAACATGCATGGGTCTGGATTTATGAACTAGATCCTCATAAAGCAGACTAATTTTTTGCAGAAACAGTCATGCATTACTGTGAAACACAGTTGTCAAATTCTGAGATGCAGCTAAGAGATAAATAAAGTAATCCCCACATAAGCAATGTGCAAACCACTTAGTAATCTTGGACACAAGAGCCTGCTATTAAACAGAAGTGGTAAACTCTGAGGGAAGCATTTAAAATGAAGTGCAAGCAGAACATATACCACAGATACAATTTTTTTGTGCCTTCAGACACCAAATGCCATGTTCTAACTGAGGGAAAGAAGCCATGTACATTCCCAAGAAAGCACCTCCTTTTAATTTTTTCCCAAGTGCAGTCATGGAGCAAGATTTTTTTGTATGTTTGTGCAAGGTGAATCCTTCTTTATGTTGGATCATGTTCTTGTTGGAGTGCTGCATTAATGCACAAGTAGGACAGACATCTAGATGGCTTGGGCAGACCCCCTATTTCCAGATTAATATAACTATTCAGGGAACTATTAAATTCATCTTTTAGCAACACAAGAGACTTTTTCTATATAATCTGCAGGCAACGTGGATATTTAGTACTTGCTTTTGTAATAGGAAGCAGAAACCTTGTAAACTTAACTCCTATTGACATCAGAAAATCTCAAACCAGAAGTGAATCTTTTCCTCAAATCAAGTCTTGCTTCTTCAATGCCTCCAAATACATCAATCCAACAAGCAGAGATGTCTTTTGAGGCTCTTCATTAATATTTATTAAAGCCAACAAGCTTTAATAAATATTAATCTCTGATTTTTAAGGGTTTCATAGAGAAACAAGCTATCAAAATATTTGGTGCCAGGGTCCACTCACTTTAGTTACAGAGCCAAATTCTACCTCTAAGATCACTTGCCTTTGCACTGGTGCATCATGCACATGGTTACTTTTTTGCTTGGTAGGTTTGTTCTGTTCTGACATTCCACTTGCAGGAGCAGAAGACTGGTTTCTTGGGAGGTCAAAATCAGTAGTTTCAGCCCTCTGCTGCAGAACCTTTTATTCTGGCATTACTATTTATCCCCCAAAAGAGGTATGCTAATAGGGGGCTTGATGAAAACCAAACAAAACTATCCTGCTAGAACTCCATGTGAAATGTTGACCCAAGAAAAATAAAGTGTGCCTCTTTGATATACATCTGTCCACTTTGCACAGCAGATAGCAGGGGGCCTGTGCAGGTGCTAAGGAGAGGGATTTAAGCCAGCTTCCAAAGTTCATATTGATAAACAGTGAGCGTGCCACACCAGCCATCTGCACACACCTAGTCACATCTGCAAGTCATACAGCCCTAGCAAGGAGCTGAGGGAGGTTTTACATGCAGCTGAGCAAACCCTTCCCTCCTCCATCCATGCTGGAATTTTACATCCCTCACACTAGTTCAGCTCTTACACTTGCCAAGAACCTCATCTGTCTCCACCATGTCCCATCTCAAGGCCCTTCTTTTGACCTTGAGACCCACAAGAAACTATATGGCTACTTAGCACCATTTTCATCTTATCTCATCACATCATTTTATAAGTTCGTGTATGTACACACACACTCTACCAAGAGGTTCCTCTTGAGACTGCAAATGCAAATCTACCTGGAGAACTTTGGGGACCAATGTAAGCACATCTCACAGCTCACTTTTTTTTTATCCCAATATCACAGTTCCTTCTTTATGCAAAGACTCAGCACCCACTTCCACAGACTGACATAAAAAAAAAACCCTTCTAGATGTGTATGTGCTATTCTTATTAAAAATAAGAGAAAATAAATGTAATAGGCTTGCACCATTATTTGACTCCTGTATAGAGCATTTAGTGCACATTTAACACCATTCTTAATCAACAAAACTTTAAGCAGTCTTCAATACATTTTGCTGAATAGGGGCAAGTAATTTAAGTCATGTGCATGAGGGCACTGATGAAGTAATGCCATAAGGCTGAAATCTCAAAGTCTGACAGAAGTTTTGTTGTTTGGTTTTTTCCCTGCACACCCCTAGATTAAATCCCTCATTAGATAAAATCCCCTAAATGAAATTTAACTTTTGCCAACAGAATCCACTTTCAGATTATTGTTTTTCTTTTGCATAAGCCTGCGACTTTCACATAATCCACAAGCAAATAGCCCTATTCTGTAGATTAGAAATTATAAAAGACCATGTAATCAGCTGACAAAAGAACTGAAAACAACCCTAGAGGAAATGCAGAGCTGCTCTGCGGGCTCACAATGTGCTGCTCTGTCAGCCTCCCACTCCTTCAGCAGATACTCCTGACATTTCTTGTGTCATTACTGGACTTTATGAATGGGACTGTAGGATGTTTGCTGGAGAATAATCAGAAAGGGAAGGGGCATGGTATCACAGACAAGGGAGCTGCTTCACTCTCTGCTGACCAGATCCAAGCAATTAGTTCACTGCTTTCTCCTACCACCAACTATGAATCACAGCTCGACATTGTATTAAAGGCTGAATTGTTGCTCAATTTTTAACAAGGATGCTTAAGAAATTAAGCTATTGTAACCTCAAATAAACTGCACATGGCGTGGTGGCTTTATGGATTTCACACGTATCTAAATGTTTAGGTACTTACAAAAAGTCCCATCAACCTTTTTGGCCAGAAAAGTCAGCTGTAAGTCTAAGCAAAGACAGTTACCCCACAGAGGCTACAGCTCTTCCCACCTCTGATGCAGACAGAACCATCACAAACACAGCTCCTGCTCCTGCATTTCGGTGATCCCACCTGGCTTGCTCAGCCACACACACAGAGGATGCGAATTACACAAGAGGGAAGAGAAAACCCTGGTGGGGAGATTCTTTTTGCCAAGTCTGAGACAAAACAGCACTGCTAATTGTGTAAGAGATCACAAACAGGCAGGAAAAATCCAGTCTAGGCATTCCTGTTTTCCACTGATTTTCACAAGCCTGAGGAGCAGTTTCACCTGATTTTGAAAAAGGTCCTTGGAAACAGCAGCCTTACAGGTTTCTGGGGAGCAGAGAATTCCAATAAGGGGAATTCCCCAGTAGATAGAAAGGATGCAACAGGAACACAAACCACAACAGCTGCACAGGAGACAATTCAGACTACCTAAACCAAGGATTTCAACAGAGCTCAGTCTGCCACAGGAGTCTCACTGACAGTTCTGTTCTAGAAGACTCTTTCTGCTTGTGGGGCTGCTCATTTTGCAACACGGATTTCCCTGGGTTGAGCCTGCCAAGTCATGATGCATCTGGGACAGTAACTGGATAATCAATAAATATCTTCAGACATTATTAGTACCTCAGCACAGTCATGGCTTAGCCCTATGGAATCCCAGCCAGGGCAATTCCCCCATTCTGCTGATAAATAACACAGCAGTCAGGGATCACAGGGCCAAGAGACTTATCATCAGGGTGTAGGGGAATGATGTTTTCCAAGAACTTGCAAACAAGATGGTTTTCCAAGGTGATTAAGTGTTGGGTATTCTGAGGAAGTAACATCAAACCACTGATTCAGGTAACTGTGCTAAATGTGCTCTCTTGACCGCAAACCTGCCAGCCCAGCACACATGGCCAGAGGTGGCCCTGTGGTGGTAAGAGCAGAGTCCTGGCCACCAGCAGCCATTAAAAATCCCAGAGCACTGTGCCAAGGGAAGGACTGCTGCTGAACTGAATTGCTGTGTAGGGGATTTCTTGGTGAGGTACGTGCAAGATGCTTACCTTGGAGATAAGGAAACAGAGAAAAAATTATTCACAAGTACTTCCTTGGATACAAAGAAAACCAAGTTTTAATCTCTTTATAACCCTTTTGCATTAATTTTTGCTAAGCTTTAGAGTCCTATGATTACTAGAGAACATTTTGATAAGTGAATTTTAAGTTTAAATACCAGAATGTTCAATTAAAGTATGAGTAGAATATTATAAAACTCCTAATTCATGATGTCTGGTGGAGTTACATAAGCTGGAAAGGAAAGTAATACCATCTGCCATGTAATTGCTCAGCATCAGCAAATGACGGATTTTGGCTGGACCAGGAATAAATTTAGTATGGACACACATAATCATTCTAGAATGTTTAAAAAAAAAATAAGTTTCTCAAATTCAGTATTATCGCCCCCCTAAGTCAGCATATTTATTATATTGTAAAAACAAATATATACCCTAGATGCATTCTTAATTATGGAATGTAGCAGAGTTACTTTAACAAATTGATGAAAACTAATGTCTTAAGAAAATAGCAAAGGAAAATAGATATAAGACAAAAGAAGCAATATCCAAGAAGATTTAGACAATCCACAGATAAACCCATTTTGGTCTTTTTTTTTATATAAAGAGTTTGGCCTTTATATTGTCTAGTTGAGTTGTTCAATCTTTGTAAATCAAGGTTTTTTTTCCAATATGTTTTCATGTCTAGTTAATCAGAAAATGTTTTTAATTTTGCCTATCTGGCTCACGATCTGAAGAGAAGTGCCCTCAAACACTGAGGCTTGTACAGCAAGTGGAGCTGAAAACTGAACTGATCCCATCACAAGCAAATTATCAGCTTTCCGACTGTGGAAGCAAAACTTCACTTAATCTGATGGCAAATAACATGCATTTCTCCAGCAATTCCTGCTTTGGCTAATCAGTCAGGCTGATGGATGTTTAGCACTTACCTTAATGCAGATTTTTGCTTTAGCTAACATTTGTAGAAACAGAATCAATTACAAGATGGAGATTACTGGGCTGATGGGCTTTCATGCTATTGCAGTTGACCGTGCAATTGGGTTTCTAAGTGACAGACACCACAGGACAGTCTCAGCTTGGCAAAATCCTCCTTTACTTTTCCACTTATCTAACATATTCTTCATTCAGCACTTTAATTTCCCACCCTTTGCCTTTTTTTTCCTGAGCCATCTGAGCAGAGTGCACACACACACACGCTTTGCTCCTTCCTGATGTAGAAGTACCTATACCTGGGCGCCTCCGGCACAGCGGGACATTCCCCACTGCCCAGCCATCAGGACAATTACAATATTATATTCTTGCCTGGTGAATGTTCAAATGTGGAAGCGCTGCATGAGGGAAGGCTTTAAATGTGGAAACTGCACAGAGGGCTCTTGGTCAATGGAAAACAAAGCCCAGCAACACTCTAGAATAAATGAGAAATCTTCACAATTAATGCTTTTTACCAGCATGATCCCAAGCAAAAGAGCATTCTTGCAGTTAAATATTTTTAAAGAGGTAAATGGTTCCCATTTCAATGAGTCTGATTACTCCTACCACCCCACCCAATCTTTACTAAACAGTATATATTTACTGGCAATTAACATACCCCTCTTTCGTTTTTTTTTTCCTTGTTCCTTTCCTAGAAAAAGTTGTAGAATTAGGAGTACTTAGTGTCTATATTAGAAACAGCCTAAAATCAAGCTTATAACCCCTGCTCCCCAGCAGAGGTGGGAAAGGCCCAACACTTTGCAGAATCAAGCCCAGCAATAAAGGGAATAAGAACGCAACTGTTTCCAAAGGGTCCCATCCATAGATTAAAGGAGCATATTTAGGGGAGAAATCCTATAAAAATTTAAGCAGGTAGATGGCATATGTAAGTAGGAGGAATTTTTTATTTTTTTTTCAATTAGCTGTCTCTAGCCCAGAGCTAGTCTCAAATGTTTTTACAATACAGGGATACTCCAGTGCACATCTGTCAGCTGGAATATTTACAGCTCTGTAATTATTAATATTGTCTGAACTCCAGACTTACAAGCTGGATGGCTTGACGGGGCAGTCTGCCACGAAGGACATAAATAAGGCACTTGCATCTAGTCAGCATCTAAGTTTGCCATGCAGTTTCTCTCAGCTCTTCACCCTCCTGGTTACTTCACTATAGAAGTGAATTGATATTACATGGCCTTTATCATCTCTGATCAGGAAGGTTCCAGGGTGTCTCTGCCCTACACATAGTTTGCTGTCATAAATCTTGTAGCTCTTTAGCAGCTGGTGAGTTTTGGCTGAAGTCAACCAGAAGCATGAGAATTTGTTGAGAGACAGGCTGACAGTATCCTCACTTGGGCCTGCTAAAAAGCCTGTGTGGGTCAACACAGCATTGATGAAGTCAACCCTGCAAGAACAAAAAGTGATTCCCTGCTCTAGTTAGGCACCTAAAAGGGGTGGGATGAATCGTCCCCAGGAGGGGAGCACCACTGGCTCCAACAGGAGCACAGAGCAGATCCCAAGGGTACAGACACATGAATTTAAAAAGCATGGTGAGGCCAAAATCTCACTCACTACACTGGGATGAGATTTACTGAAGACTTGCATAAAAACATATCTGTAGGGATAGAAAATTCTGGGACCTTTTTCCCCTGCCACTCACACACAGAACTGTGCCCTGGTGGGAGACGCCATTCTTCATGCAGAAGAGTCTCTAAATGATATTTGCATTGAAAAATGTTTACCCTCTATGTGTTCCTCCCCAGGAACAACACAGATGTGGGTTCAGTTTTTTTTAAGAGACACTTGGGTAAGTGCAAACACATCTCTTTTGTAATCAGCCTGGGCTGACCCTGTTTAGCCTGAGGTCAACGACCAGTGGCATCTGACCTGCCGAAGTTAATGCGGCAGAACAATAGGAGAGGGTTGGTGAGGCCTTATCCTATTACCTTTTTGATACCAAATTAATTGTTTTTCTCCCTCTCAATGATTCTCTGACCTTTCAGCTATATGTGGTGCTGGCACAAAGTGATGGATTAAATTTAAGCAAGTACATTTCTTGACATTGTCTCACAGCTTTAAAAGTTATTTAGGTCTTCCTTTCAGCACTAAGAGGTTTAAGAATGTGCTTATGATTGCAACCCCATTTGATAGTTAAAGACGACTGCAAATATTAATTAGCTTGCAGTATCAGAGAGAAGAAAACCAAAAGATCACAGCACTTACTACCCAAAAAGAAAAAAATTCCACAAGTAACGAAGGGATAGAGATGCCCTATAAACCACAGGTAGGCAATTCTAGATGTCTGGTATTACCTTAATTGGTAGTGCTCTATTAAATGGCAAACCCAAAAGCATTACTTGTAGAATAAATTTAATTAGTCAGACTGATATTTTTCAAATGGAAAAATAATCCTTGATATTTTGTTGGATGAGGAGCGTTTGCATAGAATAGCTATTGATCCCTATCACAGCTTTGATTTAATTATGTTTTTATTTCCTGGTTGTTGGACCACTTCACCAGACAGAATAAACTGAGATGACATGGTGGGTACTAACACCACCTTAAAAGAATTGAAAGAAATCAGTTCAGGACTCCCCCCACTGTACATCACTTAAAACAAGGAATCCTGAAACTCTGATTTATGAAAGTAAAGCTCAAAAGATTCAAATTTGCCTGTAGGTGATCATAAAATATCACAGCACTGGGTCCAGATGCACTTCCTTCACTTGGTTCAGCTCTCCATGTGCAGAACCACCTTCCCTGCTCCTCAGAGCTCACAACCACAAAATGCAATTGTCACATTCTCCCAGGTTATAACACTCACAGGGGTTAAAAATAGTTTTCCTTCAGACAATATTTTCACCTGTGCCTGCTGGCAAGGGCTAGATCAGCAGCCAGATACAAACTGAATCAGTTCCTCTGAATCCATCTGAACAGTAGAAATGGACATGGTATTGGGGCTGTCTCATTTATGGGTTTCAGAGGTTTTGGAAAATAATGGAACCTGATTCCCAATCTCCTTTAACACACACACACCCAAAAAAAACCCCAAACAAACAAAAAACCAAACCAAAAAAATCCAAACAAAACACACAAAAAAACCCAGCATGCCATTGGAAAGTTTAGTTCCCAGCTCCTGTAATCCTCTGCACAGTCCAGCTATTATGCAGCTCAAGTAGCACTATAACATTAAAAGCATATTTTACTGTTTGCTGAAATGTAATTATTGAAGATATTTTTTCAAATAAAACTGATGAACTATAAAATATCATAGGTGCTATCTCAAGATAAAGAAAACACTTCTTCCAGATTATGTCACCAGGAGCCTAAAGAATTGCACATTTAGTCACTCACACCTCTGAAAAACATATTAAGATGTTACAATGAATTCATTTATTCTAATTTAAGCAATATTGGATCAAGAACAGAGTAGGATCAATAGAAAGAAAATATTACACTAGTGGTACCACTGGGTAATTTCATTTATTCAACATGGTTAAATATTCTCTTAATTCATCCTCCAAACTTCAAATATGGATGATTAAGCAAGATGAAGAGCAAAGGATTTTACATGACAGCTCTACCCAAAAGTGACAATAAAACCTGCCTTAGGGAGAAACTGGGAGAGAGGTAGTAAAAGGCTAATCTTGTTATAATGATTTATGGTTTATGAAAAAAAAAATAATCTCAGTTTAAGCTTTCTTCAGTTTTTCCAAAACATTCATACCTGCATTTAAATACTTCAGTAAGAACAGAAACTCTAGCCCCTGTTTCCAGGACAACAATATACTTCATTAATCAGAAACTCACAGGAATATATTCAGAAAGTGCAGAATCAGAGTAATTTGATGTTCATGACTGATGATAGGAAGCAGAATTTCACAAAGATGAGCATAGTCATCTTCATGTGTGGATGCCTTTCTGGCTATTGAATAACTACGTAGATATACTTCTGGCTTCCACTGACTTCAATGCAAAAGGGACAAGCCCCACGAAATTATCCTGAAATATTGTAACTGTAAATAATTTGGAGGGTGTGTAAACCAGATAAAGCCAAATCACTGCTAGAAGAAAAACTATACAAAAACACATATCTTGACCTTCCCAGAGTAAAGTTATTAGAGCAGCTGGATCAATAACAGGCAAGTAAGAATACCAATTTCAACTACATTACTCATTTTGGAGAGCGATAACACTAGCTTAAGCTTCATAAAGTATTGTCACCAAAAGCTGCCAAAAAAGGGCAGTCAAATACCTATATAATACAATTTCCTATACTGCTGAATTAGAATATTAAGGTTTGTTTTACATATGTAGTGGGGAACTTGTGAGAAGCATACAGGAGGGGAAAAAACCCCCCACACAAAGAAAAAAGATCTGCACCAAGAATATCAATAGAGGAACTGCAGTTAACACCAAAAAAAACAAAGTATGCAAGCAAAAGATCTGCAAGAAGATGACAAGTGTTGCAGGAATTGCAACAGGAGGGATCACACCCTTATCCCTTCTCATCAATGTTTGGAAACTTCCAGCACAAAATCTTTGATCTCAGTGCAAGTTCATTTCCAGTGTTAAAAACTACGCTACAAAATTAGCTGATGCATTTCAGATAATTCCCCATTAACTATTGATTTGGGTCTAGACATGGTGCAAGTTGTCAACACGTGGCTAACAACTCATGCAAGTCTTCTCTTAAACATACTGAGGAATATGTAATGCAGGTGAAAGGACTAATTATACTCCATAAGTAATGAAATTAATAAAAACAAAAAGCCAATTTTCAGAAACTTTAAACCAGAGGAGCCAACTGCAATCTACTTTTAATAAAGTCTGGTATGAATTGGGATGGGTGGTTGTTGTTAAAGCCCTTACAGAGCATTAATGAAATAAAAGAGAAAAGACTGCACTCAAACAGAGAGAAAATACATGCCTGTGATGCACTGATTAAAAATACTTACCTTATGACTTAGAAATAACCCATATGGATTCTATATTTATTTCTCCCTTTTAAACAACAGAAATATCAGGAAACTTGCCAGTAAAATTACAGAAAAAAAACCCTGGTATCACAACACTTCCAAGTACATGATTTCCTAGACCACCAAGCAATATAATTAATGTAACAGCTGACAGCTACAAATATCAACAGCTGAAAGTAACAGCCACATACTGTAAGACATATTTCTCTTCAGGGTTCAGCTTCACACCCATTAGATTTCTAAGCAGCTTCTCTTTCAGATTCCAGGAGAGCAAGGCTTTGCATTATCATTGTGGTCAACTGGTCAGCTATGGATCAGCCTAGTAAGGCAGTTGAAGCAACTACAAATTCCTGCAGAAAAGACCACAGCATTCACCTTTTTCTACAGCAACGTTATGCAAATTTTTGTCAGCCAGTAAAGCCATCACAGGTAACATTACTCTGCTCTCTCAAAGAGTGAGACTAAGGGGGAAAAGAGACAGTTAAAGAGAAAAGTAAAAGCTTGTGCTAGTTACACCTCCACCTTGAGCACAGTGAGGACATGGAGCAGAGGAGCTCACCCAAAACAGACAGATGGAGAAGGCTCTGGGAGAGCAGTCTGGGTACACCTGGCTGGAAGGAACACAAGCATTGTGGAAGCAAAGCAGGGTAAACTTTATGAAGAGATACACATTCACACACTGACATCAACTTGAGAAGTCACCAGACTCCAGGAAGAGCCTGCACAGATGGATGTCCCCAAGCACCATCCCAAAACTCATCCTTCGTCTCACCCTGTCCCTCTTCCTGCCAGCTTGCCCAGTGCCATTTTATTAAGATTGCAGCTCATTGAGCATTCAGTGGCACAGCTCCTCACATGCTTCAAAATAAGTCAGCACATCAGTGCTACCCTGCCTCCCTTGCCCTCAGCTTTCAATTAAATTTAGAATTCACTTTAAAGGCACAACCTGAATGTATGTGGTTCAAAATGACCTTGTTACACCTTTCCTTACCTTCCTGAGCAGGGCTCTTGTACTCCAGCTCAGGGTTTAAAACCTAGAAACATGAATTTTCTCTAAGCTCCTGAGGCAAACTACAAGTATCAAGCTGTTTAAAGTCTTTAAAGGTATGTCCAAAGCTAAAGTGTGCTCTGCGGAGAGAGATCTGGGAGCCCAGGTCCAGCAGCTTTCAGCAAGATATTTAAAACCTTCCCATGAGTTAAATGTTTTTTCTAATTTATTTCCTGAACTCTTAGCACAGTAATAACTGCATTTTGTTATAACTGCATTTTTTTTATATCCTCAAATTAGCATTATTAAAGTCATCACAGAAACTAATAAGGATAAGTTAATATATAAAATAAACAAATAAAGAGCAAAAAGCTATTTTTACACAGCATTTGACTCTTTTTCTTAGTTTCTTCCTTGTTGCTGAAAAAGAAAAACAACTATATCTGATATGATCCTAACAATAGATAGAGGAGTGGGAAAAACTAAGAGTAAACCAGAAAGTGACTAAATTAACAACACGCTATGAGTGTCTCCAAACACAGCTCTAAAACACTAAAACATTTCTGTGACAATTGCCCTCCCTGTACCCAGCTGAAAAACAATAGATAACCCTTAAATATTCACTCACATACACCATCCTTTATACTGAAGTTCTGGCTTTGTAACCCTTGGTCTGTCACCAACAAGCATCATCCCTTCCACTCCTCTTCTACAAAGTGTTTTTAGATGCAGTGGGAGGATGTACAGAAATCCACAGAATCACCACAGAAATCCCCTTTGAACGCAGAAATCAGACTTTGCCCTCTGATCATCAGTTTCCCACATTCCCCGTGTCTCCAGTAAGGCCCAGCCATGAGCTGAGCTCCAGCCCTTGCTGCTGGGAAAGGTCACAGTCCAGGAGAACACTCATGCTGGTGCCCCTGGTGCAGTGTGTCCTTATTGAGCCCTGTATCCCCAGTTTCCTTCTGTTGCTCTAAGCAGGAACCCCAAGTGCCATTGGAAATCTCACAAGTATTTGGAGTGGGCTTTTAAAATCCCATTCCAGCAGTTGCATATGTTTCTAAGGTAGAAATGATAAAAGGACGTGTCTCCAACCCCAGGCAAAAAGAGAAAGCTGGAAAACATTCCTTAACTGCACAAGCCAGTAGACAAAAGAGCCAAAGGTTATTAACCTATTGACATTTTTTGTGCATAACCCTGACCCAGGACTTTTGATGGGCAACACAACCTTCTCTTACCACACACCCCTACATTGCTTAGCATTAAGAGGCTTTGCCTTCTACAGAGGGACCAGACCACAGTTCCTTATTTTTACAAGAGTAATTTACTCCTCACGTTATTTTTCAGATTACTCCTGAGACTCCTAAAAACTGTCACCATTTTAATCCTGACACAAGCCACCATTACTCTTCTCTGAGCTCAGCCAGATACAGTAGCATACCGGTTAAGAATATGTTTACTATAATAGCAACAAGCTTTGTTTTATTCTACTTACAGTTACAACACAGCACTACTATCCTAGATGAAACATAAATGCTTTCTGAATAAAGAATTAACTTTCTCACCACTTGAAACTAGACATATTATTTTCAACTTCATAATGAACTTTTACATTAAACTCAATTGTTTCAAGAAAAAACACTACCAGATTTAGACATATTTGCAGGTTACACAGAGAGTACACTTATAACAACATTAAACAAACAAAACTCCTTTCAACAAAGAGAATTTTCCCATCTTTTTCCTGGAGCTGATAACTTTTCCCCTGTCTTCCAGAAAAACAACAACACACCTTAGAAATTTTAAGAAAAACCAAACAAATAGTAATAAAAGTAAAAATCCTTACCTAGAGAGAAAGCAGCAACTGTTGAACACCAACCAGGCCCACACTGAGTAATTACAAGTAAGCAGGTGGTATAAATGTTCTAATGAACCACAGCTGGGACCTATTGCATTCGATTAGGTAAAGTCTTCACTGCAGAAAAGGTTCCTATTTGCAGGCTTAGCTGATGCACTCAACAGTGGGGCTCAACACTTAACATCATAAGAACAAAACCTTATTCCTTGTGTTTGAGTGTTATTACTCAAAATTAGAGGTTCTAACTGGATCTCCATTGACCAGTGAATTGCAGTGCTCCCAAATGTGTTTTCTATATAGGCAACAGTGCTGGGACAGATGCAGCGTGAATGGGTCCAGCTGTGATGTGAGAGGTTATATCCACAGACAGCCGATGTCGCACCTTTGTTGAGAGCTGCCAGTACCTAAGAAAAGGACAGCCCTAATGGCTTCCATTGAACACCTCATACTTGTGGAAAATTCATTAAGATGAAGGAATATGAACAAGAATGGTCAAAACAGGGGCACGTGTTTCAGCACCTGCCTCACCCCACCTGAGAGTGACCTCCTTAAATGCAGTGGGCTGAAGAAAGTGGTCAAGAGTGAAGATGTTGATCCATATAGTTAATGGCATTAGACAGTTACTGAGCAGCTGAGACTCCCCATGAAAATCTGCTACTACAGAACATCTCTGCGTAAAGTCAAAAAATGAAGGCCAGTAGAGAAAGTTTGATAAAAATGAGGGTGAGGCACAAATCTCCTGTGCAGTAAGTGGCTCTGTCTGACATCCTCTGCCCTTGTGCTTCACCTGAAGTAGCTGGATTGCTCAAACTTCAGGAGAACTACTCTGAATTGATAGAGTTTAAACCAACACTGAGGATACAACAACTGAGGGTTTATATAATAATGGGACCATGGCAAATTTCCTCAGCTGGTGACTGGTAATGCAGGGTTTGCTGGGTTTCTGCACCTACAGAGAAGGACGTGAAGGCAATCTAGCTGCTGGCCAGAAAAGACCTCCTGGTAGCCACAGATGTGCTGAGCATTTCTGAGACTTTGTTTATAGAAAAGAAGGGGTGGGGTTTATTTTTTTTTTTCAACAGCATCAAGTGCCTATATAAACTCCTGATAAAAAAAATTCAACAATCATTTGGGTCAGAATGAAATATACCTTGTCCATTCTATGAGGACTTCAGGCTATATTTTCATTCTCTCAATACCACCAGTCTAAAATGTTAAAACTTGCAGAGTGCAGCATAATAAAGCAGCCTGGACCTGAGAGCACTGCCAAGCATGACATCAGATATTCCAAAGAGTGAGGTTAGATAAGGCACCAGATACGCAGCAAATTCTTGAAATAAAACACTGAACATTTCTCCTTGGCTGGCAACAGGTGAATTCACAGGATGGGTTTCCTCATTCACAGAAGCTTCTTTTATAGCAATTTCAAGGGTTTCCCTGCTTCCCAGGAAAGTTTTGTCCTGCAATATGTTTAAAATGTTATCAGCTTGGAAAAAAATAACACTGGTTTAAACTGATGGGAAAGGAGCCCATTGGCTCTAAAGTTACCATCCCTGAGTCGGGACTTGGTGCTGTTTGGGGCCTTTGTTCAGAATCAATCAGCCGTCGAAAATCAGCCCTCCCGCTCACTGCCTGTGCAGGGCGGGATGACCAGGAGGGTTTCCCGCAGCCTGGTTTGGGCGCTAATTACCTGTTCAACCCCCTTGTAAATACCTGTCAGAAGAGGGAGAGCTCAACTCCCGGCTGCGAGGGGACTGGGGGCGATGGGGCAGCCGGATCTCGCTGGGGATCCCCCCTGACCCCTCTGCTCCCCACGACCAAGACACCACCACAAATACAATGTTTACATCAAGGGCAAGACTCATTTCTTCCCCACAGAGTCATACTTCCTTCCTTCCTTTCCTTCATTCCTCCCTCCACTGACAGTGATTTCACCCACACAAGCAGCTGATATCCAAAAGGTTTTTTGCAGACCCTAAAGCTGAAAGCAAATCCCAGTCTACATTAGTACCCTTGCAAAGCATAAAAATTTACAGGTTGTTTTTACTGAGAATTCACATTCACCACAGTGGTGAAAATCCACAAGTCCTAAGCTTCTTCTGCCTGAACAGGATGGGGAAGATGAGGGGGGACTCCCTGAACCTGTAGAGCCACTGAAAGGGGAATTCATTTCCCAAACAAACCTCCAAGAAATAAATGTGATGCTCCAGAGGCCTTTGATTCAATGTTCCTAAAAAAATAAAAAAATAATAATAATAAAAAAAGAAGTATCGAGATCCTTTGAAAAAGATTAATGAAAAAAGTTTTCTGATAATCACTAGAAGTTTTTACTGTCGCGGCAGGGAACTCCATGGGGGAGTGAGTGCCCCTGCCTGTCAGCAGCACACACACAGGGTGGCTTGGCTGGGCTGTGCTCCTCAGCCCGACATCAAAATGAGCCGCCCATGGGCTGTTTCCTGGGAAATAGGTTTATTTTTCCATCAAAACAGCGCCCAGGGCGGTGGGCGAGGCTGGTGGGAGGCTGAGCGCAGGTGGGTTCGGTCTGTATGTGGCACTGTGGTACCAGTGACCGCTGCTGCGAGGCAAGCAGGGGGAAAGAAGGAGAAGGGGAAACAAACAAACAACAAACAAAAAAGCCTAAAATTTTGCGAGCGCAAACAATCACCCCGCGGACAGCGGTAAATAAAATAACAGCAGTGGGGTGATTTGCAACCATGTAAGGGGCTTTTGTCTAGGCCCATTTCTCGCCGCCGGGAGGGCTCCTGTGTTCCCTCTCCGCAGGGTCCCGATGTTCCTCCTCCGGCTACAAAGGCCGAGGGGCTGCAGCCCCTCCCCGCCGCTCCCCCCGAGAGCCCGGCGGCTCCGGGGGTCGGGGGCTCTGCAGTTTCGCGTTCTGTAGTGGCGGTGTGGGTCTTGCCAGGTTCAAAAAATAGTTTTTATTCCTCTTTTTAACTCTTTTTTTTTTCTCCCGAGTTTACATTAAGCCTGTTGGGTATTTTGTTCCCCGTAGGAAAGTTAAAGGTATTTTTGAGTCTAATTAGAGGCATTTATAAGAGTGATTAGTGTGAAGCATCAGCTGCTGGCAGGATTCTCTGTGTGTGTGTGTCTGTGTGTTCACACATGGATGCAACACTACAGTTCACAATTTGTTCCTGTGCCTGAAAGCTGTGAAATGCCCTTAATTCCCCCGGCACTGATGGCAGCAGTGGGCACCGGCTGGCTCCCTCCAAACACTCAGCACCGCACAGGATTGCAGCTCGGGAGGGTTTGTGTCTCTATGTCTTCGTGTGCTCATATAGGAGCAAGGGGCTAAGCAAAACCAACCACAACGACAACAAAGAAAAGAAGGAAAAAGATGTATGTGATGAAAGCTGTTGTTGGACTTGTAGGGACAGAGACCAACATGGCCCCACTCCTGCATGCCCATGGGCTGCCTTGCAATCCTCCATCTCACAGGTGCAACCCTGTCCTTCCCTCTTTTCCTTTGCTGTTGGGCACTAACTCTGCATCCTCACCCTTCGGGGTTTACAACGCAGCTGTCCCTTCAAGGAGAATATCCCACAGGATCTGCTTTGGGGAACAAAACCATCTGAAAGTGCTCTCAAACCCCAGTGTGAGCTGTGGAGCTGGATGAGCGGCTGCCCCAGAGCAAGGGAAGCTGGAGACCAGCCATGCTGCAGCACTGGCATTGAACACCCCCAGTGCTCAGCCCGGGGACACTGAGCCGTGTGCCTGTCACGGGGGCAGCTCCCACCCTGCACACACAGCTTCCTCTCCGGGTCCCACTCACCCGGCATGGCACAGTGGGGAGAGAGCTGGTGGCAGGGAGGGCAGCTGGTACAGCAGAGGGTGCTTCCAAAACATCCAGCCTGCGAACCTCAGTGCTGCCACCCTCGAGCCACTGCTGGGCAGGACTTGCCATAAGTGTGGGGCAGCCCCACAGGCTGCTCTGGATCCAGTGAGCACCCCCCAAGCACCTCAGCTCAGTGAGAACACCCCAGGCACCCCAGCCCAACCACCAGTCTTCATGCTGCGCTCCAGTGCTGGCACAAGCCAAGCTGCATCTGCCAAGATTTTGAGGCGTGTGTAAGCACTCACAGGTGCAGAACTGAAGCACTGTCCATCTCTTATGACTCCTGGGACAAGTGCTTGTGCCCCTGTGTCTCCCTTAAACCAGGGACAGCCCCACAGGTGCCCACTGGGAGCACTGGAGCAGGGCTGGCTGCCTGCGGAGACTCCTTGAGTTAGAGTTGCTTCAAACATCTTGAGGCAACTCTTACGAGTTCAAGCCCTCCTCGACCAGGGATTTCTTCTTTCTAGTCATCATATAAACAGAATTAAAAGGTCAGTGCTGCCCCCACACGCTTACAAAAGCTTTTGGTTGGAATGGCTTGAGAAAGATAGAGAGGTATGTAGGGAGCACTTTAATAATATATTTGTTTTGCATAGCTGTGGTCTGTTTCCTTGTCACAAAACAAACAAACAAATAAAAAAACCTTCCTTGATTTCTGCTTTTACAAGCTTGTAAGAAAAATATGCTCAGATATATCCACATCCATTTCAGAACTGTGTTTAAAGCAGTTTCTGCAAAACCAGTTTGTAGTACAGTTACACAGGTATGGTTTACCTTGACTTTTTAATAATTTTTAGGGAGATATTAATAAACTGATGGTCCCAAAAATCACCTAAAAAACAATCTTCTTTTTATGTAGCCCTCTGTGTCTAGTCCATGTAGCCCATCCATATAATACACACAGTGATTTTTCTGAGGGCAGAATATTCCTCACTTTTTCGTTTTTCCTCTCTCCATGTTTGTACAGCTACAGAAAGTCCCACACAAACTGACGGTGAAACACAAAGCAGAGAAGTTACAATGAACTCACTTTACTCCAAGTAGTAACAAGTGGCCATGTGAAGCGATGTACAAAATCAAGCTATTTTTCTCTCTCTACTCTTTTCAGCAACAGGGAGGTAAGGTATCCCTCCTGGTAGGGGGTGAGACTCAAATGTCACACTGAAGAAAGGCGTTGTGTATGTCCCTTTAAAAACTTTGAATAGAAACTAGTTTAAATTTGAATCTAAAAAGATAAAGTGAGCTGGGCTCAGCCTGGAATGGACTAAAACGTTTAATGCCATGTATCCACTAGGAAAAAATGGAGCGCCTTTTTTTTTTTTTTTTAAATCTAAATGTTGCTTTTGAAAATTTTCAGTGGCAAAATGTTAAAACACTGCTTTATTTTATGACCACAGACTGTTCTTTTCACTTCAGAATTACAGCAGAAAGAGCCAGACCCTGCTACAGGGTGGAGATTCAGCTTGGAAATCCCCTGGATTTCTGGCTCAGTTTGTCCTTGGGCACAAAAAGCAGGCACCACAACCGATAAGTTTTTTTCAAAAAGCGATGTTTTCCCAAGACCACCCCAGGCATGTGGGTAGGAAGGTTCAGGCAGGATGTGGGCTGATGCAGACCACCAGTGCCCCCCCAGTCTCGGTAGCAATGAGGGATTTCACCAGCTGAGTCTGCCCAAACAGCCCCAGGGGGTGTCCTGGGGTCCCCGTGGGGCTTCAGCAGGTGGCAGCCCCAGCCAGGTCATCACTGCTCTGACCCTGCACTGTCAGGTTTGTGGGCTGAGCTGGCAGAAAGCCATTCCCCTGTCCTGCTGGATGGAGAGAGGGATGGGGAAGGTGCTGGGAGGGATGAGGGGACAGGAGGTGCAGGCAGTAGGAGATTGCAGGCTGTCCTTGTTACTGGACTTCCATGAAAGCTCAGCCTAGGCAGAAGGAAGAAGCAAAGCTTCACCTTGGTCTCTGACAGTGACCATGTCACTGGCTGGGCCCAATTTTTGTCCATGTACCCCTCAGAGGGTCTCAATATAGCACTGTACAAAGTACTGGCCAGGTATCCTCTTTGCACAGGAAAAACGAAGTCTCATCTTTAATAATTATTTATTTATTTGTTTGTTTATTTTCCCATACAAGAGAGATCAGCTTCGAAATGAAGCTTGCAAAACTTTTTTTTTTTTTTTCCCAGTTCTCTGTAGATAATTTTTTTGCAGTCCACAAAGGAAACTTTTTCACAATAAATTTCATTCAATCTTCATTTTAGTCTTTGTTGGAGATTCATTTGGATGCAGGTACTAAGCAAACCTGTCTTCTTGCCCAGGCTGCTGTCAGCTTTAGCTGTCCTGAATAAGAAATCTACCAACTGTAGTACAGGTACTTCAGGGCTTCAGCAGAAAAAAATAAATCCAAATCATTGAATTGAGAGAGTACCAAGACCAGCAGTGGGGTTATAGAACAGATTGACTTGGGTGGAGGAACCATAAAATGTTTGATTCTGCTTTCCTGATTAGCCTGGTTACATGAATTCAGGTACCAAAATCATAACTGGAAATATATAAATGCCATGAAACCACACAAAAATTATTACAGAAGTATTTTAATGTTTTCTGATCAGAATTTTCATTTTTTAGAAATATAACAAATACAAATGGCATTGCTAGTTTGTAAATATCTTCCCTCAAATCCTTCAAAACATAAATGAAGATTATAAATACAGTTTCTCAATTAAAACAGTGTAGAAAAATAAAAAATAGTTACAACGCATTTGAAAGAAGTCCTGAAATGAATTTATAAAGGACATGACTTTATGGTAAAAACATCTGGAAGAACAGCATTTTTGGTTTGTTTAACAGTCCTCAAATCTTTCTAGCAGGACAGCTGGATGGGCATTCTCTGTACCATCCCTCATTATTTTCAATTATTAGTTTGTTTGCCATTAGGTAATAGACATGAAATTACTTTGACTTTGTTATAAATAGTCAGCGGGAGCTCTGAGAAAGGTATCTTAAATACCAGAAGGAAAATGAGCAAGAAGATGTAAAATGGAGCCTGATCCTGCTAACCCCTGCTCCTCCAAGCAATCCTCTTTCTTTTCTACTTACTGTGCAGTGTAAGAACTTCAGGATTAAGTCAGATCTTGGAACCATAATTCCATTTATTTGGAAAGGCAAACATGCCTTTAGCTCAACATAAATGTTTTCATTTAAAAGGAGGTTGTCAAGTCTGAAAGCGTATTAAATTCACGCTTAGAAGAAACTTTGTGCAGTTTCTCACAGGCCAGGGGACTGTGCAGAGCCGAAGGGATGGGATGGATCTCGGCAATTCCAGCACCCAGAGCAGCCCAGAGCCTCCCTCCCCAGCCCCTGTCCCCACGTGCCCGGACGGGCAAACACCCACTGCTCTCACACGCCCGGATGAGCATGACAGACACGGATTCAGCTCCACCAGAGACCCGCCGGGTGTTCCACACCTGCAGGAACTCCAGGACCACCGGTGCCTCCCACTGCCATTCAGCCCCCGAGAACCCATCTGGCCTCCACGCAGCCCCTTTGCCACCAAAGTCGCTCCTGCTTCAAGTCAGCAGTGGGAAAAGAGCTCCTGGAATTCCCGTATTGCATCCCTGTCACGAGGCTGGTGGGGTGCTGACAGTGCAGCAGCACTCTGCGCTTGCTTGGGATGGGAGAGAGCAGTTCGGGAAAGAGGCAGCAACACCACACAGAAACAGTGCCATGCACTGAAAGTTTGCATTCAGTCATCCATCAGTGACACCTCCACCTGGAAACAAGCTTGCCTGCAGCAGTACAGGCACACACTCGTGTGTGCACACAGATGCTCACAATTTGCTGTTTCATTTTACACGGGTTGGGGTTTTTTCCTCTTGAATTATTTCCTATAGATAAGAAAGATAGAACAGAATGTAATTTACCACTCATAATATATTTCAACAATATTACACAACTTACCAACCAAAAACCCCCACCCTTTGTAACAACTCTAACCTCTTTCTTCCATGTATTAGCAAACAGCTAACTCTGAATTTTTGCTTGCAATCCTCAGATCTGAGTTTTGTTAACATTTTTGAAAACTGCATCAGAAGTTTAATCAGAAACAGTCAAATCATCCTTTTAGAGGCATTCTTAAATAAATGGCATCATACGTAGTCCTTACAAAGGACTAAAAATATTCTGCTGTGATTAGGTTTTCTGTTTTTACATTTCATCCAGCTCAGGAGTGCTGCAAAATAACTCAGCAGCTGTCATCCTTTTCACAAATAATATACTTACTTATGGGAGAGTTTTTATAATAGTTTGGATTCAGTTAATGGATGAATATCACTGATTCATACATTCTTTTTCAAGTAAAACTGGGTTGAGTCATTACATAACAAAAAGAAAAGTAACATTTACCCCCAAACTATTTAGACTTCTATTAAAAGAGTAGTAAGGCACATTTTTTCTCAGTTAAATATGAATTAATTCATTTCCCCCAATTTCAATTGATTAGGTATCAACTGAAAACCTCAGGACTTACTCAGTTTTTTTCAGAGTCTCAAGTGTAAGAAGAGAGTCATGTTACTCATGTTTACCTCTGTCAAACAGCAGTGGAAATATAGCCCTTCTGGTCAGAACACTGTGAACATATTAAAGCAGTAAGTGATTCCTGGGAAATTCATAAAATGTCCTTTTCTAATGACTCAAGGTATCTTTGTGGAGGCAGATTATTTACTATTTTTAGCTTTTCCCAGTGTCTAGCTTGTCTAATTGCTCCTTGTGTGAGTGCCCTGGCCCTGGGGCTATTTTTCAGCTCTAATTGCAAAGGAAAGGATTACATGACTTTGCTTGTGCTGGAGATGGGGCTCAAACCCTCACAAAAACCTCCCTCCCCTCACTTCATACCTACCCAGCACATTCACTCAATTTGCTGGTCTCATCTATAGCTTCCAACCTGCTGACAGCATGACCACAGATAGGTAGGTACCCGTTGTGTGCTGCCAGCTCTCGGGGGAGCAGGTCAGCCTGACCAGTGCTGGAGTTTTCCAATCGGTGTTTCTCTCAGCTACTTACACAGTACAGCAATTACCAGAGGTGTTACCTTTGCAATTTTCTTTGAAAAGTCATGGAGAGATTCCCATAAAATGTTTATTGTTGCCATTCTAGCTGAAAATCCTGGAACCAGAAGAGTGAAATCAGGATCTATGCTGGAACTGGGCACTGAGCAGACAATTTTTATTATAAAGCTGTCTACTTCCCTAACTACCTACCTAACTTTGGGGAAGGAAAATCAAAATGCCAAATTACTTTGACTTTGTTAAAAATGCCCAAATGCCACAATCAGAACTACCTCAACTGTGCTACCTGAATTGTCAGAAGATGAGAAAACCATTTTGTGCCCAGATTTAGTTAATGCTATTTTTTGGATGCATGAGAGGGCTCTTCAGGATGTTTTCATCTTGACCCACTGGGTAACTTAACCAAGCAGCAGCCTGGCAGAAGCACCTCTCATTTCAGAGCTTAAAACTTGGGCAACTCACAGCACAGCTCCTCCCGGGGAGGAGAGAGATGGATCTCCTCCAGGAAAGTGGAAAACCCCAAATCTGTGATTTTGCCTTGCCTACATAAAGAGTGCTTGCAGTTTGGCCCAATCCTGAATTTGCCATTAAATAGCCCTTGTCTATACAAATGTTGGGAGACAGTCCAAGCACCGTCACAGCCTGGTACATCACTGTGAAAAAGCAGTCGCTGTCATCTCCTGTAAGGGTACAGCAGTCCTCCAGAGCAGCATCTATCTGAAAATAACTTCATTTTGCCGTGATATTGTAACCATTTGCACAAAGGCCTGGTCTATGAGAGCCGCTGTGGAACATGCAATAATTTAGAATCCTGGTCTGAAATAGGCAGTTGAAGGGTCCAAGTATCCAAAAGCACCAATGCATTCACAACTATGAAAATATTAGGAACTACTGATGTCTCAACGCATGCAACATCTTACATTATATTTAGCAATTTACATGTCTATAAGTTATAAATATTTACAGGAGCTTGTGAAAAAACCAATGCAGATTAAGCCAAATAATTTTTCAGCTGTTACCAATTTGAGGTTAGTTGGGGTTTTACCTCTTGGGACATAAAGGTTTCTAAATATTCCAGCAAGCTCTAAATCAGTAAGAACATCTGAGGCACTCTGTCCTCCTGCATGCCAAGATATCCATGGGTTTGCTCCATGTCTCCTGCTTTCTCTGCAGCCCATGTGATGCTTTGTTTACTCACTGCACAAGCAGATACGTGCAACAGCCATTCCCCAGGAGAATGACTTGTCTTTGAGTCCACAGTTTTCTTACACTGGAGTCTGCAAACACTGGGCAGCTGATGTGTTCCCCTCCTCCCCTCTCAGCTACCCTCTGTGTTTTGGGTTCAGAGTGAAACTACCCCAGACTCAGGGACCTCGAGAGAGCAGGACTTGGGAAACGCGAGCAGAGACACTGAGGGCACGAGCGTATTATCAGAAAGAATTTGAGTGCTCCCAGCAGCCCAGCAGCAAATTAGAAAGTTTTGGCTCCCAAGAATGAGTTGTGTTGTTTGTTCCTGCATACTGCAGCTGCTCGTCCCTCTCCCTCCCCACCCCCCTCCTTTGGGTGGTTTATTACACACAAGCTACTAATGAATGGGAGCCGCTGTTTTACAGTACACCACACTTATAGGACTTATCTCTAGGCCTACCACAGATTTCACTGATCAACAGCAGGGCACCACCATCATAATTCTTCCTAGAAACAGGAGGATAAAAAGGGGTTTGTTGGAGGTTGGCTGTGTCTGCAGAGAATCCTGCCTGCAGGGCCTGCTGATGCCATCGCTAGCTGCTATGGTCTTTGGCCTAATAAGGTACAGAAACAAAGATTGTTCACTTGTTCAAGAATACTAAAGTACCCAAGTGACGGAAAGTGGAGGCAGCAGGGCACACATCCAAGTGGGATTAAGGCCACAAGTGCAACGTTACAGGGCTGACTGGGTGGCAGAGGGAATATCTGCCTCTGAAAAAAAAATTCAGTTCAAACATAATTTATAACATGTCACTCACAGTCAGAGGTGGCTGTCATTAAGAGTTAAATGTTGCATTGTGTTCAACTTATTCCGATAAGAATTCTCTAAGCTGCTTATATGTTATCATAACTCATGAATAACTGGAGCGTGGGCATGGGGAGGAGGGAGAGGCTCTCAGGGGCAGGATGGGACCCAGACTGGGAGGCAGAAACGCTGGAGCAGAGCTGGACTGCTGGGACCTCACTGTAGTGTACCCACAGTCTTCACACTCCAAGGACTCTGCAGTGAGTCAAACCCTGCCAAGCCCATAATACTTGTCAAGGTTCAGACTCTGCTTGGACAGATGCACCTTTTTTACTTTCATGCTCTTCTCCCAGAGAGGGAGCCAGGCAGCAAGATCGAGAGGATCTCAAATGGTGCATTCAGCCTCTGTTCAGCTGGTCTGTACAGTAGGACTGTTTGTGGAGGATGAATTTCCCTAAGCTGGAAGGTTTAAGAGCTGGTGTTGAAGGAGAAAAAAATGGCCAATGTTGTAGCCAAGTAAAAAGCCGTAAGTTAATACTGCTTACTGAAAATGGGGCTGGGAACCCAGCAGAAGAGCAGTGAAGCAGCTTCTTTGGGGACAATATTAAATGCTGCTGACTGGCTTGGCAGTTTGGAAGCAGTAGGATTGTTTTCTCTGGCTTAGGGAAACCCAGCAACAGACCCCACTGAAGTTCAAGGAGTGACACTGGGCCCAATCCTACTAAACTTTACAGGCTTATTAGGAAAATGTTTCCCTACCTCATTTTGCGTATAGAGAGAAAAACCTGTGTGGAATAAGAAGAATTGGAGTCATAAGAGCCTGTCCATTTTCACAGGTCTTTCAATAGCAATAGATAGCAATTACCCACTGTAATTCCCAGTTAGAAGTGTTTCTCTGGTGCAGCTCATTCAGAAAGCAGCAGTTTGTTTACGCACTGTCTTGGACTATCTGGATCACATTACACCTGCTAGGGCTGCTGGTAATGTGGGAGGTTGATTTTAAACTGGCACTGTTGCTTTTATAAAGCCTTTAATGTCATAGGCTCTGGCTGTGTTCAAGATCTCACCCATCAAGCCAAGGCTTAAGGGAGTTTGGGCTGAGGCATCCCAGTTCCCCCATTCCTCTGTCACTCAAGTCAAAGATCACAATTTTTTTGCAGTAGGTGTGGAACAAATAGTTCAGGACCTGCTCTCCATACCTAAACAGCCACCCCCAACTTTACACAGTTACTGATAAAACCCTCTCTTGGCTTTTCCAACTGCATTTCTTGGTTACACGCTTACACCTGGCTCCGAGTGCTCTGCTAGGTGCAAGAGGATGAGCTATGACCATGAGATTACAGTGAGTCTGGAAGAAAATATTGCTCACTAGTAGCCCCAGGAGGGCAGTGAGCAGTCTCTGCACAGCTGTGTCCTGGATGGGAAAGAGGCAGAGAGCACTGGAGTATCAGTGATGGAAGGGCTTCAACAGTTTCCATGCCCCCAAAGCCTGGAGTCCCAGCCTGCTCCTGGTGCCTCTCCGCAGCTTTCAAATATACTCCAGTCAAGGGAAAAAGAACCAAGCCTCTTCTCTGCTTTCCTGAAGCATCATTTTGGTATGTTATGTGTTTCTGGTCTGACTAAAGACCAAGGGTCCTCAATTTGTCCAAATTATAGAAACACTGTAGCAAGTACCATTTTCTGTGTACCAAGCTGAAATGCAAACATCTCACCTGCTGCCTCAGTGGTGTCTTCACACATGTTTGAAAGCCAATGGATCAGCCACAGTGAGCTCCTGGTGTCCAGAGGTGGCTGCTTCATGTTCACCCATGGGATGCTGCAGGTGTAGAGGCTACAGGGGCTGCATGGTGTGTGTGCACACACAACGTGATGCTGGAGTGCACTGATGTTTCTGGCCTCTACAACTCTAAGGAGCTGATAACCACAAACCTCTGTCCTTGTGGAGAGCAGACGATTCACTGTGGGCACCTCTATCTGTGGTGAAACAGCAGATGAGATGGGAGCTGCATGCCCCCATTCCTCCCACCCGGCCACGGTGGCATCTGGAGCACATCTACATGTGGGAGCTCAACACACAGAAACGTGTTTGAGGGTGGGTCCCCCATGGAGGGATGTGTTTGGCTCATGTGCAGCCTTAAACATGTGCATGTTCAAATAAATTTGTCTGGATGCAAGTTATAGGAAACAATAATAAAAAAAGAAATATTAAAAATAGATGTAACTGGTGTGTGAAGACTTGCTTTACTCAGCTCTGACTTCTGTTGGATACGTGAGTCGAGGTGGGTAGTAGATTAACTATGCAGCTCAGAGACCGTAAAGGCTTGCAGAGGAACAATTACTCTAGAATTTGCATTTCATGAAATGGAATTGTTTATAAAACTTACAACGCAGCTAAAGAAAAAGATTTTTTCAAATAAGCATCTCCCTCTGATCCTTGTCACATGGGGTTTGTAACATCTTGCCAGTGTGTGAGAACCTAAAAATGTAAAAGGCAGTTTTTCAGAAAAAAATGAAGCTCACGGGATTATCTTTACCATCTGCATAGAATGTAACAGAGAGAATAAATAAATACATACATTTGTTTTAAAAAAATGTGAACAAAGTGACATAATCACAATATGTAATACTGGTTTTAAAACATGGGTTTAACCACTTCATACATTCAATTAAATATGGAAAACTCTCCAGGTTGTATTTGCATTCTGGAAGAGCAGCTACAAAATAAAGTGTAAGTGCAGCAAATCACTCCGAAAATAAACTGATTTGAAGAGAGAATGAGTTCTCCCTGAAAGGCTGCAGCACCACCAACTTTGTATACTACACGAAAAAGCTGCAAGTTTTTCCCCTTAAAAAAGACTCACTTTGGGAAGGGCAGACTGAGAGTTTGATCTACAGTCCAAGAAACTGTAAGCAAAAATATCACTTCTAGGAGTACATATTCAGTTAGATCTCTTTTGTTCTCCAATATTCAGGGAAATTTCTAATGCAGTTCATAGTCTACATTAAAAAAAAAAAAAAAAAAAAGCAGCAATAAATGATAGAAGAAAACTGAATCCCTTTTCCAGGCAGTGACACTGCCACTTTAACAGTTTCCCACTGTACTTGGGGTTAGTTGCCAGAGAAGCCTTGTTCAGCCTATTTGGGGGCCCCATGAAATGCTGCAAGCGTTACTGAAATGAGCACTTGTCTTTTGTTGAGCTGCATGCTAGCACCATACAGTGCTGAGCTGATAAATCCACTTTTTCTAACACAAGCATTTTTCAAACAAAACTACCATGAGACTGATGAGTAATGCCAGCTTGCCAAAAAAAAAAAAAAAAAAAAAAAAAAAAAAAAAAGACACACACACCCCTCCCAGCCGCTGCTGACACTGACAGCTGTTAAATTCACATATTCACAAAATGAGATGGGTTACATAACTGGAAATTACAAGAGCAACTCACCAGCGAGAGGAACTGCTAAGCAAGGCATCACTGGGGCTCGGGAAGGAATAGATCACACATTTCAGTGTGTGCTGGCCCACTAATGACCACGATAAAGCCGAATGCTGCCTGGAGCAAAAGAAAGGTTACCGGGCACTCCACACCGCACATCATCAGGCTGTTTGTAGTTTGTTCAAGGTTGGGGTTTTTATTCAGCAAAGTGATGCATGTGGAAAAAACATATGAGTGCTGCTATGTATGTTATGAACGCAAGGGTAATTTAAAAGCCCAAATGTCACTTTATGCAAGGCATGACACAAAAGCCTGACTCTAAAAGGTTTATCAGCAAATCTTCAGCAGCTGAAAGACAGCAGTGGAGAAGGTGAAGTGTTGGATAGAGTTGGGTTTGACAAAACCCAGGTAGCTTTTAATTTGCATCAAATCTACAAAAAGCACTTTGCAAAGATGTTATTTTATGGACACATAGCTGAGCTCTGGAGATGGTCTGTACTCTGCCTATGCAGGGCAGGAAAGCAGTGACAGAACATCACCCCATCGTCAAATCACCTGCCCTTATTTCAGTATCTATTTCTAGATTGGTTTGAAAAACTTTGACAAAAGCATCTGATTCTGGAAGAGCCATGGGGCAGATGGTGGAGGAAAGACATCATTAAGGGGTTCTGAGAAGCTCTCTGGAGCTGGTGTAACAGTGCAGAAGAAGGAGCAGTGAGGGAAGATGGCAATGTCTGCAGAAGCTGCCAATACCCCACGTGTTGCTGTGATTGCCAGAAATGGGGTCCTGAAGGGGGCTGATCTGGACATAAATCAAAGCAGAAAACAATGCATGTCTGTATGAATAGCAACAACAACAAAAAAATGCTGTAATTAAATCACCACTAACCTTAAGCTAAATTTTATACATCCAAAATAATCTATGTTTCCATTTTGTCTGCTCAGGGCTGAATTTATTCTTGTTTTATGGTAAGAAGTATTTTGGGGGGAGAGGTCATGAAAAGGATTTAACCTGGTGGAAAAACAACACATAAAAGCTTTTTTATAAGCAAGTATATCAAACAAGAACTGAACATGAAATTACCAAACAAATGTGTAAAGTTCCATGTGCTTTATCATGTTACCTGTAAGTGCAAAATCAAGATGCACAGACAAATCAGGAGGAAAAAAACCCAAAAAACAAAAAACCAGAGAAATGAATGTTTTGAGAGTGATATCACCTAAGCTGGTGTGTAGGTACCGTCTGCTGCGTAGGAGAGCAGGGAAAGCATAAACAGAATTCTAGATGTGCATTAAGCCACAAACAGAAATAGCTGTGAACAATGGCAAAGACTGGTTGATCTTGGAACCATAATATAAGGAAACATCCTTATAAAAGATGAGACAATAGGAGGTCTATAAATGACAGTCTCGTAGGCAGGGAAGGATTAAGAACTTCCTACAGTTCCTAAAGTATCAACATATATTGTAACCCTTCCACATAGGCTGCAGTAAGTGCTTCTCTGACTTAGTCCACCTAAAAGAGGAAAAAGCATCAGAATCGGTTTGGCTTTTCCTCTGGATACCAACCACTCACACTCAAGGCAGAGAGGAAAAAGTAAAAGGAGAAGGAAGCGTGGCATTTGTTCAGGACCTTTTGCCAGCACACCTGTAAGTCACAGCACTCCCTTGCTCTCCCTGCTTCCTCCAGAACACACAGACCTTTGCAAGCCCTGATCCAGAATGTGGCACATGCTGCATTCTAGAGCAGTGTTTCTGCATCTCTGCAGAGTACTGGGAACGGGGGCTTGGACACAAACACTAGGTCAAGGCTTCAATGTCAATTTATTGCTTTTATTTTCTTCATTTTATTTTGAAACAGATTTTTTTGTCGTTGTTTGGCTTGCTTGCAGGGGTAATAAAATACATTTGTTTAACTGGGTATGCATTTAATTTGAAAACGTCAACAAAATACTTTCTACTGCCTCATGGCCCATGGGCTGAGACGTGTTCCTGTACAGTAAATGTCCTCTGAGCTTTCAGCCTAGTAGATTAGTCTCAGATCTCAGATTTTCTTGCAGACTGCTATATATTCTTCTCACAAAAATTTTAATTGAAGACTATGAATGTTATTATTTGATACAATTGCACAGACCACCCCCAGCAGACTTGCCAAGGCCTCATGGATTATCAGTGATCCATAGGATAGGGGCTGGGAACCACCACAGACTTTGGTGATTCTGACTGTTTATCTCTAACACTGCATTGAGCCCCTTTGTATACATCACTCCACTGAAACTCGAAGAGCCTGTTACTACAACTACTCTTCAGAAAGTATTCCAAGGAATCAAATGAAGCTGAGTGAGCACTTCACTGCACTGATGGAAAAGAGGAAGCACAATTGTCCCACTGCAGCTACTGCTAATATCCCTGGATGTGGATGGACAGCTGAACACTGTGAAGAGATACAAAACATGCAAGCCCAAGACCTCTTTCAAGTGACTGTAGATTTGCAGCTGATTACAAGTTCCATAGGATCTACAAGAAGTCAACATTGAAGAATTTGCAGCAAGCCCAAGCTCTTGAGGTCTCCTCCTTGTTCTCTCTGCCAACAGTTCCTCATTCCAAGCCTGATGCTTTGGGGCATATTTGGGGTAATTTTGGTCCAAAAGTTCCAGTGGAATAGTTGTATCTTCTGTTTGTCAGGTAGAACTTGATCACTGAATGCTGACAATACAAAGGTGGTATATTAAAAAAAAATCTATTAAAAATTCTGCAGGTACTTTTTAAAATACTGAAGATTCACCTTCCAGCTATTCACAGTCCTATTTTTAAATGCTTTTTCTGAGAAACAAGAAAATGTGCTGTTCCTCACCAAGGGCTGTAGGCTCCATCATGCCAATCTCAGTCACACAAGGCACTCCCCTGAATCAACACCCTTCCTAATGGCAATAAATTGTTTTCAACACAGTTCTGTTAAAAACCACTGACAACAACAAACTATGATTAGCATTCAGGATAGAACTAAATACTGTCACCATTGATATCTGCATGTGCAGGTGTGGGCCCTAAATTATTTTATGGCACAAAGTTCAGCCCCCATCTTTATTTCTTCTGGTCTTCAAACAACCCCACTGGAGCAGATTATGCCAACCCTGTGAGAGGTAGGACCTTGGCCAACAGCCATCCATGAATTTTGGGAGACTTTCTGCAGAGTAAGGTATTGCTGCACGTAAAAGTTAGATACTTTTGCTGCAATCTGTGGGACTTCTCAACAGTACAATGATATTTAGCCTGTAGCTCAGATGCTCTTCCTAAACTGTGTTTAATAGCCCATCTGTGCAGCCCCTCCAGCCCCAGAGGAACTGCTCCACAGGTGAGGGACTGGGAAGAGGGACATCAGAGCCAGGCCCTCTCCTGTGAGGCACAAGAAGTGTCAGGGTAAGATTCTTACTGGGATTAGTTTGAACAATTTTTCTAAGACTGGGAACAAGTACTAAAGCAATTTTCTTCCTTCAGAGCAATTTTAAAGTCACTTAAAGTCTGAGAGCACTTTCCAACTGGGAGACTGGACTTTGCTCCTCAGTTTAGTTCCACTTATTCATCTGACGACCACCAAATACTCATGTGAGCAATGTGTGAGGTTTTGTAGAAGTGGGAATCAAACACAAGAGCAAACCAACTTGCTCAGAAGGGCAAGCTTCTTATTTGATAATAAAAACAGAACTCTGCAACAGCCTCTCCCTCTCCCACATAGTTTGGTCCTTAAAATCTTACAGGAAAAAATATCACATTCTCTTTAAATACGATCTTAGCATGATCAATTCTTATCCTGCAAAAATACATAACCAAATTTGCGGCTTGTCTATTTGTATTGCAAACCAGCAAAGGAAAGCTTTGTGAAACTGTCACACTTTCATTCCACAGTATATTCTGAATGCTACTTAATTTTCTATTTTAAAAATAAAATTACACAGATTAAAAAACTTTAGAACCTAAAAAGAATGCACATATTAGGGAAATTACTACTTAAAACAAATAGCCCGCTTTATTAAGCAGTCTCCCAGTTTTTACTAAGGAAAAAAACCCCATATTTTACAGACATCTAGGTCAGCACATGTCAGTCAGCTTCACTTACAAGCTCAAAATCCAGAGGTAGATAAAATATTAGTTTGGTTTGGAATATGTAAAGCGTCAATTTTTCATATATTAGTGCATGGAAGTATTTGATACAATGTTGTTAGGGAAGGAAAAAATAGTTGTCAGAAGGGTTTATTTAAGGAATGGTTACTGCAAATGAAAACTTTCATCTAACAAGGATTTTTAAAATAGTTTTTTAATATGCTTTTAATGACCTCTGCTCCTCATACCTACCTCCTTGCTTCCCAAACTGTTTGTACTGTCCCCAATAACACTCAGTGGAAAGCTGTCGTTCCTGGCTAAATCCTTACTTAGGTTGGATGCTATGCCTCCGTTAGACAGGGTCACAAGGTCACAATCGATTTTGGAGGCCACCTGGAGAGTCCAGGCCGTGAACTGACTCAAAAAATTTATATCAGAGCTGGAATGGTCCACCTCCCAGGGCTCAGCCTGCGCTAACACCCCAACCGCAGGATGGAGCCTGCCAGGCCCAGCTCAGAGAGAGGCCAGAGTTGTTGACCCCGTTAGCTGACCTCTTCAAACTTCAGGAGAATTTTTCTGGCAGTTACCACGGTGACTGGGCACTCCAAGCTTATCCTTCTTACTGGAAAAAAAAAATTAAGAAGAAAAAAAAATGTTAAAACCTACCTCGTAGGGATGTCTATCAAGAAGCAAATACGTAAATGTTTTAATTGTTTGCTTCTCTCCTTGGGCTGCTCTGGCTCTAGCTGGTATATCTGATGTGAACATCAAGAAAGCAGTTTGGCTAAAAACATTTCAACTTCTGAAAAAATAATGCTCAGTGGATTTAACAAGTAGCATTTCTAGTATCTGCCAGTGATCACAAATGACACACTAAGAGGTTTATTGTCAAATAATATTTATTTTTCTTTCTGTATCTTTCTCCAAATTATTGCCATTCCTTATTGAATTGAGAACAAACTGAGAAAAGGCTCAGGGAAAGGATTCTATGCTGCATTTGTCTTTTTTCCTTTTAAAAACTATCTGCTTGGTGAAACATTAAGTATGCGGCAACACATTGCTTTGGTCTCTTAAGAAGAGACTGCATAACCTATTTAATGTACCGTGAAATATTATTTAAGAGGAAAAAGCAAAAAAACCCAAAAGTTGTCAGACATCGTTACTGTTGTTTTTTTCAGGCACTTTGAACACTAATCATTTCACACATAAAATTTAGCAGGTAAGCAAGGTTTTGTGATGCTGACAGAAAACACTTGAAACACATCAAGGGATCACAGAGCACACTAAGTAAACAAGAAAACAAAGTGCACTCTTCATTCCTAAAACAGTGAGGAGAAAACTGATGTTTCTTAATTTCAGAGCAATCATGTATTATATACAAAGCTTTTATGTGAATTTTCTTCATGCTCCTATACTTGAAATAGCATCTTGCAAGAGGGAGCACTGAAGAGTACACTGCATTACAGCTGGAAAAATGCTACTTAAGGGCTCCTGATGGCAAACTGTCAATCAGTATTCGCCATTTGTTATGAACTGCTCATTTCTGGAGAACAGCTAAACAGAGGTTTAACAATCAAAACTTTAAAGGCATTTTGTCTCATACATGGTTCTGAAGTATTTTATGTTATTTGAAGGGTTAAATATGAATATTCAAATTTCTGCTCAGCCACTGCTCTGCTCCTCCTGGGCTTCTCCACTGGCAGTGCTGAGATGGCAGAGGGGACCGAGCTGTTGAGTTGCCTCTCACGGGAGGAGATCACACAGACCCTGTGGGTGAAAAAATAAAGCAGGAGATTTGGGTGTGAAACGCAAAAAGCACATTACTGATCTTTTGTTCCAGATTTATTTTTCATTTCTGCTGGAAGGATGAGAAAAAGGCAGTCCAGTGTATGTAACTAACATTAAAAAAAAGTGAATATAGAGAGAGTACAGGACTCTTTCTCCATTCAAAAAAGGTTCAATTGCTTTGAAATATCATATGCCTCATTGCTAAATAGATACACTGACACATGATAGTATTATTTAGCAATTTAGAATTAAACATGAAAACAATTTAAATTAAAAACACTTAAAGATTGTTTTCCTGTTATTAAGGATGTGTTAGAAAAAGGCTAAGCCTCTCATTAAGAGATGAATTTTTTCATTTGTGTTTTTGTTACGGCTATACATGATGGTTTTATGTTTTCTCTTTTTTTCTCTGCATGAAATAATGTAAATCGAAACAATCAGGTGACTGATTAACAGGCTAGTGGAGAGGAAAAACTGTTTGTTGCATCTTATTTTATTTTTTGCATTCTTTTTGGACAGTACTGCAGATACAAGCATGTGCCTTTCAGTTAGATACAATGATTTATGAAGTCATGCTCAGGGCTAGCCAGGTTGTTGACTCAGTTAGAGCTATGATGCCAGCTCATTCCCTGGTGACAAACACTGACTGTCCTTCCCGCAGCCAGGCACCCCTGGCAGCCTTATGAAAAGACCTTGTGGTTGGCAGAGCACTGAGCAGGAAATGAGGTCCTCTCCGGTTTGGGACAGAGATGACTGGAGTTACAGAAAGCTGTAAAGCAAAATCAGCATCTCCTGAGTCACAGACTTTAAGCTCTAGTGGACCCCGCAGTTCCCAGCATGACCTGGCCCACCAGCACTGCGTCTCCTGCAAACCGGCCAGCCTCCCACTGACTTCCCAGGGGAGCACCCTGCAAACTGCAAATCCATCATAGGATGGGATGAATTTCATGTGGGAGAGGGGGAGAGAGGGCATTACAACCCCTTCATGCTCCTCATGCACCCCAGCCTGGTCCTGGTGCTCAGCACTCTCCCAAGGGAACACTTTTCTCGATCATCTCTACCAGAGAATTTTTGGCACATTTCATGGTGTTTTTCTAACAACATCACAAGGCTTTTATCTCAGCCTATAGCTTGGGGATCTTTTGTGTGGCCTACCCTCTTCTAGGAATTCCACATATAAATCACTGGAAAGCAGTAAATCCTTAAAACCTAGTGGGAAGCTGTATACTATGTTTGTCTCTTAGCATAGACAGATGCAGACCACAGAGCATCTTGACCCGTAGGTACTGCAGCAACCCTGACACCTGGACCAGAAATGGAGAAACTCAGCCCCCTCTTTCAAAGATCTCTGAGTCAGTAAGTGAGCTCCTGAACAGGGGTTAGAAACTCTTACTGAATTCATGGACTAGGACTCCCTGATGTTCTCTGTGTAACATTTTCAGTTCGAAATCCCTCAATGCAAGTGAAACAATAATATTTAGACCATTTGGGGATGAGATTATTGCTTTAATAAATTGGGTTTTTATTGGTTCATTGTGGCAAATAAGCCCCCGATTGATTTTGCTCCTAATCAGCATGGAGAATGCATTCCGCTGTAATTAAATCCCGTGTAACTGGGCACTCTGTGTTCACTTGTCTCTTAGCTTGCAGTGGCATGAGATATAGTACATCAAACGCTATACTCTACACGATAGGCACCCTGCCAGCCCGGGAGCGATGATGCTAGCTCGCTTCTAGTGTGCTTACAAATGAGTGTACCTGGAGCACGTATGGAGCAGCGGGCATCGCTTCGGAGACGTAGGAAAGTTATTTAGAGGAGGAAGATGGCCAGGGATAAGGTCTTTTCTCCCGAGGAAGGTTTGAACCCCCTCTCTGAAAAGGCTGGGGGGCCGCCCCCCACCCCCTCCCCGTTCCGCAGGTCCCCGCAGCCCCCAGCGCGGCTCCGCTGCCCCTGCCCGCGGGGCTCGGCTCGGGGCAGCGGGTCCCCTCGGCCCGCGGGAGCGCGGCCGGGCTGCCAGGCGGGCAGTTTTGAAGAGTCGATCTTCATAATACAAATCCTCCGGCTTCGCCTCCCCGCCAGCGGCGCGAGCCAGCTTTTTAATTGAATCCCGGGGATTTGGCCGCAGCCGAAAGCCCCGGTTCGGGGCCCCCAGCGCCGTGGGTCCCCCCTCCCCAGAGCGGGACCGTCTCTCGAGGGCTGATCTCTCGCCTCTAAAACCGAGGGAAGGGCGGGCTTCGGGGGCCTGGGTGAGCCCCCCGCCCCGGGCCCCCGGGAGGCAGAGCGCGGGCCCCCCGCACCCCGGGGCTGGGGGCGGCGGGGGGCCGGGGGGCAGCTGGCAGCGCCGCGGCTGCCCCTGGCGGATCCCGCCTCTCGCCCGGGCAGCGCTTTAGGGGGGGCTCAGGCCGGATCCTGCCCATTCTATACGTTAATGCTCTTTTCTCTCCGGCTGCAGGGAAGCAGGCCAGCGGATAATTACCCCTCACTGCAATCCGCAGAGCTGGCCTAATCCGAAAGCTCAAGTGCCCGTAAGTAAAACTTCAGGAAAAGTTATTGAAACTGACAAATACAGGGTGACAAATAATCAATAAAAGCCCAGTCCCACATCCTTTATTGTTTCCAGGCACTAACAGCAAGTAATGAAACCTCGGCGAGGACGGGGGAGGGAGCGGCAGGGACCGGGCGCTGGGCTGGCTCTTGGAAAGCCCCCACTGAAAGAAGCTCAGGGAAGGACCCGGCAGCATAAAGGGGACGGTCCCGTCCCCATTTGAGAGAGGAAAATGCCATCCTCCTCCCCAGCAGGCACCTCTTGCCCAAGCTCTCCCAGCTGCCCGGTGGCGGGGCCGGGACGCTCCGGCTGGGCGAGCCCGGGAGGCGCCGGCAGGGCCGGGAGCTGCTGCCCGAACCCGCGGGCAGGGACGCCCCGGAGCCCGGTGACACCCTCGGGCCACGCACCTATTTCACGCACCCACACAACAACCCAGGCGCTGTAATCTGCGGTCTGAAATATATAACACCCCTGGACACCCAACACGCTGCTTCTCATTAGCATCTCGGCCCTGGATTTTCCACGCCGCAGTTTCTAAAGTTTCAGCGAAGGACGCTGGGCAAGATAAATCCGTGCTGTCGTTTCTCTCCCTTTCTGTCTCTCCGAATTAAGTTCTGATCTATCAGTTTAAACACTGGCCAGAAAGTTGATTCACTTTCTGTTAGGATTTCGGGTTAAACCGGGGGCTCCTCCAGTGTCTTTAAGCTTTTGAGCTGTGTAAATGAACTGCAGTGTCACATAATCGATGGGGAAAACTCAGCTGTCACAGATACGAAAGCAGCCTCCTGCCACAGCAATAACGTGATTTGGCATTTCAAAGTTTGGAAACGTGCTGTCTACGCGTCCGGGGCTCGGGGAGGAAGAGCTGAGCAGAGGAACGGGGTCGAAGCGCCGAGGCGGGTGGGGGGACAGCCCCCAGGCACGGTGGCCACAACCCCGGCAGCCGCAAGCCCCGGCGCCCCGCACCGCGGCACCCGCTGCCGCCGCACTGCCGCTCCCTCCCTCCCCGACAAACGCTGCGAAAGTTGTTTCCCAACTTTGGCGTTTGGGGAGGGTTGACCCAGAACAAATCTCAGTGTCTCGGTGGCCTTTCCAAAGCGGCCGTGCCCCCCCGCCCCGAGCCTGCGGGACGTGCCCATCTGGAGCACGCACCGTGAGAGCAACTGTGCCGCGTACAGCCACAGCGGCCATCAGTCACTAAAAGCCACACGCTTCAGTGGGCCGAGGATAAAACGAAGTCCTGGTGACGCCTGGTTAAACCACTGACCCTCTTGCGAGAGCTGGAGAAGGGGGGAAGGCGACCCCCTCCCGACAAACCCAGCTTTGGGGGGCTTCGCGCCGGGCTCTGCAGGGCCATCCCCGCAGCGGCCGTGCCCCCCTTCCTGGAGCTGGGAGCGGTCCCCAAGGGGACCCAGAGCAGCGGTACCGGGGTGTCTCGCAGGGAGACGAGGGATGGGGAGCCCCAGCAGAGCCCCCCGCCCGGCCGTGCCCCTGGGGCGGCAGAAGCGGCTCGCGTGGGCACGGGATTCCCACCGAAAAGTTTTATTTTTATGTTGGTTTAGGTAGGAAAACCAATCCACGGGCAGGGTGTGCTCTACGCTGCGGGGTAACCGCTGCCCTTGGCCCCCTGTCCCTCTGCACACCCTGATTTACCCTCACACACAAGCACACGCGCAGGAAAACAACTTACACAGCATGTTCAGATGCTTTCTGGAAGGCGAGGGCTTTAACTTCAAATTAGGAAGCTCTCTCAGATGAACGATAAATTCCTCTTTGGTCAGGCTATGGTGTTTGATCATATCTTTGTGTTTCTGTGCTCACCACAAAGGGCCCCTTAGGCTGAATCAAGAAGCAGGTTTTCAGATAGTTTGATTTAACATAAAGAAACTGTTGCATTTGTAATATTATAAGACTCTAAAGGGAAAAATAAAACCTCTGTAGCTGAGACAAGGAGTGCGCCTAAGTGTCACCACGTTTCAATCCCGATTTGGATATAATTTAAGTCTCCTCTGGCTTACAGTAATATACTCTCTAACCTTGAGGCTATCTAAAAGGGGGGATTTAATGAGGCTGAGTTTATACACTTATATAATTTAGAGGTTTTGCTGTAGCTGTAAAATGACAATTGGTACATGTGTAGTGCAAAAGAGCTGAAATCCCATCCAGGAACGAAGTTGGCTATTTCTGAAGGAGCTGTCATTTCCAGCAGGGGGGCACAATGAGAAGGCCAGGAGCGATGGAGCTCTGATCTCCACCAAGGAGAGATAACCACCTGATTAAAATGGGGCTCTTGTTCCCTCGTTACTCGATCGTCGTGTGAACTTACCTTATTTACAATTATAGGCAATGAGTGAGTCGCCCAGATTGCAATACACCTATAGCTTTGGGTTTACCCCTCCCTTTGTTATCAAGACCATCTCTTGGACAGATTTCTGGACCACTCACAACATGCAAGCACAGAAACGCTCTTAAGGAGGGAGGGGCCCTATAATGCGAGCGCAGCATGTGCACCCTCCCACACACCCCCCCACCTGGGAACCGAGCAGGAGGCTGGACCCAGCAGAACCAGCCTGTCGAAATCAGGATGTTTACAGAGCTCAGACACGTGTGAGCACCACCAGAATGCAAAGAGACTCAGTATTAGTGAAGTACTATTTTGTACTCCACATCTGGTATTTCTTCATTTTCCGGGTGAACCCAGGCACGGAGGCTGTTGGAGGACACCCCCCTCTCGAGCCCCTCTGGAGCCCAGGTGTGAACCAATGGCATCAGACAACGATGTACATCTACGCTGAGATTTAACGCAGTTTGTTCTCCATTTTAATATTAAATGGCACAGTGTTTGCCAGATTATTATCCCACTATTGCTTGTGCATTTGTCTCTTATGTCTAGTGCCTGTCATTACACAAAGCGTTTTGAAGAGCTAATTTCAAAAGACAGAAAGTCTACACTTACTATAAAAGTCATTAAATTAGCATGACAAGCATAAAATTCCTAGGTTATAATTTGGTTATAGATCTGAAATCTTCCCTTCTTTCTCTCTCCACTTGAAGGATGAAGGCTGAAGCGAGGCATCGACTCGAAGTTAGGACAACTGAGTTGTCGATTGCCTGGTGTTGAAACAGGGAAGAGATGCGGGCTCCATCACCACCTTTTTGGCAGTGCAGTGGATGACAAGAAAGAGTTCTGGTTTTCCCTCACGCTTCCCAGCAGCCAGAGAAAGGTGTGATCAGATGGTCTTCTGCTGCAACAGGTGGGAACAACAACAAAAAATCTCGATGCATTTATCGCCGATTCAAATGTTGCTGGAATAGCAGGACGCGCTCTTGCCTTTTATATCCCGCTAAATGCTAAGATGGGAAGATGTGTTACAAAAGCAGCCATTGGCTGTTTCCCCTAAAGCTGCAACATCCCATTCATTTTAATCGCTTCTTCATTTCGGAAGAAAGCTGGGGAGAGGAGGGGGTGAGCTGCTTCCCCCAGCTCCGTGTGCATCTGCAGAGACGGGGGACTGCAGGAAGCCCCAGTGGTGCCAGGATCGGCAGCGTGGGAGCGCCCGCTCTGCCCGGTCGGGCATCCTCTCCCTGACACGTTGCATTTCGACAGCGAGAAAATTAGAGAAGGGACGAGGCATTCAAACGCTGTGCTCGCAGAAGAGGCTGCCCTGGTAGTTATTTAGTCTAAAAATCTGCTGTCAACTTTTTTTTTTTTTTTTCCGTCAGGATCAGCGAGGTGCGTTTCAGTGGGCTGGTTCGTTTGCTTTTAACCAGGCACGCTGCGAATTGTGGAAGCTTTCCATTTACCTTTTCTTCTTAAAGCGTTTTAATTATCATCACTGACCTGTTGGGCATACCTACAGTATCAATGTCCCTTTTACATCGCTGCCTTTCCTTTCTCTGCATGTTTCTGCTATTTAACACTTGCTACCTTTGCCATTAGAGTCCTAGAGTGACCCCCATGGGTATCTTTGAAAGAAAGACCCTTTGCATTCCAGCACTGCCTCCTTACCCAAGTAATAGCAAAGGGACCATTCAGACACATGGACCACACTGAAGCATTAATTAGGCTGATGAAATCCATAGAAATGTATGGATTCAGCATAATCGAGTTTCTTCTGCTGACTATAGTTAAGGAATACGTGAGCAGCTGGGAGAATAGAAAGTACTGTTAGGGTGAAGTCATGCATGTAATTGAGTATATTTAACATAACCATTTTAATGATCGGTGATTAAAAGTGCATCTACTTAAATTGTATACCTCTGCAATTTGTCCATATCAACTTTAGAGCACACACAAAGAAAAGGTCGTCATATAAATTTATAAACAAGATCCCTTCCTGGCTACACATGACTCGAGCTGGAATGATAACTCGGCAGCAGCAAGGGGGGAAAGGCCTTTCAAGAGAAAATAGCTATGCCAGTGCGATATTAATTAATCACTGGTTTGGCCCCCTTTCTCTCTTGTGCAGTCAGAGTATTAGAAGTGCATAATAAGTGAGTTTTCTTTTCATCCGTAATTATTTATAACAATTAGATCACTCGGGGAAGAAGAAATCCCTGGGTTTCTTTCCCATATTAAAGGAGTATCTTTTCCCTCGACTGACAATATTGTGTATGTGTGCATATACATATACATACACATATATTCAAATACAATGTTTGGCTTTTATTTTTTTCCCCTCAGAAACGTTGCCAGAGACCCAGCAAAGAAAGCATAAATGTTTAAACTTCTCCTGTTACTAAACTTGTACCTGGAGTCGTTAAGGACTAGAAATATGGACAGTGTCTGGGGGAGACATAGTTACTGGGCACGGCCCTGTCTCCTCATAGGAGACCCCTCAGAATGGGAAATTAGCAGTCGAAATCTGGTAGTGGGGACTAGATCCCACAAAGCCCACGCGTTGGGAAGGCTGAGTGTCTCTCTCTCGCCTATTCAATCTGCCCAGGCTGGTTGCAGCGAATAAATAGAGTCATTGTAGAGCCCATACACAAACCGACCCAACTCCCTCCCCCATCCCTTCTCGCCCTCCCCCCGTCTCTTTATGCTTAAACGCACACAAATCTGCAACTGCTTTGCACTAAGAGGAGCCCAAAGTTTTCTTCCCTTTACTGTACAACGCCTGTGGGAAAGGTTTATTCGCACGTATGCAATATGTACTTCTGTCTGAGAGACGGGGGTTCACGCTGGGTAAGGGCAAACAGGAGCCTGCCAGGGGCAGGACCCATCCTGCCCCCTTCCCGCCAGGCGGGCGGGCATCCCTCTCCCCGCCGAAGATAACGGTTCAAAGTAGCCAGATGCATTAAACAGCTACAAAAGGGGCGAAGGGGGATGGGGGGCGAAAGATTCACTTAAGTTTCTGGTGGAAAACTTAAATCGTGCTGTCTCCCCCTCTCCCAGCATCGCTGCAAGGTGAAATCCATTTGGCCGCATCCCTACCAAGCGGTCCGCAGCCCGGCGGGGCAGGCGGCAGACCCGCGCCCGGGGAACTTGCTCCCTGCAAGAGAATTTGCAGCCTTGAAAGCATATTTTTCTTCCAGCTACGGTGGCACTTAAATGATAATGTAGGCAATGAAACTAGAGAGATTTATATCTTTTGGAAAGTAGGACGAGCCAGATGGTAATAGCGTCATTAACAAACAAACTTAGGATCTGCAAGTGAAGCTTGAAATTGGGAAAGAGATCTGGAGAACAAAAGGAGCTGCTGTTGAGGAGGGGGGGGGTGGTGGTGGTGGTGGAAGAGAGTCCCTCTTCTGCCGGCCAAATCTAAGAGCACAGTCTAGAGGGGCTGCTCCTGCCCAGTGCTAGATAATAAACGATGGCTTTTTCCTCCCCTGTTGTGACTGAGAAAGGACAGAGAAAACTTTTGCAATAGGCAAATGTGGCATTTATTTATGTGTAACCCTTTGTAGTCTCAAGTGTCCCAAATGGGCCTTTAATTCAAATCCCTAGTTTGATACAGAGGATCGCTTCTCCCAAGTTTATTTTAGAGAAACAAAGCGCCGCTTGTGCAAGTTGAAGGGCCAAAAGTTCAGTAATTATTTTTTTGAATTAATAGTAGCGAATAAATATTAAAGGTTAAACGCTATTTGCGGAGAGAGTAGAAGCATCTGCAGGATTTACCGTGTCCTCTCATTTTTTTTTTTTTTTTTTAACCCCCACCCTCCAAACGCTCACTCTTTGTTAGAAGGCATCAACACAGCACCGGATGAAGGTCCCAGGGCAAGGTCGGGATGTGGGACGTTCTGCAGGGGAGCAGGGAGGCCCCCCAACCGGGCTTCTCCCCTGCATCACTCTTCGGGTTTGCTCTGTAAACTCACCCCTGGAGGGGTTCTCAATGGCCAGGGAAAAGGCCTTCAGCACAGATTTACCCAGTAGAGAATCCATAAACACCGGAGACCCACCAGCTCCAGGGCTTCAGCAGGAAGGACGGGCTGTTTAACTCCTAAATTTTAACCAGTATGATCCCGAGCGCTATGGAAATGTTTGGAGGCCTTTAGAAGATCCCTTCCACAGTAAGGTTGATGGCTATTAGGTGATTAATGATTTAAAAGATGCCTGTTAACAGCCACAAGTTGAGAGACACGGACCCACGCTCTAAAGTAAAAATCTAACGTGTTTTTTTTAAAATGTGCTGGAGATCTTTAAAAGCCCCGAGGACTTACCCTCAAGGCATTATTCAAAGAAAAAAAAAACTGAGACTGGCGGTTCGTCACAGGCAATTGTAAAGGGTTTCAAAGGACCGATCAAACGAGTTGGAGAGTAATCTACATTAAAGTCCGGATGGCAGTGTTACAACATGCACCTGCAGGGTATTTGCTATCCGTGCCCCTTACAGAGCTACAAATCACCATTAAAGAAAGCTGCTTAAGCTTCCTCCCCGCTTCTAGAAAGACTTACTCGGGCTCCTTCACTTTGATATTTATACATCTTGTTATTGATAAGTGCGGGGCTGTTCAGCGCTCCCTTCCCCCTCCCGGACTGTCCCCGGGCACTTTTGCACCGCCACCCCCTGCCCCCACTCCGCGCACTGCTCCGGGGGAGTGTTCAGGGAGCCCGGACCCACGAACGACACGTGTGGGGGTGGGGTCCTTCCCCCTCCCCCCGCGGAAACCTGCAATGTGCCGGGTCCAGGAGAAGTTTTGTTATATTTTATTTATCTAATTCCCCCCAGGCTCTGTCACCGGGGCGACCGGGACAGCCCAGGCACCATCGGCACGCGGGATGTCCCGGCGGATTTTCTCACAGTTGCGGGAGACGCAGACATGGAAATGAGCTCATTGCGGGGGAGTGGCGGCCTCCCGGGCCGCCCCCCGGCCCGGCATGGCCGGCCCGGCCCGGCCCGCTGGGTCCCGGGGCTCCGGGAGCTCGCTCTCCTGTTGAAGGCATTTGAGGGAAGTCGGGCGGCTTCATCCATGACTGCGCAAAGCCCGGGAGAGGACACGGTTAACCCTTGGCACGCCCCGGGGCCGTGGCTGTCGCTCGGGAAAGCCCTGGCGACCCCCGCTCCCCACTGCACCCCCTCTTCCCCCTTGCACTCCCACGGGAAGCATACAGTATGCGCTGTGCTCCCCCCGCCAGGTGATGTCAGCGGGGGAAAGTAAAGTTGGAAAACAAACAAACAAGCCGGGAAAGGTGGGGGTGTGTGTTTGGGAGGGTGGGGGGTTGGAAATCAAGATTTTCCACCCACTCGAGGAGAAAAAGTTCAGAGATCAACAGGGATTCATCAACCGCTTCCCACGGCAGCAGGCAGGGCGAGTCATTCAACCTGGATTGCTTTTTCGGGTAATTTTAGTGATCAAGTCTGTGTTTTCAATACTTCCCTCGAGTGGGTTCTTGCAAAGGAAGAAAAGCCCCACCCCTCGCAGGTGTGAGGCTGGTACCCCGGGTGTTTGGTGCCCACCGACGGCCCGGCGGAGCGGGCGGGGTGCCGGGGCAGCCCCGAGGCACAGCACTGGGGACCCGCATCGCTGCAATGTGGTAGCTCCTGCTCCGGGCAGCTGTGGGAGCACCCTGGGAGAGAGCAGAAAGCGGCTTCGTCGAACTGGTGGCGCAACAGGATTTAGTTTGCCCACAATTAAATAAATTAAAAAAAAAAACCCCACACTAAATGAACGCAAAATATCCCAAATTCTGTGTATCTGCCTCATCTCTTGACACCTCTGGTAACGATGGGCTGTGCAGAGGGCTGGTACCCATCGCCCTGCCCGTTCCCTTCCCCCCACCCCCCTTCGATGACGGGGCCTTCTGGCGCAGAAAAGCGCGCATTGTTGGGGCCGGGGGGAGCTGGGACGGAGCGGGGGCAGTGATGCCAGCGCCCACCGCAGAAGTTCGCCAAATCAACCCCTCTCCGCGGAACTGTCATCGGAGGGGCCGGCGGCGAGAAGGGCAACGAGTCCCGCCGCCCCGACCGGCCCATGCCAGGCACGGCGCCTCCAGCGCAAGGGACAAACCCTCGGGGCGCTCCGCGGGGCAGCGCTCCGTGGGGGCATCGCCCGGGAGAGCGGAGGCGTTTTCGGGTGCTGGACCGTCTTCGCCAGAAATCGTTCAACTTCTCTCTTGGAGCCCTGTCCCCGCAGCCGTGCCCCCCTCGGGGAAGGCTTCCTGCTGATGTCACGGTGGAGCGGGAGGGTGTGGGTCAGTGGGGCCGGGCCAGGGGGGAAGGAGCAGGAGCCCCCCCAGGGCAGCGGGTGGCACATCGTGGGGCGCCGCCGGGAGCCCATCGCGCCGCCCCCCCGGGGCTGGCAGACCCTGGCGCGTCTCCTACCACATAACGGCGTGCGCAACTTGCAGTCGCCTCCAAACTGTTGCAAAACAAGCCGCCGGCACGTTTACAGGGTTGGCAGGAAGGTGGCGAACAGCAGCGCCGAGAGCCCAAAGCCCCCCTGCTACCCCTGCCGGCCCGACACCCCCCCAGCTCGCAGCTGATGGGGCGAGCGAGGGGCGAGCGCGCCTTGGGCCAAGCGCTAATTTGGTGTGTACGCTTAAGGCGGCCATCTGAGGGCTGTATAGCAACGAGGGGAAAGGGGTGTATTCGCGACTGGAAGATTTAGGTTGTTGCTAGGATGTGAGAACAAAAAATCTTCAATAAGTCGGGAAGGGGGGAGGACGGGGCAGAGGGGGAAGAAGGGGGGTTACAAGGTTTGTCACAGGGAAAAGTGCAGACATCTGCTGGAACTTCCATATCTAAGCTGTTCATTTACAGGAGCCAACTTCTGAAATCTCCACAATTAGATCTGCATTGTTCTTTCTCAACAACACTGCCTAGAAAGAAAAGGTCTTCTCTGTCGGGGCCAATCCAACGAAGCGTTTGACGTTATTAAATAATAAAGCGATTGTGATTTACATTGTTGTTCAGAAAAAGGGCCAATTATCCACTGTTATGTTGCCATAAAGATCATATTAACTCGAATTAGTAATCAAACAATATGCTAGCGTTAAAAGTATAGAGAGGACAACGCGACTGGTCTCGTTGCATCCTCACTTTTCCTTGTAAAACCAGAAGCATAAATACACTTGAAAGGCACGCAGAAACTTCATCCTTAACGAGAAAAAAGTGAAAGAGGTACCAGCGTTTCTGATTAATGGTTCCCCGTGTTGATTGTTTTCAATTAATTCAAAGCCATCCAAATCTTATATTGATTTTCCTTTTTACAAATTAAGTCTCCTTCCGAATATCACGGGAAATGTTCCACGGCACTTCGCGAATCGGGGTGAATTTTTTTTTGGGGGGGTTGATGTAAATTCCCGTTTAGGATTTAGATTTTGGGACGCTTTTTGTTTGTTTTTATTTTGTTTTGGTTTGGGGATTTTTTTTTTTTCAGACTAATGTTTTTAAAAGGCGTTTGAGTTCGATCCAAAGGCGAACCTCACCACCACCAAAATGCAAGCCCAGCCGCATCCCTGCACTCCAGCAAATTTCCTCTGCCATAATCAAATAATTATTTTTATTAAAGCAGTTATTAGGTTTATAACTCATTTGCCACTTAAATTTGTGCAACCAACCAAGGCAATCTAAATAGGTTTGAGTTGCCCCTTGGGTCCGGGATGTAAGCGGTAAGAAGGAGGATTAATTATGGGTGTGTGCAGCAGGAGGACACAAAGGCTGTCCGGTGGCGCGGGGAGCAGCGGCGGGTCGCAGCCCCTTGCCCGGGCGGGGCCGGGCACCCCTCGCCCCCAGCCCCGGCAGGGACGGGCACCCCCCGGCAAAGACCCAACTCCCCTGCGTTTATTATTAAGCCGCCACGGGGCGAAGGTTGGGGCTGGGGGAGCTCCAACTTGTTGGCAGTAAACAAGGCGCTGTCAGGTGATGATGCTCCAGCGCTTTCGAAACATCCCGAACAAAGTGTAAACGAGACGTATTTTTCATACGGAAGCATCGATATGATCTTTTCTCTCCCATGTAGACAAGGTCCGTCCTTTTGTGCGCGAGATGACAAGATCTGACCCCTGGAAACGTGCTCCAAGCACCCACCGGCATCTGCCTGTTAGTTCGAATGTCATTTATTGCCAACACGTTTTGTTATCAGCTGGGGGTGGGGGTAGGATTGGAGGTTACTCGGAGCTCAGGTAATAGCCGGTTAGCTGTCAGCTTCTCCCGTTTAGCAGTACTCAGGCAAGAATGGCTTTGCCAAACCGTTCCAGGAGCTGATGCTATTTGTTACCACGATTAGGGGAAAAAAAGAACGTTCACACTAACATGAGTTTCTATAAGCAAACGCCGAGCAATTTTCCTCAGCGCAATGCATCAGCAAGTATATCCAAAAGGGCTTAATCTACTTCTTGCAGGTTAGGTGCAAGAAGAATCAGCAAGGGCTGCTCCGGGATGCCATGAAAATCCCAGCTCATTGGCTTGGCCGCGATAGGACGAGGCACATCAAATGCGAGGCGGAGAGGGACAGAATCAATCAGCCCCCTTGGCTGAGGAGTGAGCCCTCGCTCTGGAAATAATTTCGAATAAAACTTGTGTAACCAACTGTAACCATCTACCTTTCTCCGAGCAGATCGTCGAGAGGGGGAAAAAAGGTTTTAAAAGAAAAAGGGACTGGAATAAGCTAAGAAAAAACAATCTGGACTGAATTAATAGGAGCACAAAGTTTTTATCCATGTATAAGGATAATATATTAAGCCAAAAAGGAGACAGGTTATCACTAAACAGGATTAATACGCATTCGTGTATAGGATTAAACCATCTCATCCATTTAAAAAGTGTCTCTCCTCCTTCCCATAACACTTTATTATATATTAAAAAAAAAAGGCAAAAAACTTTCCCTGTTAGAAGCACTTGAAAAATGCGTTTTATTAATCGAGAGCCTTTTTTTTCCTTGCAATCAAATGCAACCGATGGCCCTGAATAAGCCGCCTTGTGAGGAAACGGGCCATTTTTTAAAACCTGTGATCAAAACAGACCTGTCTTCAGAGAGAGCACAGCAGATTTAAATGTTGGTCAAAAGGAGTCACAACTGTTCATTAAAAGCAAACCCTAACTAGTGCTAATGTATAGCCATTTTGTGAGCTCAGGACTGTGGAAAGAGGCGAAAAAAGTCTGAGAGTGTGAGCTGATGCCGTGCTGGCTGGCAGTGTGTGGTCTATTGTAGGGAATGTGCTTTTTCCACTGAACAGAGAGCCCCCCTCTTTTATTCCCCAGCTCTACTGCACCTGCACTGGATCAGGGAGCTACTGCCATTCACCACATCAACAGAGAAGACATCTCTGACAGCACTCAATTCATTACATTTCTTCCTGCTTTTCAAGCCAACACAAAAAAAAAAAAAAAAAAAAAAAGTATTGCCAATCAGTACCGGGGGGGCAGGGAAGAAATCTTACAATACTTTATATTCGCCACTCATTTTGGATTTCATTAATCTGAAACCTCACTTCTCAGCCCGTTACAACTTTTCTTTTTCTTTCTTTTCTTTCTTTCTTGCTTGCTTTCTTGCTTGCTCCCCTTCTTCCTTGCTTTCTTTCCTTCTTTCTTTCCTTCTTTCTTTCCTTCTTTTTTTTCCTTCTTTCCTTCTTTTTTTCCTACTTTCTTTCCTTCTTTCCCTCCTTCAGGGGCTGCTGGGAGCGGGAGTTGGGGCCGGTGCCACCTCCCTCGCCACGGCCGGGCAGCTCCGCGCCGGGGCCCCGCAGCCCCGGGAACGGAGCGAGGGGCCAGTGGCGGGTCTCCCCAGGAGAGAGAGTTTATTCATAATTCATGGTAGCACAGCAGCCTGCACTCGGGAGACGGGGAGAAAGGAACGGCCAAAGAGAGCAAAGTGTCCTCCAGCAATTGCGGGGGGGGCGGGGGGATGGAGGGTGCGGGGGGTGTTACCGGGGGTGCCCGGGCAGGGGCGACGGGGCCGGTGGCCACTCCGGGGACGGGACGTGCCGGCCCCTCTAACCCGCGGAGAAAGTTGTTACCGGCCAAACTCTTCGAAGGGGACTCCGGGGAATTTGTGGGTAGCTTGGTTTCTTCAAGAACCGTTTTTCAGAAGCATTTGCAAGCGAAAGAAACAGAGCCGAGGGGTTTAGATTCAGGTATTTGATCTCGCCGGACCCAGACATCTAATTAGAGTGGCCTCAGCAATTGAAACGGTGTTAATTCCCATTGTTCCCCGCTCAGATCCCTTGGCCCTCCACCGCTGGGATTCTCTCCTTTTCAAAATCCCAAATAAAAATATTTCTAGTTGAAACAAACAAGCAAAAAATTTCTGTATCTCCCCCCTTTCTGGCCCATTTTCCTCCATCGCGAGCAAAAGCAAACACTCCTGGGTATTTTTTCGCAGACTCTGGCAAAGAATCACACCCCCTCTGTGGGATCTTAACAGAAATAAATCACAAGGAGCTCTTGCCTACCTGGAAAGTAGGAGGAAATCCGACTGTCTGGTTTCGGGTGTAAAGTGTATATCGATAAGGAAGACACAGCCATCTCAGAAACGGGACTCAGTTAATCTATGGGTTTCTTTACATCACCCCCTGTTCAGATGTGTGCTTTGGAATTATTGATTAATTGCGATAAGAAAATCGCAACTACGTGTGTGCATAACATGCGGAGGACACGGGGTGAGAACCCGCAGCAATGCAAAGCCCACTCGCGGGAGAGCCAGATTGCTTTTTAAGCTAAAACTAATAATTTCATAACTGATTCACATTCAATCTGGCGCCGATGACGTCACGGGGCATTAGCATACGAGGAGGGATGAAGCCAGTGTGGCTGGAGTTGATAAGGTGCCTCCTGAGGAATTCGCTGCTTGTTTTAATACATTAATTATTTCTCTGTCTTCCTCAACTTTTGCAATTTGTAAGAGCTTAAAGGAACCATCATTCGCAACGATGCCAGAAGGACACGTTGGAAAGCTTCTCCTGTGGCAGCCACCCCGGAGCCGGGGGCAGCGTGGGGATGAGCCCCTGTCTCGCTCCCTCAGCCCCGGCCCGGCCGCCCTGTGGAGCGCTGCGGGATTTGGTTCTAAATAAGTCGGTCCCGGCCCAGGGCGTCCCTACTCGCCCAAGTAAGCTCGGCTTGCTCGGACGGGCCTCCCCGGCGCCAGGAGCTTCCCGCAGGAGGGGAAGAAGGTTTGCAGGATCAGGCCCTCAGCCTGGGATGTGTGTGAGTTGTGAGTGTGCATGAGTGAGTGTGAGTGTGTCGGTGTGTCAAAACACCTCTGCGGAGCCTTCCCGCGGGAAAGCCTCTGCACAGGCCTGTTTCACTCCACAACCCGGTGGGATTCCCTCCCTCCACCCTCTTCCCACCCCCAACCCCCTCCCATTAATCACGACTTTCTGCAAAAAAAAAAGGGCCCGCATTACGTCATCAGCCCTAACTGCTGCGGACATGATGGGGTCACCGAGGACCCGGGGCGGGGGAGCCCGCGGGGGGCCGGGCCTCCCCTCCGCTCCCTCGGGGAAGAGGAGGCCTGCCCAGGAGCGGGGGCTGGAGCAGCGCTGTGCCCGCTGCTGGGCTCCGGAGAGAGGGGCTCGCTGTGTGGAGCCGAGGGGAAACTGCCCAGCTCTGTGCCCCGGGGCTGACAGGTCCCCCCACGGGGTCCCGCTGCCCCAAGAGCTTCTAGGAACGGGCGGCATCGCCACTTTGGCCCCATCGAGCTCCGTCGGGCCCGCGGAAGCGGCCTGACAGTCCCCCGCCCCGTAGGGTGCCCCTCGGAGACCCTCCCGAGCCGCGGACCACCTCGTTCCTCTGCAGAAGCCAACCGCCTCGGAATATCCGCTCGGTGACTTGAGCCTGAAACACACTTGGAAGGAGAAGAAGGGAGGGACAGGCGCTTTTCTCTCGGGGGAAGGGGTAGGGACGAGGGGCAACACACAAACAAGACACACAGAAACCCTAAAATACTTAAATTTAACAGGGCCAAATTAAATCAACAGCAACAAAAAACCACGCTGTACGAGCTCTCGCCCACATGGCAGAGGTCTTGCGAGGCAGCACGCCGCGCCAGCGGAAGGGCCAGAGACAAACTCGTGAAGAAACTTCCCCGGCCTGGCCCCGCTCCACTCCCCGCGGCCCCGGGCGGGACCCCCGCCCAGGGGCTCCCCCCGCGCTCCTGCCCGCAGGTCCGCAGCGGCCAGGGGGCTCCAGCGGGAGAGCCGGGCCGAGCGGACGGACCCGCCGTGCGGGGCCGGGCCCGGCTCTCCACCGACACTGTGCTACATTCTAATGAAAAATTGCAGCTTGTCTCGGCGCGCCCCCTCCCCCTGCACGCACAGGCGCACACGGATACAAACACACACAGTCACACTCACACGCGCACTCTCACACGCGGCTCAGCCGCAGCAAACCCGCTGAGAACTCCAAAGCAGAGCTCCAAAAGCATCCCGCGAGGTTCGGGGTTTCGCTTTGTTCCCTCCTCCCCGCTTCCCCGCCCGCACCTGCCGGCGCGGAGGCTCCGCCGAGCGCGGAGCAGCGCGGGCAGCGCGGCCGCGGTCCCCGGGCAGAGCTGGTCGGGCCCCATCGCGGGGCCGTCCCGGAGGACGGAGCTCTCCCTCCCGCTCTCGCACAGCCAAACGTGCAGCTCCGAGAATTTCCACCCCGTGAGCTCTTTTTCTGTTTCAGTTCGCAACTGAACTAGCCCCCACACTCACTGCAGCGCTGTACATCCTCGCCAAGTGAATTGGTTCCTCAAAAGCAAAACAGCACCAAACTTCTTGCAATTCCCCGTGGCATCGTCAGAAAAACTGGTTTTAATTACCAAAACTAAAATAGCGGCGGTGCTAACTACCAGGCGATCAAACCGCAATCAAACTTCAATCTCTGAGCAGTTAGCTATAAACTGTCAGCAATTGAAAAGTAAACCTGGTGCACACAAAGGCTCTGTTTAATTTTCTTGTTGTAATGGCTCTAAATGAGGACCCCATCACTATGCAGTTAAGCGGTGTTGCTTGTCCCCCTGAGGCGCTGATCAGTTCTTTTTAATGTGAGAAAACTGGCAGCTCGAAGCCCGTCAATGGAGCTCCCACAACAAAAGTCCTGAAAAGCTGAATGAATTGGGTTTGTAATTACTGCTTCCCTCTCCCCCCTTGCAGCTTATCTCTTATTCATTCAACATATATTATTGTCACCTAATCGACACTCACAACATTATTTTGGGATTTTTTTTAAATTTTTTTTTGGTATGTACTACTGCGGAAATGTTTGCTGCAGAAATTAAACAAAATAATCCTCCCTTCTCTCTCCCCCCCCTCAACAAGAAAAATGTTGAAACGACAGTGTCAGACGAGGCTGGCTGGCGCTAGAAACGCAAAGACGAGGCTCTCCTACCATCTGAATATCAGCATTCTGCGTATATCCTCAGAAATCTCACAAGCACCGAAGCAGGTTTTACATTTTAGTATTTGAGTTAGATCAGGATTGAAATAGGTGAAGTGTATCTAATCACACCTATCAGTAATGGGCCTCTTTCTTTCAGTGGGACCTATAATATATACTACTTAAATTGCTGGGCTATCTACCTCCAATTCGGAGGCAGATATACATGTCTGCTGCCCTTTGGGGACGAGGAGGAATTAATATTGAGAGAAAACACGTTGATTCGGGGATCACCGCCACTCCTGATGTCCCACACGGCACCAGTGGGCATCTCGAGGAATCAAAATGTGTTTTCGACCAAGAAATGTCTGACGGCAACCGGCAGCCGCTCGGCCGCCCGAGGGCTGGAGCCGGGGCTGCGAGGCAGAGACTCTCCCCAGGTCCCCCACCGCAAGAAGCTGTCGGTTGCAGAAATAAGTACAGCTATTACAACCAAATCTACTAACAGTCTAAATAATTAATTGAACCATTGCTCTTTGACCCTTAGAAAGTCCAGTAGGGACCCGTTTGTAGTAATAATACCCCCGAATGAGCCCTTGTCAAATATTCATTTAGTGGTTAATGTGAGCGATTTCCCCCTGGGACAGTCTGTAATACCAGCTTCCCAGCTTTGGCAAGAAACCCTGCTAATCTACCTCTCCAGTTCCGCAAAATATTTTAACACCCCAGTACTTAAAAAGCCGTAAAAAAATCACAGGGGAAACTATAATCTTATCCTTGGGTTCATTTCGGCTCTGTAGAAGGTTAGGGAAACATTACACTGGTGCTCTTGGGTCGAACATCACCCTGGCTATAAAGAAGACAACAATTCACGAAAGGGAAACCACGGAGAGCCCCAAAGGTCTTCAACAACCAAAATAAAAACATACCCACGAGCTCTGCTACACATTTCAGCTGCCATAAACAAAAGCCGAGGATAATGGCTTAGGTGTAAATGGCATTATTGAATGTGTTGAATTTAAAATGAGCAGTGGACAATGGCGTTCCTCCAAGTAACACTTTAAAAATAAAACCATTCAGCTCTACGTGTAAAATGCTTTGGGTTATCCTCTCTAAACGGATAAATGGATGGATGGGTGGATAGATGGTGGATGGATGGATGGATGGATGGATGGATGGATGGATGGATGTAAGGAATCTTTCCAAGGGATATCAGGTTTCAACCACATATATTCCGCATCGTACTCCGAAATCTAAGCTTAAACAAATTGCCCATATAAAAAGTTGCTGAATTCACTAAGCCTGAATATGTGGCTTAGTGCCTTTTGTTTAATGGTATTAGCTCGCCTTCTCTATGCGAATTGTAAAAGGACCAACATTTCCAAATACCCCCCTCGAATATTTTAGTTAGCACTTCAAAAAGGGGCCAGGTTTTATTGCTGTTAATTGGCTAAGATTCGCTTTTAAAAACGGAATCGTGATATCGATTGGGCTTTTATTCTTGGTTTTCTTTTTTTCAGCGAGGCGAGCGGGAGCGGGGATGTGGGCTCGTTACCACGTGAATAATCCCCAGATGCATTGCAAACGCTCACAGCTCTGAAAAAGAATGTTTTACTCGTTGCATTAACGTGAAACATACAAAAAAGCTTGAAAATCTGCAAAAAGTGTTGTCGTCCTCAAGGACCGCAACGGTGCAGAAATAAAAGGGATAAAGGGAGCTAAACACAAAACCAGGCAGTGAGCAAATCTCCACATCTCTTAGTTTGTCACTGTTAGTTTTCATCTGGACGCCAGGCTTCAAGGATGGAGGCCAGAGCTGAACCTAAGAAATAGCACTACCAAAAGAAAAAAAAAAAAATCCACAACCGGCTAGGTAACTTTGTGCGTGTATGTGTGTGAGAGTGTGTTTTACCCAACCTTTTTGCTTCCCGAATTAAAGCGAAATCCAGTGACTGACAAGGAATACTAGAGAGAAAAACTGAGCAACGCTTGCCCCGTTCCGGAGTGCCCACTTTGTGCCTTGACTAAATCAACCATCACATCCTTTCCTTGCCACACAACACATGCATTAGCAGAAGACAAGGCCTGTTTGCAATCACAGTGCTCCAAATCCCAAATTTTTTTACTTTTTAAAAAAATTATTATTATTTATTATTATTTGCATCTCCGCCTCTAGCATTTCCCAAAGGAAACGGCAGCCGCATTATCAGCACCAAATAAAAGCTGGGGCTTCGCTGGGGGGACACAGGCTGCCGCAGTGGGTGCACAGCTCTGCTGCCCATCTCCCCCTGCCCTGCCCGGGGGCAGCGGGCCCTGTCGCCGGCCAGGGCCGCCAGCACGAAGCAGCTCGGAGCGGCGCGGAGCCCTGTCCTCGGCAACTGCGGTTACGACTGTACAAAGTAAAACTCTACCTGGCACGGATGGCGAATCTCTCCTCCTATTTGGCGGGCGCCACCGCTTCTCTTTGGGGCTGTGACCGGCTGCAGAGAGCGTCCGAAACGGGGCTACACCGCGCTGGCAATTTAAGAAATAGGATTCAAGAAAGAGCTGTGGTAAAACGTGAAAGTCTCTGGCATTCGACTGTTTCTGTTTGTTTGTTCGTTTTTTGTTGTTTCTTACCTCTGCCCGGCCAAGCCCACCCCCGCCCCCACCTCTCACCTCCTCCTGCGCGGCCCAGGAGGCAGGAGAGGAAAGTTTGGGAAGTCGCGGACAAAGGGAGTGGGGAGCGCTCAGCCCCGTCAGGCTGGCCACGCTCGGGTTCCCGGTCGTGGGAAGCCGGCTCCCCTTCTGCCTGCCCCAGAGGAAGGAGGCACAGTTGGGAAAAGAGCGAAACGCATTATCTGTCTGTGGCAGCCGGGAGGCCGCCGGCAGTGCCCGCGGCCGGCCCGCCGCTCCCGCCGGCCGCTGCTCGGCCCCTCCGGGGGCAACAAGTGGTCAAAGGCAGCTACCGAACCCCCCGCACCCCGCCGCACCCCGCGTCCTCGGGAGGGAAGGGGGAGAACCGGAAAACAGCCTCTCACTCCGCATTCCCGTCCCCCGCGAAAGGAGGCGCAGCCAGCTACTCCATTAAAGCTACCGTACTTTCTCTCTATATATACATACTTATAAAAATATTCATGCATTATATATATATATATTGCTGCATTATTTATCGTATTCGGTTGGCTACAACGATACCTTTTACTCTATGAATTATTTAAAAAACATCTTGCGTTACAAAAATAAATCCAAGACTCAGGCGGAACTTCAGTGTCCATATGTCAAAAATTTATTTATCTCAAACTGTGCATAATGGAGTAAAAACTTAACTTGAATATGTACCTGTTATAAGGATGGTATTAGTTCAAATATATACATGGACTGTCGGCAGACTGATTTCAAATAATACAGAGCCGAATTTTTAAAATACAACTACGGAAAATGAGGAGAAAAAAAAAGAACTTAAAATATCATCACAATAAATTTACAGAAATATTACAAACCATAAGAAAATATTTCAAACACAGTAATTTCAGGTTGGTATTTTTCCTTTTTTTTTTTTTTTTTTTTTTTTTGCCTTTTCTTTGAACAGGATGAAGTCTGGAAATAAAAAGTTATTATAAATTAACAAACGGCGTGTGAACCTGCATGGCAATTTTTGCTTTTTAACAAGAAGTAAAAAAAAAAAAATAAAAATTTAGTACAATCTAAACGTTTGCCCTTATACAGCAAACCAAGCCCATGGTTCGCAAGTACTCATCCTACCTTTTTGTGTCTTTTGTACAATTTCTGAAACAATTTGAACATCCAAATGCCGTAAATTAATTTCCTCTCCTCTCGCAGCTGCTATGAATTGAGCTGCCAAAGTCACAATGCTCCAAGAAGACTCTATTTTTTAAAAATAATTGGCAAATTCTCGAGCTTGGTTTTTTTTTCTTCTCTCTGTATTACCAATGGACATTCTGATTGCCATGTGTCTTTTGATAAATACTGTACAAAAGTTGCCTGCAAATATTAAAACATTTTCCTCTTCGCTCTTTGAGTCTAGCTCTAAATATTATTGGTAAAGACTTTTGCAAACTTTCTGCAAAGTTCCTACCGTTTTCACTAGAACTTTTTAAAAGTTTTGTGTAGTTGCTTCCCCTCCGAGATCTATACAAGTTCCTTGTTTGTTTAATTTCTGACCCCCCAACCCCCACCCCTACCCCCCGCCCGGAGTTTTCTCTGTACAAAAATAGTCCAAAAAAAAAAAAAAAGTCCAGAATTTCTAATAAAAGTTTTTTTGTTGTTTGTTTTGTTTAGTTTTCCTTTCCCCCC
>JAWWEW010000012.1:7441820-7489791 GCA_035583185.1 Anabacerthia variegaticeps | reverse complement strand
CCCCCCCCCCCCCCCCCCCCCCCCCCCCCCCCCGACCCGGAGCTACAAATAGGTAGTTTTGTTTCCCTTGTTGTCACTACACGGGCCGCACAAAGCCCCGGCTAAGTTTACTTCCACTCTCTTGTTGGGATCTTTGTTGCTAAACCGCACTTGACGACAAAGGAAGGAGGGGAGAGAGAAGACGCGGAGCGGGAGAGCGGGGGAGGGGGGAGCCGCTCGGCGCCACGGCCGCGCTCCCCCGCCCCGACGGGGCTGCTCCGCCTTTCGGTCGTGAAGCCGGAGGGGGTGCGGGCGGCGGGGGCGACCGCGGTGCGGGGGTCCCGGAGCAGAGCCGTGCGGGGCCGTGCGGGGCGGGGCACCGTGGTGCGGGGATCCCGGAGCAGGGCCGTGCGGGGCTGTGTGGGGTCGGGGTACCGCGGTGCGGGGATCCCGGAGCAGGGCCGTGCGGAGCCGTGCGGGGCCGGGGCACCGAGGGCCGCCCCGACGGGCTCAGCCGCGGCGCTGCGGCGCCCCCTGCCGGCCTGGCCGCGCCCCGGGAGAGGGACGGGGGGGAAGGGAACGAGCAATTACACCCCGTCTAAATAATAATAATAATAACAATAATAATCATAATAATAATAAAAGCCTGCCAGCGAACAGAGACGCATCTTTTCTGTTTTTTTTTTTTTTTCCTGTGCGTGGATGATGCAGATAAATCCTATCGGGTTCAACGTGTTTAATTCGAAAATGTATATATAACCCCTAGCTAAGTGATAGGTTAAACTGACGAAAAATAGGCGCAAATTATGAGATGTGGGATATAACAAGATGCTGATTGTCCAGACACTCCTAAAGGCACGGCGGTTGTTTACTTTCTGACTGTTCTCCCTTTGGCCTGCAGTTAATAAAGTTTTATTTAAAAAAAAAATAATAATAATTCTAGGGATAATTATTTTTGATTTTTTTTTAAGACAGGGCTGTGGGTGGGTGGCAGTGGTTCTTGTTCATGGTACTGAACTGATAAGTGAGGGCTGCCGGTGCGAAGGCAAAGCGTTATTTTCGCTCCGGCTGTAGCCGCGGGAGGTGCGTGGGGTGCGCGGCCCAGGGCTCCACGCAGGACCAGGGCTGCGTGGGCTGCCCTGTGCTCGCTGCAGGCCTTTCGGGGCCTGGCCCTTTCCTAATTGCATTTATCATACGAATAAAGAGTGGGAAATGCCTAACAATTGTGTTATCGGGAGTATTTACGGCTCTATTTTAATTAACGCTTTTAATTATCGATGCAATAAACTGTCATATATACATAATAATGCACTACAGGAAATAAGGTGAAGGGTGTGGCTCTTTTGGGGCATTTTGCGCCTTTCCTCTGGGTATGGAGGTTTGCTTGGTTGGGAATACACACACGGGTGGGTGGAAGAAGAGGCAGCCAGGGAAGCTGGCTATATATATATATATATATATATACATATATAAAAAAATGGTCCCTGATTTTCTATATTAATGACAATAACACCACTGCTCTCTAAGAACACAGCCACGTTGGAAGGGAGGCCTGCGGAGGGATGGTTTAATCTGAGTGGATTTAAAAAATCGTTGCCTTTGGTATAATTTATGGAAATGAAAAGTGCTTACGTTAAACAAATAGTCTGCAAATGTTCTCAGTGATGGGCTCTGCAGCACACGCGCTCTTATATCCAGGTTATGAATGTCTTAAAAAGAAAATGAATCTTAACTAGTTGGATTTCATGTATTTATTGTTCTAATACTTGCCGATTTTTCTAAAAGCCCTAAGAATATAACCTATCTTGTTAACTGTATCGGAAAGAATATACACATTTTCGTATTTTTTTTTTTTCCTGAACCTACTAGTAACCAATCTAAATCAAACTGTTAAGCAGACTTGTGGAGATGGGAGATTGCAGCTCCATTTTTTTTCCTTAGCTGCAAATAGAGGTTTAACTTGCAGTAATTAGGTGAGAACTAGCCAAGCATCTTACTATTATGATGCTTGTTAAAAACGCTTCTTTTCTGCATCTGCATTTGAGTGTGTTCCCCTCCACTCTTAATCTTCTTATGGAAATGAAGGCGAACGGCAGGGAACCTGCAGAGACTTAGAGAATGTCCTTGTTAACTGGAATTTCTCAGCATTGCTAATTAGCAGAGTTTGACGACCACCAGTATTGGGGAAAGCTCTGTTTAGCCACTCACAAACCCTTCCGAGGAAGAGCAGACTAATTTTATTTTGTAATTAAAATCTGAAAAGAGCCCTATTTGACAGTTAGGGCTATGAGAGTTTTATCTCCCTGTGAAATAATTACTGCCTTGATAACTCAATTTTCTGCAAAATGTCAACTGTGAGCTCCAAAAGTTTTAATTTCATTATGTTAAAAAAAAAATAGGCAAAAACGAAAATGTGCAGATAAATTTCCTCTCTCCCTTCTGATGCTGTAGCAGCCCAGCGCTCAGGGGCCGAAGTTAGTCAGGGAAGTTTTAATGCACTAACTATACCCCAGCCCCTGGGGAATTTCAGTCATCACATGGTGAGTTTGAGGTAGCAAGCTGAGCAAAACTTGGGGAGATATAGTGTGGAATGCCCTAGAATAAAAGCCACATTTGAAGTGGGTACGGCCAGGGGCAGGGTCTGGGGGAGCCCTGCTGCCCGAGCCGCCTTCTCCAGCCCCTGCCCGCTCCCGAGGTGGGGAAAACGCAGGATGTCCTCAGCCAAATAAGTATCTCACATGGGGATGGCCGGAGACCCGCCGGGCCCAGAAGGAAAGAGCTCGGGGAAACTTGGGAAGTTTGGCGGGGCCGAGCGCGGGTGAGGCAGGGGCCACCCTCCCTGCGAGGCCCGAGGGCGGCTGTGAGGGGAACCTGGGGGGAGCCGAGGCGCCGCAGCAAGTGTAATCCACTCTGCTTGCGTTTTGGAAATTTTTTATTATTATTTAAAACGGTTTAATCTCCTTTTTGTCCCTGCCTGTCCAGCAAGTAGCCCGATTGTCGCTCTCAGAAGTGGCATTACACGTACAAACCAAGGAGGGGGCGAGCCACGGCTGAGCCCGCCAGACCCCATTTCGCCCAATAATTTCATTCAAGGGCTCTAAGGACCCTTGAAAGCCGGGGAATGCCGAGGGAGCCCCGCGCTCCTCCCGGGCTCTCCTTTCATCCCCCTTCTCCCGAATGGAAGCGCAGGGCGAGCACACGTGCAGCCGGGCGGGCAGCGCACGGCCCGGGCCCGGAGGGATGCGGGGGGCGGTGGGGGCCGCTCCCCCGCACCACCGACCTCACCGCAGCCCGCCCGCGGCGGGGTCCCCGCCGTGCCCTCCGAGCGGCCCCGCTGCCACCTCACCTCCCGACGACCACCGCATGCGGGAACCGGGGCTGCGGAGCTGGGGCCGTAAAAAACACACCACCGAGAGGTTAAGAGAAAGGAGTGAGGGGGGTGGGGGGGACGGAAGCAAAAAATAGAAAGAAGCAACTCCACTTTTGTCCAGTGCTAGAAGAAGGAGATTAAAAAAATAAAATAAATAAAACTCAGATCCTGGAAGGAGTTTAACGTGCACAATAAACAGCAGAAAAGGCGACTCGCACACACCACCTCTCGAAGTCCCTTTCAAAAGGCTTCTCTCAATAAATGGAGAAGCCGATTGTCCAAACAGGCTTCCAGGACTCTTCATAAATAGCCAAGAGCCTTCTCAAACTGCCCGCGGTTTTTGCCCTGCATCTAAAATCACACTCCCGGGATTTCTTTCCCATAGGAGATGGTAAGGGTAACCCGTCTTACATGACCTTAAACATAAATCAGAAAATCAAGACCAGTGGTGAGGATAAACTTAGGAATTACTGCACAACATAACAAGGTGAAATTACAGCTCAATATTGGTTCTTTAGCGGTAAGGCAACCCCCTCGAGCGGGATCCTTTTTGGCAGTCTATTTAAAGTTATCTTTCCTTCCTAGTTTTATAAGAACAAATGACTTTTCTTTTCCCATTGTAGTTGAATGAACTCATGTATATTAAACACAAAACCCCTCCTGAAGAACGCTAACTGCTTTGCTTAAACCCACAAAGGCACAAAAATCCAGAATTGAAGGTTTCCAATTCCTGAATAAGTCCCCTTAACTCTCTCAGGCTCGCAGGAGAGAGAGACTGGGGACACTCTCTGAAAGTCTTAATGCCTGGAAGGGGCTATTTCAAATGTATTGTCTTTTCCTAAAGTTGAGGCTTCTATTTTATTTCCCTCTTTCCCCTTCACCATCTTTGTGTTGACTTAAGAAAATAATGGTCTAAAAAAGTGTCTGTTCATGGGATCACACGTGTCGTCCAAATCAAATGAAGTCCTCTTTGGCCCCAGCACAGTTTTGATGGATTTATTCCGGCTCCTCCATTGAATTCACACCGTTTCCCAAAGAAGCTCTGGCAGTTTCAATGGGAACGCCTGAGGCACAGCCCGGGGTGCTTCAAGGTTGCTTCTCTCAGCGCACCTCAAACCCTGGCATCCCGAGGCATGGTTTGAAAAGTACATTAAAAAAAAAAAAAAGGGAAAAAAAAAGTCCTTTCCAGTGATTCTCAGATCACTGACACGATCGCCCATAATGGAGCCAAGACGGTGACTTTTATCTCGCTGTTCCTCATAGTCCTTAATTTGGAGCTCATTGACAGGACAGACGGTAATGACACTTTCAGAACTGTTATGGTCTGGAGTGACAATCTCTCCATCTCGCCCATGGTTTATTGACACCATGGGCTCATTGTGTCAACTTAGGCTTGTGATTTCAGAATTCTTCAGCGACGGGCTGGTTGGGAGGATTTTAATTCAAATTATAGACTAGCTGTCTATACTGGGAATTCATATTTAGACGGCGCTTAATCGGAGCGGAGAGACTGTGCTATAAATAATAACAACAACACTTCCCATGTGTCTATCCACTGTCCTCCACCCGAAGACTTGAAACAGCCTTTGCCGGAGGAGGCCCGGGCGCAGGGGAAAGAGACGAGGGGGCCTCAGGCTCCTTCAAGGCAGCAAAGGGGAGCCCGTCTGACTCCCCGACATCCTCCACGCGGGATGAGGCCACGGACGTGTGTGCGCTCAGCAGCGGCAGGACAAGCGCTGTAGACACATTTTTAACACTGCTAGTTTGGGGTGGGGTGTGGGGTGCTATCGGAAGGGTGTCACAACCCTTTTCGCCCGTGGAAATCACTGTTTAGCGGGGCTTCTCCAAACACCCCGCCTGTCCCCGTGGAAGCCTTCCGGTGGGTCCGGATGAATGTGCAGAGAAAGACCCAGGGGAGGTGCCCACGGGCTCCAGCAATGGGAGAAAAGGGACAGTGCTGCGGGTGCTCAGGGCAGCAGGTGTCAGGGATAGGCTGAAGGGGGAAAGCAAGAGAAGGCGAAGTGGGGAATTGGCATTTGAGGTTGTTTTTCTGGTTTATTTCTTCAAGTCTCCCCTTCTACCGCTCGAGAGAGAGAGATAGGAAATGCCGGCATCCAAAAAAAACTCCTTCCAAAAGACATAAATAAACTAAAAATGCACTTTTCCTCCAAGTGGAGATGAACGAGACCGAGCACAGAGCTAACCCCCCTTTGCTGCCAGCTGAGCACAGACCTGACGGCCCCCCCCTCCTTGATGCCAGCTGTCTGCCAAGCCTGGGACCCGATCCCAGATTTATAGCATTTGCTCCCTTGAGTAAAGTCCGCGGAATAAAACCGGGCAGCTGAGTTACGGACTCAGCCGCCAGGAAAGCCGCATTTTGGTTAAACCGATCACTCGGGACCCTTGACTTTATGTGCCAACTTCTGTCTTTCGCAGAGGGGAGTTTACGACGCCTTTACAGCCCCATCACAACTGCTGTTTCTAAGGGGAGCACTAACAGCCCCTCTCCTGGAACTAGGTTAATCATTCACCTTTCGGCAGGAGTCACTAAATTTTTTGTAAAGTGCCTCCTGACGTTAAACCATGTGTACCAACTGCTCTGTATTTTTTCCCTTTCCTGTGGTAATTGACATATAATATCTCTGTTTATAACTAGCTTGACAGATCTATACAGATGTATATTTTTGCTTAATTTCAGAGTTATATATACCGAATGCATGCTAACTAAAGAAACAGTAAAGGAAATCTGGGAATTCCGTTGTGCAGGAAATCTGTGCAGGGCTCTTGCTATTATTTATAGAAAATGCCATGTCTTTATTTTGGGCGCTCTTACTACAGAACTGCCTTATGAGGAGTCTCGAGCAGAGATCACACTGAAAGAATGAAGGAAGAATATTCAGCGCCACAAACAATATTTCATAAAAATCTATTTGAATATCATTTCTAAAGTGAAAAGTTTATTGTGAGACCAACAACTATAGGGCTCCTTTAATAGAAAAACTGTGGCGTTATGACTTTCATCCAGGCTATCAACAGGAGATACAAAATAACCCCAATTTAGCTGAAATAATTTGATTTCCATTAGTCTTTCTCTTCGCACGCGAGATGCATAAACCGTGCTGGGTATTACCGCAACTCGCAAATACCGCTGATAAATGCAGTACACAGAGCTCCACAGATGCCTATAAAATAAGTAGAGAATTCATCTAAAAAGTTGGTGACAATACAGCCCGTCACATATTTTGGTTAATCGTTTTATATCACCAGGTTTCTTTTAAATCTGTCATCTCTAGAGCGAGGAAATAAAAACGCACTCTAGACATTCACTCAAGATAACGCTCCTTCCTTTTCTAGGAATTGGGGGAGGGGGTGTTTATTTTGCCCTGTTCCTTTTTTTTTTTTTTTTTTTTTTTTTTTTTTTTGTGTGGCGGGGCGGTGGGGATTGAGACGACTTTATTGCTTCGGGTTTAAACATATGCCATTTTAGAAAATGCTTCCTTAAAGGAAAGGAAACGTTCAAGGCTGTTCACAGGCAACACCTGTCAACACTGACTTATTTAAGACACCTTGCGAGGAAAACACAAGCACGAGTTCCTGAAAGGTTGGCATTTGCTGACAGCACTGGAACACTGAAGCTGGGAACGAGGAAAAATTAATCCTAATTTTTGTGCCTAATGCTCCCACTAAAGAAGTTGCTCTTTCGAGGATGTCCCGCTGCCCGCCGGGACGGCACGGTCCCGCAGCAGCACCCCTACTCTGCCTGGGTGCGGGAAAGCATTACGTACCGTCATTTCTATAAGACCCAGGCTTATGGAAAGCTCTGCTTAGAAATAAACCTCTGGCATTTCAATAGTTTTTTGTCATGTTCGTATCTCCACAGAGCAAACAGCACAAGCTAGAGGCGGCTTCCCTGCCCGTGTTTCCTGGGCTGGGCTATCCGCTCACCTTGTCTGCACCTCACCGCTCTTACTTCAACCTTTCCCCCCTCCCCAGCGACTCCAAGACACTTCCATGCGCCGGTTCCTCGCCTGGCCGTGGATGCCGTCCCGGCGCTCCCGCTCCACCCGCGGGCGCGTCTCTCCCGCGGAACTCGCCGCGGGCACTCCCTGCGCGGCCGACAGGGGGCGCCGCCTCCCGCCCGGAGCGGCCGCGGGAGCGGGGGGAGCCCGGGGGGACAGGGGGGGACGGGGGAGCCCGAAGCCGAGCGGGGTCGAGTACAGATCTTTAGTCGTCGTGGATAAAAAGAGATTAAAGGCTAAATTCTTTTTTCCTTCCCCCCCCCTCCCTTCTTTTTTTTTTTTTTATCAATTTTAACCAACTACGGAAATGTAGAGCTTTCATCCTTTGATGTTTCCCAGAAAGAAACTGTTATATTGGTTGTGAAATTACATCGTCTCAGAGCCAGCGAACCAGCCGTGGAGTGCTAAAATAATTTAATTAAAAATAATAATAATATAAGGACCCAAGCCTCCGCAGAGGCACTTAAAAGCTGACACGTGCCCCTCCGTCTCCCCTCTCCCTAGCGCTCCTGATGTTTCCTGACTGCCGTTTGATGGGAATAATTAAAAATAAGATAACCCTACGCTAGCTGGGGGCTCGCATCCCTCGCTTGCAGCGCGCTGTCCTCACCCTGCCCCTGCACGACCGGCCCTGCCGTCCAGCCCTGCTCTGCAGGGGCAGAAGAACATGAAAAAGCAAATCGCTAAAATCATAAATCAAATGTTGGACTTTTACCATATTAACACTAAATAAAATTGTAACCGGCTACCCACTTTCCCCCTACTACAAAAACCCTTCACCTGTATTTAAATAGCACGTCTTTAATTACAGCAGTTGGGGATGTATGAGGCTGAAATGAAATTAGCAGTCATTACCAGTCCTTTAACTCTGTGGTGCTTTTGATCAGCACTAAATTAGCTTTCCAGTCCTAACAAAGGCTCTATAGCAAGCAGTGGGCTGTAAATAAGACAGCTCGACCTGCCCTCAACACCTTTTCTCTTGTCAATCACAGCTCTATCATTCAGCCCAAGATTAACCTTTATCTACCAAATTCTTACCAAAAAAAAAAAAAAAAAAAACGGGCTGGGGGGAGGGGGAGGGAAGAAGGGCGAAATCGGGAAATTAAACCTCAACTTTGATAACTGGAACTAAAACGAGCCTCCCTTTAAATGGTATTATAATGAGCCCAGGTGTCAAAATCGGTCCTTTCCCAGCCCCAAGTGCACCAGAAGGCAGCACTAGGCACTTAAATGTATTGATGATTTATTATCAGCTCGCCCGGGCAGCCGGAGCCCTCCCTGCGGTGTACCCCCTCTTCGGCCTTGCGGGGCCCGGGGAGCCGCTCCGGGCTGTCCCCCGCGGTTTTCCCGGGATGGGGCCGGGAGCGCTCCGCGCCGCCGGAGGGAGAGCGCTGCGCGCCGCGCCGCCCACAGGGGGCGGCAGAGCGCGGGCGCGGCGCCAGCGCTGCGCGCCCGGGGGAGCCGCTCCGCGCCCCGCGCACGGCCCCGGTCCGCCGGACCCCCCTCCCGTCGGGGGAAGCCGCGGAGCAGCGCTGAGAGAGCGGCGCGGAGGCTTCGTGCCTGCCGCCCAGAGCGATGCGCGCCGCTCCGCGGGGCAACGCCAGCGCGGCGGCCCCGTCTGAACCACCCCCGGGGGCGAAGGGAGAGCGTCCCGGCTCCGCTCCAGCGCAGCGCTTCCCCCGCGGGCCATGCGCTCCGGGGAGAGGGGAAGGCAGGGCAGCGGCAGCCTGCGGACCGGGGGCGCCTCTGCCCGGGCGTACGTTCGCGCTGCGCGGCCGCGCAATTTCAGCCGAGCCCAGCCCCGCACGCGAGTCCCCGAGGTTAACGCGGTGGAGCTCGGGCGGCGGGTCGTAGGTGGGAGCTACATTTCCAGATAATTTTAAAGGTCACGGGGGAGGAGGGGAGGAAAAACTGTGAATGTCAAAGTTGTGCTGCAGCTACTTACATGTCGGTGCCAGAGCAGGGTGGTGGCTGCGAGAGGTTTGATTGGCAGCTCAACGCGAAAGTCCGCGCGGACTCCGGAGCCCGGCGCAGCCCCGGGGGTCTGAGCACTTTTCACCGGACAGAGGCAGTTGAAGGAAGCTCGCACGTCCCCTTCTCTTCTCCTCTCCTCCTCCATCCAGGACAGAGAATGAATCCATTTCGGTTTTTCTTCCCTCGGCTCTCCTTCCGTTTGCCTACACATCCTCCAAGTCCTAGCCCTAGCTTTTAACTGCAGTCCCTGGAACAAGAGGGGAAAAAATCGTTTATGGCTTAAAAAATCCAAATGGCTGATTTTGTGTGTGTGTTATAAGAATGCACCCACAACAAAAAAGTCACTTCTCTGTCCCCCACCGTACAGCAGAAGAATAATAAAAAAGCTTTATATTTTTGCAGTGGGTATTCAAAGATAATTTGATGCCATTGTTTCTGCTACAGATGGTTCTTTTTAATACAATAACACTGCTCTTTGTGCATACTACACACAATAAAAATCGAAAGCGTTCTCCTGAATAACCATTTTGTTCTCGCTTGTATACAGGCCAACAAAAGCTGCCGTGAGGTAATGGGTTCTGTTTATTGAAGCCATAGAATAGAGGTTTGATAAAGATTTTTGTATATGGGGGAAAAAAATTAAAATAAAGACCTCGCAAGGTCGAGCTGATCTCTGCGCATTTATTACCACTGAAATATTTTATCAATATATTTTTTTTGAGTTGCAGCTGCAGGGATCCTTCCTCCCCTCCCCCCATCCATAATCAGCCCAAACATCTGTTTCTTTGAATTTGGGGAGATCTGTAGTCGTGGCCAGACCTAAAAATCCAGACTTTAAGAGGGAGCGGGGCAAAGGGGCTCAGCGCGAAGGCAGCAAGCGATGGGGAGGCGAGGCTGAGCAGCCCCGGCTGTGCCTGTGCGTGCCTATCTTTGTGTGCCTTGCTTTGCAATCTGCTGTCCACGCACACGCACACACAAAGGCGCAAACTGGTGCTAACAGCCACCGGGATTAGCCCACGGGATTTTCCCGGCGCGCAGACACGCGGCGTGTCCCTGCGCCCCAGCACCATCCGCGGCGCGCAGCTCCCGCGCAGCGCGGCTGTTGCGCGGCGGCGCCGCCGCCCGCAAAGCTCCTCAGCGCCTCCAGAGCCGCCCCCACAAACGGGGCTCCGGGTGTGCCCCCGCCGCTGCCGCGGAGCGCAGCGGGCAGCGGCAACCGGGAGCCGGCGAGTGCCAAGGGTGCCGTGGGCTCCAGCAGAGTTCTGGTGCGTTGCTAACTTTCTGCCAAGTAATGAATAAATTAGCACCGCTGAAGGGGGAAATAAATGTAAGAGGGAATCGCCAAGACCCACAACGATTTTTCTTTTTGTCGTGGAAATCGTTTCACAGCTCAAGAATTCTGCGCCCGAAAGTCGCCCCGTTACCTAGTTTGGGATCTGCTTACGACTGTAGCAACTCGAAGAGAGCCCCAAAGCAGAAGAAAGTGCTTAGACAATAGGGCTCTGCGGGAAAGTTGTTAGTCAGTGACTGTGTTTGTCTACCTTTCTATAGGAATTAATGCCACAGTTCTCTGTGCCTCTGTAGCCTGGACTGACAGTAATCCACCTCTGTGACTTCTGCCCTTTGTGTTTTCACAAAACTCGGCTCACTTGTAGCACGACAACAGCACGGAATAATGACTTTAACCTTCAAACGTTCTTTAATTAGCTTTTTCAGCAACTAAAAGATGCTCAAATGAGCCCTTTGACAAAAACTGACCTGAGCCTTCAAATTCTACTTTCACTTTTAGGACTAAGACGTTATTGGTTCACAACTCGACTGAAGTCATCTAATAAGGGATTATTTAGGAACTATTACCCACACGCCAATTAAAGCCTCTCCGATGAAATTCGGGAGACAAAGATAAGCATCAAAACGGAAAATTAAACTATTTGCACATGGCTTGTTTTTCAACAACCCATTTTCCATCTCAGGATAAACATCTTCGCGCCAGCTCGCTCCGCCGGAGCGGGGAGGGTGCGGGGAGCATCTCCGGGGCGGCCGCGGAGCGGCGGCGGCGGCCCCGCCGGCAGCGGCCCCACAGCCCCGCACGCCTCCGCGCAGGGGCCGCGCTGCCAGGGGCGGCGGAGCTCCGCTTCCCAGGCTGAACGCCAAGAGGAGGCTCGCAGGGAGGGTGGCGGAGCTTACCTCCGGGCACAGAGTTCAACCAACCTCCCATCATCTTGCAATAGCCTTTACATGTTAAGGAGGGGTGTGGGAAGGAGGGGAAAGTGGCATAAAAGATACAAACGTGCCAAAGTTCAGGAAATCGTGCAAGAACTTTCGTAAGATTCGCGAAAGAAGTACCACTTCTCCTGATGATGTATTTTATTTCTCAGTGCACTGAAGGGAAGGAATTAGCAGGGAATGCGGTGGTTCTTGGGGTTAAATGGGGACCAGGCTCTGAACAGTTTAATACTGACTTATCAATGAAAGACGATCTCTTTTTCTTTCCAGCCAGAATATCCCGATAGCTCAGAAGTCCTATGTCGTTCTTAACAGCTGTATACAAATTTTGGAGAGAGTTTCCAGGCAAATTCCAGCAGCATCCTACGGCAAGCTGACAAAGAGATTCCAGGAATGCCACGCATCTAGGAGGGAAATACGAATCCCTCTAGCCTGAAACACGAAATTGGCTTAAAGCTCATTTTGAGATAACCAGAAACGAAATCAGCAGTGCGTGGACCGGATGGCTACAACTTCCTAATGCTTTGCAGCGGTTTCTAATACTTTCTGGAGGGAAAGAAAAACAAACAAACAAAAGTAAAACAGTGAACCACAGATTGGAAGGGGTCTCAAAGAAATTCGCATCTCAACATTTTCGCCCTGGTCTGCGGAGGGCTGGGCTCTCACACAGGCATTGGTAACTTTAAGTCTCTGTGCCGAGACCGATCTCACGGGTTAGGTAAATGAGTGTCCTAGATTTTGACTTTCACAATTCATTTTAGGCTCGGAAAAAAGCCCCACCTGCATCCAGGTGCACAGATAAAATAATGGATCCTTCCAAATGGGCTATGTATAGATATACCTCTAAGTTGTGTATTCAAACAGAAGAGACCAGTAAGGTGTTTGCCAGATCCGGTCTCCCGTAGAGGGGCTGAGTGCCGAGTTTGACTCACAATTGTGTCCACAAAAAAAAAAATAATTCCAGAATTTTGGAGTTCCTAGCCAGGACAAAGCACTTAAGCTGTTTCAAATAAGAAGGGGAAGCCAGGATGCTGTTAACATTTTTTCGTCCCCAGCCAACATTCCTGCCCTTGCCGTGTCCACGGTGGCTCCGACGCTGCCCAGCCACATCCTCTGCCTGGTCCCGCCGAGCCCGGACCGCGCACCCCCGCCCCGGAGCTCCGAAGTTAATCTCCCCCGGAGGAGCCGCGGTTAACAGCGACCAGGACAAGCCCTTCTTGCGCATGCTGGCTCGCTGACAAGAGGGTTCTAAAGTTTAACACCAGCGGGCTGCCCCGAGTCACCCCCTCCCACGGCTGCCGTCCCGGGTGGGCACAGCGGGTCCCGCCGCCCCCGCTCCCGGCTCGGGGGAGGTTGCGGGACCCGCAGCAGCGCTGGCTCACCCGCCGCTAACCCCACATTTCCTCCAGGACTTCTTCCCCGGGCGAGAGAGCTCCCCAGTCCATTTACAAAAGTTCTCACTCTCTCGTTTCACTTTAACGGCGTTCGTGCTTTCCTAACAAAAAGGCTGCCAGTGGGAAGGGTGCTGTGCTGTCCGTGCACCGGTGTGCTCCGTGCACACTCCTCGGGAAGGGTGGACACTCTTCCCAACACGCCGCAGCTTTAAAACAACGCTTGGGACACAGGGATAGAAGGGGTTTTTTTGGTTGCTCCCCCCAGGACTCCGGGATATGATGGTAGAAAATCCAGTCACTCGAAAGCAAAGAAGCTGTACCATAAAAGAACAGCTCTCGAGGAAGGGCAGGCCTCTCACTGCATGGAAATCTATGGAAGAACTTTAGATGTGCCTCCTAAAATTGCAGAATTTTCAACTCCTTAGTTTTTTTCATGATTGCCATAGAAGACCCAAGACTTTTTCTTTTATTACCTCAACATTTACTGCAATATTTTTGCCGTGGGTAGCTATGGTGCCAAATATACCTTTACTGAAAGATGATCACATGGTATAAGACAAGTTTCTCCCAGCAAGAAGAGCTGGAAGTATGGCACCAGTAATATTCTGTATCTTGTCCAAATATCTCTGGTACTTGATACCTCTACACATTCAGTTCTTTAGATAGCAACTTTCTTTGAAACTGGGCATTTTTTACATACTAAAGCTGAATTTATCAAATAAATGAAACTTGTTCACAGTAACTCTTAAATTCCTGTGTATGCTATGTCTGCATTACAAATACATTGATTCTGAAAATGTTTCAGTGAATAAAAATAAAGAAAAATAGACAATGAGCACACATGTGCACACTATGTATATACACATACATATATGCACACCTGACACTGCACACCTTATGCCCATGCTATACATTGTACATATGATAATATACAATCTAGTGGCCAGTATATAATGGTGCACATTTAGAGGAGTCAGAGACCCCCTTCACACATAATTCCACGTGAACACATGGAGTTTGTATGGGCTCTTACATCTTAAATGATGTGGGAAACATGATTTTGAATGCTAAATTCTGAACATATTGCCATGGAGTAAGGTGACAATTCACAACCTACAAGCAGATCCTTTCTCAAACCTTGTTTTCATTATGTGCTTATTGCTGCTGTTAGCAGACTGGAACTGGAAAGGAGAGCACTGATCTTGGCAGAAGGATCCCAGTGAAATCCAGAGACCTCTTCACTGGCAATATTCTGATTGGCACTTTGTTTCATTGTCATTCATTTAGGAGATAAGAGGTGAATTTGGGGAAGTTAATTTGTTTCTCTGTGGTTTTAGTATGGTTTCAAGTAGTCCATCACCACCTTATGACAGCAACATCTGCTGATCCCCAGAACTTGCAGTGACTTACTGACTTTATGAGGTAAATTAAGTTAATTTGGAAACACCTTCATTTAAGTTAGACCTCCACAATATTTGTCCCCCAATTATTCTCATTTTTCTTCCAATCTAGCCATCGTGGAGCTCAAGTAAATCAGGGTCCAATAATGGGCCACAACACATGGTGCTCATCACTTCTTCCTCTGAACAACACAGGCCCTGAGCAGGAATCCCTCTGCATAATTTGAAACTCTCCACCAGTATTACAGAGCAGCAATTCCAAGGTTCTTGACAGGTCAAGAAATCCAGGTTATTTGAAAGAACATTAATAAATGAGAATATGCAGAAATGAGGGATAGTTATTTGCAGCAGGAAAAGGGCAAAAACCTCACACTGTAGCTGGCACTGAATTAAAAAGTACACAGCGGATTAGATATCAAGCACTTCTATCAAATACAAGGCCCAGGAACCTAGGGGGAGTGAAGTGTGTAAGAGCAGATGCTTAGAAGGTAAAACACCCCAATTAACCTCATTATCTGTTACAAAACTGTACTATTAATATTCGGTGTTTTTACAAATCACTGTTGTTGTTGTTGTTGAAGAGAATCTGTTGACTATAGCATATGCTTTGCTGTAGTCTCCCAAATCAGCATTGCCCTTCTTAAGGTCAGGGGAATGCATCTTAAAACATTCATATATTTAAAAAATATGTATTGTTATTTTAATAGGCACTGTGGATAGTTTAATTTGTATCTGTATTAAATTAAACATATGGTGAACAGGGTATAATAGATTTTCTATAATTTAGCTGCCAATGTGGCAACAGAAGCCAGTTACTCTCACCAGCAGACTTGTCAGTGGTTTGTTTACTAGCTTATTTGAATTAAAATAAAGCTTCGCTTCTGCTGACTGCACATCATTATCTATGAGACCATAATCCTGCTAGCAAATCCTATATCTTCCAGAACTGGCTCTTTTGTTTGGGATTACTGAGAGCTTAGCCTATAACAAAGAGGAATAAGGCATTCCTCTCATCCTCGTAATTAAGTGTGGGGAGTAATTTAGAAACAAACCCAGAAAGATGTACAATTTGGAGTTCTGCTTCTATACAGGATTGGGGAACAGAAGAGGCCAAACACTGATTATGTTAGCACAATATTTAAACTATTAAACTACTGTACAACAGGAATCCATCTTTTAAAAAGAAATGGCAACTATCAATAAAGTATTAAGTTGCTTTACACTGGAGACATTTTTTGCTTATCTGAAGGTATGCTGGCAAATTTGGGTGGAGCTTGAAGAGCAAAAACTATTTTAAATCTCAGGTTTTTTTCTATAGGCATACACTACCTGTATGTCACTTTTATAACACCTTCATTTTTAAAGAGAATAATTTAATATGCAAAATTTACTTGTTTTTTTAAAGTAGTCCTTAAATGTTTTAACTATCTCTGAACAAGAATATTCTCTAGGAATAAGAATATCTTTGGTAGCTGAACATGCTTGTTTAAGTGCTCTGTTTTGACTCCACCAAGATTTATATTTTCCTTTGGGAAAACAAGTAGTTTGAAGTTGTTAACATTTTACAGGCACCTTAAAATGACCATAGCATTCAGGAAGAAAATAAAGAATATTTTAACGTAGGTATTCTGAGGTCAGTCAATAGTAAAGCACCAATCTTTTGAGTCATCCAGAACAAGAGTTATGCTATATACAAGTAACAGAAATTAATAACTAGGTCACAAAATAGAAGCCTCTGGAGTATACAGATACACAGTATCTATTTGCAGAGGGCTAATAAGGACAGGGGTTGATTTATAAAAGTCTTCGACATTAATTGTCACAGATGGGAATTCTGAGGACCTCTGTGAAACCAAATGAGGCCCTAGTGAATTATAAAGCAGGTCCTTAGACTTTAAAAACATTTAGGCAAAGTGACAGTTCAGAACATCTGTTAGCCTTCTGTCTGAGTACAAACTGGATGTCATGGAGTGCACAGCTGTAGGCATTTTCTGCCTCTTTTTGCCAACATCTGTCACAGCATTACAGTAATATAGGTAATTATCAACACCTCATATAAACTGTTTGCTATTTTAATTTCTGAATAAGTAAAATTAGCATTATACCCTCTTAAAAAAAAAAAAATTCCAGCAGGGGAAGAATACACATTTCCTTTTAAAGCTGAATGACAGATCTCATCTAGGAGAGCTGAAATTCAGACAAAAATCTCTACTACAAATAAGGTCCTTAGGATAACATAAAAGACTTAGGTGAGAACAAGTTTAAATATTTCCCTTTTCTCTCCCTGTTACTTAAAAAAAGACATCTAAGTCTCATCTGTCATAAGCAAAGAAGATCAGTAGCAAGAAAAGATAGGAAACCGTTAATCATCTATGTTTTTTTTCCATGCACAAGCAGCTGTCAAGTGATGTATGTTTTACCACAGTAACAAAGCCAAGGGCTCATCAGCACCAAGCAATTTTACTGTCAGCTGGTCATCCTTCTCAACAGTAAGAAAGTAAGAGATCACCTTGCAGCAATGCACAGGGGCTCGACCTTACTGCCTGATGTCGAAGAGAGTGGGGTGATAACCTGCAGGACTTCCAGAAATAAAGGCATCTCCCAGGGGCCCCTTGACAACTAGATGGAAAGGGGTACACAGGAAGAGATGCTCCAAACAAACAGGCCTTTCAGCAAACTTGTCAAGACCACATCCAGTTACCACATCAAGACATGGAAAACCACAGCCTAGTCCTGAAGATCATCTGCCTGATGGTGGACAGCACAGAGAAGATTTCAAAAAGTGACCACGTACTTAGGGTTCCTCAGTTTTGGAGGCCTAGGTGATACACTTTGTAAGAGCATGATTTGCAGAAAGCAGTTGTTCATCATTTGTAATAATCAGGCTCCCGTGGGGTGTTGCTAGCTGAACACCAAAACCATCAGCCACTTCGGCCCACTTGGTGGTGGTCTTAATGAGAGCAATTTTATAAAGGCCTTTCGTGGACTTTTAGAGCACAGGATAAAGAATGGTAGAATGACAAAGCAATGCTATAACAACAGCAGTGGAGACATGTTGGTCTGAACTTGCGAGTATGAACCTGGTGACAGAAAATAATCATGTGCCAATGAGTTTTACAAAATTTCATGGAAGTGATGATCATATCAGCTCATACTTATTTTGCTTTCACCACAAAAAGAATAGCACCTTTGCTAGAAGGTAATGTTCCAACATGGAAAACCTGAAAAAGTGCCGTTAGCTCTTTTTATAAAGGAGGCATATGGAACAAAGTGGTCACCAATATGCTATTTTTAGTGCCTGAACTACAGTCCAGAAGATAATACCCAATTACTTGATATAGTGCTCTATACACACTCTGAACAACAATAGTGGACTGGGAAGCAAGAGAAAGCACCAGAATATGGTTTTGAAGTCATTCAGATTTCATGTATTTTATTTTCTTCTAAAAATAAGGGCTTTGAAAAGAGGTGCAGTGTTGTCCAGCTTGAAGGAGGAGGGGCAGAGTAGAGCTGAAAGGGAGATGAGAGCAGATGGAGGTTGAGACCTTGACTACAGGAAAAGACAGCTAAGGCACAGAAAACCAGAAATCTAGAGAAAAAGAGAAAATGCATCTGGGGGGCACAGTCAGGGAAAGCCATCTGTGTAGCTATAAGCCTGTTGTACCTGTACCTGGTAAGGAAGACCTCATTCAGGGCAATCTGTAGAGTTGGGGACAACGTGGGACTTTACTAATTCTGTTGTTTCCTCTAATTTCCACTCTGATGGACTGTAAATTGTGGTGGCTGAGTTGCAGATGAATGGGTTTCTTTTTTTTTATAGCTTCTGCTACCAGTGCGGTAATTTTACTGAGGACACAGAGGACAACTCTGTGCCAGTGCAGTTAGAGGCTGACCCAGCAATTTTGGAAGCAGATGCAGAGATACCTTGCTGTCTTGATTTCTTATTTTCCCCTTTTCTGTTTCTTACTGCCTTTGCAGCATTTATTACATGCCTTCTTCTATTTTTTCCTCAATCACAGTCAAAATTAGTTGAGATTGTGGACCTACTCCACACAGTCTGAGGTCCACCACTCTAAGAAAGACTAGTTAATGATGAGAACTCTTTCTACTGTGGTCTTGAACTAAATGTGAGATGTTTGTAGGTTGGGACTGTTTCTTTCAAGAACTTCATCCCTCCACCAAACAATTACTGCTCTGGGTTTTCTTGCCAAGTGTGACTCTGCATCCAGGTCGATGTCAGGCAGGTTTTACCAAATTACAAGCTGCAGGATAAATATTTTCCTCCTACTTTTGGTTTCAATGTTAAGATTCTTAAACATTTATTTTAACACTTGCAAATAAAACTATCTTACATATTCCCATCACCCTACTAACTAAATGCATTGTTCAAATGCCAAAGACTATGTGAGCTATTGCAGATCACATAATAGGTGCCTACACATTCACTATTCTAGTAATATTTATTATTGAAACAGACTGTTTTGTAAAGAGCTCTGAGATACCTAGGCCATAAAAAGTGTGATATAAAACAAAATGCTATTCAGTTCAATAGATGTCTGATAAGAAAAGAACCCTAAAATTTGAACAGTTCCTCCTCCCCTTAATCAGCCCTAACAATGGTACCCCAGTCTCGGTGCTCCTGCACACAGCAATACCTGTCTTTTAAAGAGAGGAATAGGAACGTGCCACTAAAAGAGGGTGCTCATTGGTAGAACATTGTTAGGTGGTTTATAATTGATAGTTTTCAGCGTCAGCACAAAGGTAAGGGCTTTAGCCTTGAATACTACTCACTAACAATATACCCACATACAGAAAACTAGTGCTAAATGTATTTATTAAAATAAATGCTTTAAAATAGTCTGCTTTTCATACAAAATAATTATCTTACACTATGTGCGAAAGGTACTTTTGTAATCAATGGTATACAACCAGCTTCAGATACAACCACACACACATCCCATTACACACTGTGATGCTCATCAGATTGCTTGGGACTGAATCATTTCATTATGTTCTGTAGCTTAATTCTTCAATTCCTGTAGCTTCAGCTGGAATTCATCCAGATCAGCCCTGCTTTCTAAGATTCAATCAAAATACTTCAAGGCCACAACCACCAAATAGGACAATCAGCTCTAAACACAGAATAAGGTATTTCATACTTTTTAGAAGCTCATAGTTCCCATTCTAACAGTCAGGGCAACAGGGATTTTTTTTTTCTTTTCTTTTCCTTTTTTTTTTTTTCTTTCTTTCTTGGCACTTCTAACCTATTAATTGCCAAAGGACAAGGGAAGTATTTTGTGGGTATAAGAGAATTTTGTAGCAGTCAAAATAGACAGTAGCAGCCAGCTGGAGAATTTTAAATACTCTAAATTTTCACAAGTCCTGCCGAAGAAGCTAATCACTAACAAGTTAATGCATTGATTTTTTTGTACATTGGGTACTCCAGAACAGTCAAGAGACAAAAGAAAAAACAAAAAGCAGAAAAAAAATAATATAGTAACAGATCATGTTTTTTTTCCAATGAACCAGACAAGAATAATCTCACTAGTAGAATTAGGTGAGTAATCATAGGAGCAAAATGTTTTAATTACTAAAAATAGTTAATTTCATTTGGTTTTCCACAGAATCCTATCAGCTCTTTCAATTAATTTATTTGCAAATATTTGGATGACTGTCAATTTATTCACAAAAATATTTCAGGGTTGCAGGCTATGCAAATTCTGTTACTAATTAGTTAATGGCTACAATCACCCTGTCAGTGTCTGATGATCAAACACTTTTGTTTGTAACTCTTACATCTACAAATATTTTTTCATACAATGCACCAGAATGTTTCTGTGCTTGCGTAGAGTGGACAGCACTGATTTTGAGTGGCTTTTTCCCTCCAGGATCAGCGTTTCCATGGCGAGTCCTGTGGGGATCTATCTTGTCTTTTCTTCTCCACAGTAGGCATTTAGGGATAATAAAATAGTTAGTGAAGAGGTATGTTCTATGCTATTTTCAATAAGCTGATGATAGTCAACATCACAATCCAGACCCACAAAGGTGCTGGGAAATCAAAGAGCCATAGGTTCCTCAATACATTTGTCCATACAAGCCTACATCTCTCAAGTATCTGATTTATCCTTTTAAATGTTCCACCTTGTGGGGACAGGGACACAGAACAGAGTTAAATGACCAAAGATCTCTGGATAAGATAGAAATGGTGCTGGCTGATCATCAAATGACAGTCATATGACTTCTCTACCTTTGATTTTATCCATCCTTTGTAAAGCACAAGGACAATGTGGAGCTGTTGTTGACCATCACTGCTCTTGGGCACATAGTGCCAATGTCCTGGACACTTCTTACCATCCGGAGAAGTATTGTGCTGTTAATTCTAATTTTTAAGTAATGGAGATTCCCTTAAAAATTTGTCATAGCACTACTCAGGTAGTGACAAAGGCTAAATTAGAAAACCAGAATCCTATAGTCTAATGTAGTCCTGATATTATAAGATCCTAAGATTCTGTTCATCCTAATGTCTACAAATAGTTCCACCAGAAAAAAAATCACTTATGAACTTGAGCACGTTGGTAACTGCTGGACTGGAGCCTTGGTGAGTCAATTCGTAGTGTTAGTACTGCTCCTTCAGTGCCAAAGACTCAAAATTTGTCTTTTTGTGTCCTTTTTCTACATTTACTCATGCTAATAATCTAATCTTACATACTAAATATGATGATATCATTTAGGATGCTCCAATTATGGAAAAAAAATAAAAATCCAAGTGAAAAGTCTTTTGTAAAACACATCATCTCCTCATCCTATTGCCATTAAAATGTTCAATTTCAGGGGACCAAGCATAATTTTCTTTTCCTTACACTCTTTTTTTTTTGGTCATCCATTTTATTTCCATTACAACTCTAGAAAAAGATGTACTTTGGTAGATGATAACTGAATCTATACTATTTAGTAGATGCAGAAGCTATTCTACATTTCAGAATGACTAAATTTAGTCCTATTAAGAAAGCAGAAGTTTTACAATTCTTTTAATCAGGACACTTGTTGCAGATTAGCTAACTCACATTACTTTTCTTGAAGGAAAGTACGAAAGAGCATTTGTTTGGTTCTAAGCACTCTGTATTATTAAAAATGCAAATTATAACCAAAATGACACATACACATACATAGATGGAAAAAGCCAGCCACTTAAATGGTTGAATAGCAGAAACCCTCATATGAGCTAATTTACTCTCCCTTCCCACTATAAAATAGCACAGAAATGGGAATGCTCTATTGAAGAGAGTGAACAACAATTTTATTTCCAGAATGTGTAAGCCAGCTTCTCAGTTTCAGGGCTGCAACCAGAGTTTTCAAGTACGTGCCGTGGAGTTCAGAAAAAGCTTAAGAACTCCATAGCTTTAGTTTGTGTGATTGCAGATTCACATAGCACAAGGCCTGGTCACAGGAAATCTGAAACCATGAGAATGGTGGCACCATGGCTGCATCTAGCCCTGCATCTTCCTCCAACAGGAGAGGTCAATGGAAGTGCAAAGAGGCATCAGAACAGAGTGAGCATAAAGGGCTTATTCACTGCCATATTCCCCCCATGTCCACCTACTTGAAGTTCAGGAACTTTCTGAATCTAAGACAGATTTTAATAGAATTTTGATAACTTTATGTGTCCCCTCCCCCTTTTATTTTTTTTTTTTTCCTAATCATGTAAGCATTACCAAAATTCCCTGGCAGTGAGTTGCAGAGGAGAATTATGGGCAATATGAAATACTGCATCTCTGTTTGTTTTTAATTCTCTGCCTAATAACTTTCTTTGCTGCCCTCATTCCCTGCTCTGGCTTGTTGCTGATTCGGCTTAAGAGATTACTGTCACCACTTTTTCTTAGCTACTTCCCATCGCAAATTCCCATTCCAACACAACTGCACATACACTCAGTCTGTGAACAGGTTTCATGAAAATTATCTAGTTTATCTTTTTTGGTTTTTTTCCCCCCCTTTGATTGTTTGTTTTAAATTGAGTCACATTGACAGAACACATGCAGTTCTGCTAGCAAGTGTCAAGTTGACAGAAACATTGACAGAGAAGGAAAAGAAGGGACAAGTAACAAGGACAAGGAGTGGTTGGTAACTTTTCACCCAGATCAGCAGCATATTCTTAATGTGAGAACATTCAGATAGATGTTCTTAAGACTGTAGGAGTCACAATGACACTGTGCCATTGTGGCTTTATATCTGCCATGCCAATAAGTGACAATTTGCATGGAAGCCATGCCAACAAGTGGAAATTTGCATGGAAACTACTGAATGGAAAAAGTCGTCTATGTGGTTCTCTGCAGCCTGCAGGTTGGAAAGAGCATGACAAACCTTGCCACAGCCTGGCAGGAAAGTTATGATGCAACAGATGGTCTTTAGTCCTTCCTTACAAGAAAATGGAAACTGCTCAACTACTCTGACCTCTGCTTTTGCTCTTTTAAAAGAGAAGATTTTGAGCTACCCTTTTTTTTTTCTTCTATTTTAAACAAGAAGATTTTATTTCAGAATTATCTTCACAGGATGCAGTTACTTGCTAGCCAAAAATGATAAAAAATAATAGTTTACTTGCCATTAGAAAGAAATGGTTTTTCTGCCTGTAATAAACAAGGCTGTAGAAATATGCAACAGAATCCTCAATGCTTGCCTGTAATTATGTTGCAGGTAACCATACCATCCAGCTACCTCTTCCTTCCTGTTTTGTTTTTTTTTTCTATCAAAAGTTTAAACAGAGGAACTGCAAAATTTATTTTAGCTGTTAGATAGAATAGTTTCCACTGGACTTAACAGGGAACCTAATGTTCCCATCAGCAGACTCAACGTTCTGAACTCTGAGGTTGTCACCGAAAGCTCTTTGCCTACAGCACAGGGTATTGCAGGAGTGGCTGTGCAAATTGTCAGATCCTTCTAAATTACTCAAAGCTTGCCAAGCCTTTGGGTATATCATATTATCCATCTATGGTTCATCATCTATTCAAACTTTTAGGAACAGAGGGGGAGAATTGCTTTCATTTCTGGGTAATGGAGTGCCTGTCTTGGATTTCACTTCTATTTGTGACTGGACATTCATTTAATCATTTGGGGTTTGAGATGAGATTTATACTTTGCTAGTAAATAAGTATTTTATAAAAATTGGGATAGACATGTGATCTTGAAAAAAAACCCAAAAAACTTGTATGTGTTGGAATGGCAAAAGCACTTACTGATACAGCAACATTTTCTCAAGTCTTTCATCAGAAAGTACTTGTCTTTTTCCTCTTACTATTATGCTTCAGCCTGTGAGCTGCTTTTCCTCCTGCCAGGATCATCTCTCGGTTGAAAACAATAGTAGGACACTTATTTTTACATTATTTTGAATACAAAGTTATCTGTGTCTACCTTGAGACATTTTGACAATATAAGTCAAATGATGCAAAAGAAAAAACTCAAACAAAAAGCATTAGTTAAAATAAAATAAATTCCCATGAGATTACTTCTAGTCAGGATAAACTGGTTTAACTTTGTATCTGCCCCAGTTACTTTTTCCAGCAAATTTTGCTTTTGTTCTTATTGCTGTGCAGATCACGGAAATGAATGTTGTGGACAAAGAGCAGTGATTTAGTAGATATTCTAGTGGTAGAAATACAGAAAGCTGGAGGAGTTGTCACTGTGAAGATTCCCTTTCTACACAAGGATTGCAGGGCAGTGCAGGCAGCAGACTGAAAGCTCATTTGTCCTTTTTCCAGTACCAGGAAGCAGAAATGAAAAGAAATGAGAAGAGTTGACTAAGACACTGTACTGCAGTGACAGCTGCTTGCCAGGGAAGAAGTTTAGAGTCACACAGCCTTACAGAACTGAAGGGCAGCTTTACAGTCCCTGTCCTCTTTTCTCAATCCCATGTCAAGTCAGAAGCCAACCAATGCTCCTTCCAGCCAAGGGATCAGGCCTGGTGTTGCATTACTTTTTTTAGGCTACCTTTTCTCAGAGCTTGATATTCAAATTTGCAAAAATGAAACTGTAAATGCCACTGATTTTTTTTTTTTGTGTAGATATTCAAATGTTGCTAACATTTCATTTTATGACATTTCATTTCATGCTGTTGTTTGTAAGCTTATCAAAACCAAAATGAAAAACTGTTCTGTTTCCCACATGAAATTTGAAACACATTTCTACTTTTGTCATAAAGCTCCCAGGTTAAAACACTGTTTCATTAAAAAGGTTTATTTTCCTTAGTTTAGAAACGTAAGTAGGAATTTAATGAGAATGGAACACAGCTGTAACCTTATGTCCTATATTTATTTTTCATCTTCGATGCAAGCACAATATATGTTTGGAGAATAATTACATATAATTATAATATTTCTTCCTAATGTGATTTTCCCATAATTTTAAAGAAACTTTGTTGCATACAAAACATTCCAAACTTCTGCCATTTCTACTTACATACACTATCCTTGTTATTAAAATAAATTATCCTTTCATTTGAAATGGTGAGTACTATTAACAGAGATACTTGGAAATTTTCACATAGAGTAGTCCTTGGGAAGATTGCCTTCTGTATGGTCTAGCTTCTCTCTTCTCATGGCAGTTTCCATGAGGTGCAAGATTATTAATACTCAACGTGTTCCTAGAGTTTCGAGGGATTTTCTTTTCAGTTATTCTGTGCTCAGATAATTGAGAAACACAGACACGAGGACTAAGAATTTTCACCTGACTTTCTGGTATAGCCTGCATTTGGTACAGCATTCAGAGGACAGATCTAAAGTTGTCAGTAATCAATACTGTTGAGGAAACACTTACAACTAGTTTTCTCCACACTCATGCCTGCACATGCTGCATTGCAGTACAACTGGGAAGCAATTAAGGCATACTCAAGTACTAATAGACCATTTATGTACCCAGCTGAAGATGGTAGAAAACCTTATTCATGGTTCCACTAAATAATGCCAAATTGCACATTTTTCACCCGGTGCAGCTTAAGAGCACTGCTACTCACTGCAATCACACACCCTTCTCCACAAGAGATGGAACCTCCATCACAGCTCCTGACACAATTCAGCACTGTAACAGCCTTCTCTGTCTAGAAGCACTACAGAACATTAAGTGCAAATCAATGTTAAAAAACACCCTATATAATATTAAGAACATTTTGCAGTCACTTCTTAGCTGCAAAGTACAGCTTCTAAAATGTAAGTTAAGTCACAGTATCATTAAGCAGAAATAGTGTGGCATTGTTTCTTAATATAGCACCCTAAAATATTCCCAAGAGCACTTTGTCTCATGTAGACACATGCACAGTTCACTAATGAAATAAATAAGCAATATGAATAGAATATGAATAATAAAAATGAAGTGAAATGGTGCTTGTGCCTGGGGGACTCACAACTAAATGGATGATTCTACTTGTTGACGTTATTGACACCCTCACTTTCCTTAGAACTGCCATTTACCATTAACGTACCAACCTAGTTACTTTGCCCCAGACAGCAACTGGGCAGCTCAGCAAAAGAACTGGGGAAGCTTTCCAGAACTGGAGGGCCATTAAACTGGATTTCTACCTGCAATCCATACTGCAATGCAATGGGTCTTGTGGATAGAGGCCTGATGGAGGGGGGAGACAAAGGCTGCTCCCTGAGCACACCACAAGGCTCTCCCTGGGAGTGAGTGAGCCTCAGGAGTGGGGGACTGGTTTTCATCCAATACAGACTGAAAATGAGTCTTTATTCAGTTTCTAACTAGTGTGCTGTAAAAAAGAGGACAGCTAAAACAATTATTTGCTAAGACAGGTGTTTGTTGCTCCACCCTCAAGGCATTTAAACAGAAGAGAGGTCCCTAAGGAAGTACCTTCAGTAGCTTGGTGCAGTTGCTGTGCTAATGCCAGATCAGCTTGTGTGAGGCTGCACCTGTGTGTTCACAGAACTTCCACATCTACAGCCAACCAAGGAGCCGACCCACTTAGAGCAGAGAGGGATGAGCAATTTGCAAAGAATTTTGCAAATCTCACCAGCCAGTACATATCCAACTATGTGGTTAATTGCCTCCAGCTGTAACTTCTTTCTGTTTCAGTTGGCAACATGCACCCCTTATGAATTTGTTGGAAAATACAATGCAATTCCTTTCCTTTATTCATCAGATCTACCCTGCTTTGAATTTTTTGGTTTATATGGACAATTCGCGTGACCATAAGCACTACACAGCCAAAGGTGAGAATAAATTCCCCCTACACAGAGACTACTCCACTTGATGCATTTCTCTAAGTACAAGCCAGGTGCCCAGAGGAGGGAGATGAGCACGTACAAAAGGCCTTTGGTAATGTCTTGCAGTGTTCCGATTCCTCAGCTTTGAGTAACAGTCATATCTTTCAGAATACTTTTGTTTGCCCATATTTGGTTTAATTAGATTAAAATAAAATGTCCCGTTAGCAAACCACTTAATATTCACTGTAATGTGAAGCGATAAATCAGTATAGTGAATTACAGGAATGCATGGTAATTACCAGCTAAATCTTGGAAAAATCATAAATCTTTAACCAAGTATTGTGCCTTTTATACAGAGATCTCAAATGATTAAAACACACCACAATTACTGCATCTTAAAATCACAACAAACTTCAGCACCAAGAGGTGCCACCTGCTGACAATGACATAGCAAACCACGCTAAAAGGTAGGGATCTCTTGGTGGCCCCAAATTTCCAGCTGGTAATTTATACCAAGACTTACACTTGTCCCAGCATGAGCACACAACATATGTCACCCGAGCTGAGGAAGAGCAAGGGAAAGCACTAGCCCTCATGGGAAATAAATTGGGCCCTGTAGGCTGCAGGCACAAGAAACCTGCTAGATCTGGAGTCTTGCTTTCCCTGAGCCATTTCTTTCCACACAGCAAAGAAAAGGAACCGGCAGTGACAGGGGAATAACAGCCTCTCTGCTCGAACACATTCAACCAGCACTGCCAACAAAGAGGGAAAGGTTCCTAGTTTTCTGTTTGCGATTACACTGTTTTGTCATTGCTGTCAGGATGTGCCTATGCAATATGTGCCTCACTGATGTCTCGTGCCTGCATGTTTCATTTTTAGCTGTGTGGGATGTACAGTAATTAGCCACTCATTCTCCTTGTCTATTCTCTGCATTTTGTTTCGTTTCCTTCACTTACAGGATTTTGGCAAGCCTTGGGCCTTATTGGCAACTCTCTCCCTTCTCCCCCATCTGAACCTCCTCTGTCAATTTTCTTCTCACTGCTTGGGAGGTGACAGTTTATATATTTGTACACAGGACTGTATGTGCCAACATGCCCCAAATATGGACCATGCAATCAAATTATCATGTGTTTGGTGGAATGCTTTTCTGGATTATTGCAAACAATTTACAGCCAGAAAAATATTGTTGGAATCAAACATATGTGGTGAAGTTGAAGGTTTTGTAATTCAAGATGGAAAATTTTTTTTCCTTTTTTTTTTTTTTTTCCTCCTTTTCATTATGAATTGTTGCCTTTGGGTGGATTTTTGCTTTGAGAGTGCAAGTTGCTCTCATTGACATTACCGCGACTTATACGAGAATAAAGAGTGGAAAATGAATAGCTTTCAGTGGCTTCAGGTTGATGGAACAATTTCATCTCTTCTCAGTTAATGCTTTACAACACTCCATGAGTTTTTATCTCATATCAAAAATTTTACAGCTGTAGGGACCAAATTGAAGATCCCCTTTAGAGTTCTTTTCCTTTGCAGGAACATTGCCAAATTAGTGAAAATAAAGAATGCAGAATCAAATCCAAAACCAGCTAAGAACAGCTAGTCAATTTTTTTCATGAGTACTTTATTTTTTTATTTATTTGCAACTTACTCAAATATATATATGTATGTAATAAATGGAGCTTTAAAATTTTTCATGTGTTAAATGTAGAAATTGCACTTCTAGTAATGCAAGAAATTCATAATGTAATACTTCAGAGATGTTTGAAACATCCAGCCCTGTCAATGATTTCCCTCCTGTTTTTAAAAAATAATTAAAGTAAAGAGTAGAAATTAAGCAAGGGTCTTTTCCTAGAGTCCTTTTCTCACAGTCATTGGTTTGGAAATACACTTTAATATCCAACCTACTTTTTGTTTCTTTACATTCCTAGGGCTCTAAGTTCAATTGAACCAATCCAGGTCATTCAAATGAAAACCAATTTATAAAATATATATTTGAGTATATACATATGAATATATCCCATTTATTTATTTTGCTCAAATCAGATCTTTGACTACCAAGGTGCTGAAATGCTGACTGGCAGTGGCTTGCCTGTGTCTCAAGAACAAAGCAAATGTGTATACATTTGCAAAATACCAAACCAGTTTCCTTGCTCTACAGGGATATTCCTAAATTAGGATATAAAGAGGAAATGGAGTTTGAAGAACTTGTCTCAGAAGTGAAGAGTTAGAAACTGTTTCAGCCCTGCTTTCCCAGCTCACAAGGGAGGTATCAGACAGGATTAATCAGTACAAATCCTGCTACTCTTGAGAGTTCCACAGCAAGGACTGTGCCCCTGCAGGTGAGATCAAGTGAGCAGAACCCAACTGCAGGCGACTTGTACCTGCCCGGAGAGCACAAGATGCAACAGAGCCTCAAGTGCACAGACCTGCAATTACTCTAATTCCAAATAAAATCCCATCAAACTAGAACAAAGATGCAAAGTGACAACACATATCTACAATAGCTAGAATTTAGTTTTATGCAGTCTAAGAAAACAGTAATTGATCTTTGTAACTTCTCTTTGTAGCGAGACAGTAGTGAGGTACCACAGTCTGTCACCTCAGCTGTAGGCTCCAGGGGAGGGTTAACACCTGCTAACTCAGCAGAGCTGTACAGTCGTACAACAGCTGTATCCGTACAGCACAACGTACACATGGAGCAATCACGCAACGGCACTCTGCTCATCATACCACTCTTTGATGTGTGTCAAGCCATCAAGAAATACTGCATGCATCATTTTCTGTAGCTTGACATCATTTATCCTTTAAGATGCAGGAGAGGCTGTCTGGATACTCCAGCATTTTGAACTGCTGGTCCTTAGGGCCCTATGAAGCAGCTCTTACACTTTGTACTAATCTCTTTCTTCCCCTAGCACCACACATTTTAAAGAGATGCCATATGGCACTTAAACAGACAAATCACATGATTTTGCCTTTTCTTTCTAATTCCATTGGCTTTATATTTCTCAAGTTGCATTCCCAGTTGATGAACAACGTCCTTAACCTCTTGAGTGGTCCTGGACGTCCACTAGACACAGACCAACATGACATTTGTGCTGACTTCTAATATATACTGGATGTCAACAATGTTGCTATCATTCACTTCAGGAGTTGATTTGCATCTGAGCATACCATAAGGGACTCTATTGTAGCACCTAAGAGTAAACAGAAAATACAGCACAGCTGCTACCAAGGTACCACAGAGCATTTCCTTCACTGGCATCCAGTTCCCACGCAGACACCAGCCAGAAGTTATTCTGTTAAATGGCTAAAACTACATAAGTAGAATCAAAATCTGAAACATAAAGTGCCCTTTCCATTGATGAATCCTGTTTGGATACATTTTTCTTTCAAAAGGCGGTAAGTAACCACTGTTTCCATAAGCCTTTTTATATTGTCTAACAAACAGAGCCACACCAGCTTTATGAAAGTTAAAGTTCCTTTTCATATGACTAATTTCTGTTTCATAAAAATGAGGAATCAGTACCACTAGGTATATAGCAGATACTGTTAGAATACAGAGAGGCATTTCATATGTTGTGAAGCTCACACATGCCCATAGATCCTTCGTGGCCTCTTGTCACATAAGACAGAGCAAAAAATTAATGGCAAAAAGAAAAGGATGAATTCACAATATTTTTTTTTCTCCTCATTGTACAAAACAAACCCATCATAGATCTTGAGAATGAAAATAGTGTTACTGTCCTGTCCACTTAATACTTAGCATTGTAAAATGCCATATAATAGCATGACACCCACTTGTACCTGTGTATATCTATCTATAGGAACAAGACAGAAGAATACATACACAAGCATCACTTGCATAGCAATATAATGGTAAATGCTCATCTGTAGAAGTGACTGGATATAAAAGCAATTGCAAGTGTTTATGCAGTACAAACATGGAGGTGAAGTTAAAACACCTTTGAAAATCTGACCCATATTATCAGCAGTAATAAGTAAATCCTCCCTCTAAAGATAAAAGAGAAAGTACCCTCATTATTTAGGCAGACCTTCACACCACAAAGACCCAAACACTGAGGGGTTATCAAAATGCCCTTAGAAGAATAAAATCAAGCACTGACAGCCCAAGAGGCAAAGTTTTAAAGTGGAGGCCCCTGACAAGGCTCTGCTTTACTCTCAGAGGCTGGCTGCTCTGATTACCACATCTGACTGCTAGCAGAGATACAATGCTGGATATTCATTAGTGCAAACTACTGTCCTAGCAAGAAGAGTATTGGAATTATGTCAATTAACACCAGCTGAAGACATGTCCTACAATTTTTAAATACAGCAAAACCATCAAGAGATTTATAAAGTTTAAAAGTAGGATCCTGAGAGGCAGACGGCTCACACTGGATCTTTGTAAGGGTGCAGGTAGGCAAGGACTGCACGCTGCCTGCCCTGCGCCCAAAGCCATAAGCAAGAAGACCAGATTAAGTGTCTTGCAGTTGTAGCCACATGTGGATCACGTGCCAATAGGTCGGGGTAGAGGTGAGGACCATGGAGCAGTGGCGATTATGTGAAAGCATCGCCCCGCAATTTAATACCTGTTTTCTCTCCTTTAAATTCAATTTCAGCAACTGTCATTGCAGCAGTGACCAGAAGTCCTTCCCTACAGTACCCACATACTGTATGTTTTTCCTGTAACTGTGTCAAGCAATACTGGCAAACACAGGCTGGGTCATGACTTTCGAAGTGTAGGCAGGGTTTCAGTGACACTGGTGGAAGATGGATGTGAAATGAGAAGATCTATCTTTTCTATCAATTATAACTGTGTTTCTTTATGGGCTACTGCAACTATTTTTGATTACAAATTACTCTGGAGACTGGTATTTAAAAACATGATTACTTTAAACAGGTAGCATTAGTAAAACACTGTTCACAAATACCATGGAAATAAAGTAACATTTCCACTCTTAATTTACTTTTTAAAGTTATGAATATCTTTGATTTCTCCTCTATGCCCTGAGGAAATATTAGCCTTCTTCAGTCTCATTAGGGAGTGTCACCAATCCTGTCACACTGGCTTGTGACCTAAAACCTATCAAACTGTTCACACTTGATTACCTCATATTTGATAACTAACATGGAGATTTTCAAAGGCAGCCAAATCTTCCATGTTTCATATTTAGACATTTGAATTAATATATTTTGTTTTTATAAGAAGTTATATGCAACTTGAAATGAGACTCCCTATTCCTATTAACTTAGGCATTCTCCATCTGAGAGGCATCATCTTCACTGCATGCACTGAATTTTATCTAAAATAATTTGTTCATTTTACATAAAGAGACCGCAGAGTGCTTTTTGGTACCAGGAGAAGTGTTCTGGATTTCCTCTGTCATCATATGGTATTCAGACAATGTTCAGAATGTCTTTTAAAATTTTTTATAACTTTCCATGTTCACTTGCTCTTGGTACAAACATAAAAAAATATACAAAGATAATGATCAAATTAACATTAAAATAATAATTTGAAGATAAACCAACCAATAATTAATGCCAGGTGTTTTCAACTGCTTGGTGCTGACTTTGTCAAAACCAAATTAAAACTAGGCCAGGAGACTCCCAGATACAGACATTCAATAGTATTTCTATATTTACGTGTTCATCCCAATTTTGAGAAGCTGCACTTCTTAAGTTTTTCCTTGCCTACCGTGGAGTTCAGTTCAAGCTCTGTTAAATCCATAAAAATCAATATTGAGTATATGTATTATGTGACAGTTCCATCTAAAAGTATCTGGTATAGAATATGGGACAGATACAATAGAGCAGCCAAGCACATGTAATTTACCCAACAAATGTAAAGCACTCCCACATTGATTTTTGCAGTTTTGTAGCCCCTAGTCACAGAGCAGAGAAAAAATGGCTTACTCATAGAGTGTGCTAGTACTTGAGGCTACATCATGTTTATCTTAGAGCTTCTGATTTGGGTTGTCTTTTTGTTACCTTTGTTGATGGATTTTTTAGGTCATTTAATGCGTTCTTCATTCTAAAATGTCTAGTTCTATGGCAAGAAAATAAAATGCATTTTCTAAATTGTACTGAATCTGTTGATTACTTTTCTCAGGCTTGGAGTGTACAAATGGAATATTTCATCATTTTAACAGTTCCTAAATGCAATTATCTTAAGCGAGCATGAACAGAAAATTGTATATAAGTAAGGGGATAAGCTTTCAACAATGTGTTAATGTACTTCACACAATACCTAGTATAAAGAGATTCCAAAAACATATCTGAGAATGCAGTTACATTTTAAAGGGACATTTTAAAAATGACATGCATACTTATTTCTGTAATATAAAATATCCATACAATAATAATAAATTTAAAATGTTCTCAAATAATAAAAGGATAATATTACACACATATCTTAAATATATTTTCATCCTTATTGGGAAATAATGAATGCACATGTTCTCAACATATATTAAAATAATATTCTATTCATGAATGTCTGCTATATTAACCAATATAACTTTTAAAAAATATAAATTCAGTCATAGATTCTGTCAGCATTTGGACCTAGGTGGCAGGCTATAACATATGTCCAGATTAAAAACTAGAAACCCCAACTTAATAAAAAAACCTACAGGATTTAAGCATGTTGCATGTCTAGAGCTTTTTTCCTATTTTATTTACTCATAAGTATCATTAATACCAAAGATCGAAAACCTCAGGTGCCATGTGTGTCACTCTCTCTCTTCAAGTCTTTAGTAGTTGTATGCTTATCTATTTCAGTCAAATGTATTTCTTATCGAAAAGAAAAAAAGGAGTGAGCAACCTGACAATACAGTGTTATCGAATTTTTTCAGCTGAGACCCACATGTCATTCAGCATTCAGACATGCCTGTGCTTGATTGATGGATGGGTTTGTGACAAATAAAACTAGGATCAAGAGCTTTGCACCTTTTCCCCCATCAGGAACCAGAGTAAAGCATAACTCTATAACAATGGTGGGATTAGGGATGCATTAGCTCTCCATCGACCAAAACCACCCATTCCCATCAATACTTTGCACTTAATAACCTGAAGCTATGATAAGAAAACAAAAGAAGGAGAAAGGGACAGGAGAAAACAAATCAATAGAAGAAGGGAATGTCTGAAAGATGCACTGTCCAAATGAAGAAAAATTTTTGCTGAATTGCTAGGATAATGCCCCTTGACAAGAGAACAATGTACTGTCAAGGTTTATCAGCGAGGAGGCCCATTGGCACGATGTTAAGCACAGGTTTGGCATCTGAGTGGTGGCACTTATTGTAGTTGTAAAATACATAATGCCAATATGCAGATAATAACCACTCATATTTGTTTTGTGTAAGCAGTGTGGATGCCCATAAGGAACACAATTACATCTCTAAGCGTCCCGAAACAGATGCTACAAACACCAGGACTGATCCTGAACTGCATGTGATCAGTACAGGGATGATGCTTTTGATTTTGTGTTAAAAGTAAGATTTATTTCTACTTGCAATTACACGTTTGCTCTTTTTATCATTAATTAATATCTTACCTGCTCTTACAAACTAACATGGAAGGCCTGATTTAAAAGATCAACAGATTCTATGTAGCTTCTTTCCTTCTTTGAAACTCTGAAATCTGGGACCTAGCACCAAGACTGGAAGTAAAAGAAAACCATTCTTTAATTTCTCCTCCTGTTCAGAATTAAAGTAAGAGAAAACATATTTCTTAAAACATTTGTGGCTTACTTGGGGAGATAATGAAGTATCAGTTAAGAAACAACATATGGAATACATCTTAATACAGAAACTGCTCTCTTTTTTGCAAGACTCGATGCTTGAGCTTGCTGCTTTGGTGAGCAAAACCAGGAAATAAGTTTCTCTAAAACTGTGCTTCAAGGGCTGAAGGAGGGGAAATTAATGATTTTCTCCCTTCAGGATCCAGAAAGGTCAGTCAACCTCAGCCCACCATACCAGGCCCTGCTTTGGCCTAAGGCTGAACTGGATGTTGAATTCCCTAACGTGTAGCTGAGCCTTGTGCAAAATACCTATGCTTATCAAGGAAATCCTGTAACTTAATTTTGCCCTTCTTCCCTCCAATATGTCACAGTTTTCTTTTATATTTCCATTTATTCCAATTAAATACTGTTACACTGAAATCCAACAAAGGTCAGGTAAACAGGAAAGTTGTAACCAATATTGCTGACATTCAGTCTTACTTAATCAGATGACTCATTTTCAGTTAAGTCTACAACATACAGGAAAAAGTTCTCATATCCAAGATACTAAACAATATTACTTAAGCTCTAACTTAACGAAAAGTAACAGAAAAGATTTTAAAATGTTTCCTCTAGAAAGTTTGCCAAGTCTGCTCACAGTTGTAAGATTCTGCTTGCTATAACAATATACATATGTTTTAATATCTTTGTATTAGTCATCTAATCATCACAGTGCATACTAGAAAGTACTGAAAGGACAGTTCAACAGTAAAACCCGAGGACTGTACAGCAGGCAATAGGTGCTGTGCTGCTGGCTCTGCCACACTCCTCCCTTGTCACATAGGGAAAGTCACAGAATCTCAGCATCCCGGCTCCCTTGTATGTAAATGATGGTTATGATTTACAGCTTCAGCCCAGCCTATTCACTTGTTGTAGTCACAGCATGTTCTACAAAGTAGAACCAATAATGAATTAAAAGAAGTGCCAGAAGAAACAAGCATGTTCCTAGAAGTCAATACAGTCTTTACAACTCCCTTGATGACTACATGAAGTTACTGAAAGGATATAGAATTAAGTAAAAAGCACTACAGTGGCTCGTGCAGAAGCTGAAATGCATTCACATGAAGTGAGATAAGAACGGCAGGCAGAGGAATATTTTCAAGCCATACTAGCAGGTCCTCTGAGTAAAGAAGAGCAAGAATAAGTATGAAAGGAAATAGCTAACAGTGAATTTTTCAATTCAGTATATATGACCGAAGTCAAATGCAGCATAACATGTACAGAAGGGATGGAAATAAATTTATAAAACATGCAAGAACTGAAAAAAAAAAAAAAAAAAAAAAAAAAAGAGATAGAGTAGGAACTTTTCAGACAGCAAAACCTTCCTTTTTTACTGCTGTTCTTATCATTTCAGAGTTATGTTCCACTGCCCCATGAAAATGAAAAAGGTGTTACTGTGCTGTCTGCAGTTCTCCATGGAGTAACCACCACAAACTCCCAGTTATTTCAGTTTGATAGTATTGTTGCCCTCAATGCACACTATCAAAAAGCCAGTAACATCCTCTGATGAACAGCCAGAATTTCAAAATGTCTGTGTTACCTGGTTCTGACAACACAAGTAAGGACACAGAAATGCATCTCTCATTTGCTTAAAACCTTACTGGATGTTGGAGGGTCTGCCCAAAGGGAGCTAAAACAAGCTCAGTTCTTCCAAAACTACAAGAACTGTTAACATGGGGGGCCAGATAAGTGATTCATTCATCACAGCATGCACTTTATAGTGGCAAAAATTATTGAAATACCATTACATAAATCAGGAGTAATTCTGATGAGTTCATTAGTTATAAAATGAAGTGTTAAGGGAACCTCTTTTATTTCATTTCACTACAATTCTAAACTGTATGTACCACTCTACTCTGCTCATCAAATTTTCAGAAACCTTTCCGCACTGTTTCTACTGAAAGGATCCGAATATCTGAAGTCTCTCACTCAGACACTGTCTTAAGGACAACTGCCAATAACCAAAATAAATCAAAAGATGTACTTGAAAAGTTCTCAAAACTAGTAACTTTCCATTCCACTAATAAACAACATAAATTTGGCAGGCTCACATCATATAAATCGCACACAGTCAAGCAGTGAATATCCGTTTTAAGTGCAAATTTCAAAGCTATTTTAACCACAGAGCAGCCCAAGCACTTCCACAATTAATTACTTATTTATTTCATACCAGAAGTAATGGTGATCTGATCAAGATATCAGCAGTTTCAATCAGCCAGTTATTTCCTAACTAATTTTGGGAAGAGAGTGAACGGATGAAGTTGAATAATAAATACCCCAGTTGTGCAGTGAGCTGTAGGCATGAAAGGAGTGAGAGAGCTCTGTGTGTGTTTGTGGTCCAGGAGGAATGCAGACAGTAATAGATACATTTTGGCACAGCATGGTGACTATCCCAGACCTTATCCCAGTGATCAGGCACAGGTGAGGAGCACGTTAGGTGCTGTATTAGTTTATTGCTCTTCTTCCTATTGTCTCTCAAGTTAGAAATAACTATGGATTGGAGAATAATTCCTCCAGTGGTAGCTGAAGATTTAAATCTATGGTTACTTCTAGCACAGCAGTTGAACTACCAGATAATTTAGTAACTGCCCTTCTTGTATGATTTTAAATCTAGACCTACAGACAAATTTTCCTCCAAAAGGTAATTGACTGGACCAGGTCAAGATTTCTGGCTCTCAGCTTCCAACATTTTTTTCTTCATGTTTAAATTTGTTTGGGTTCATATACCACAAGGTGGAAGATATTCATAAATCCATGCTTTGCCTGTTTGCTTAAAATGCTCATACAATATCCCTCAATCTTAGTATAATTTCCCTCTAAATCTAGATATCAGCCCAGGTTTGTAAGACACTCAACAAAGAATTGCTATAAAGGCTTTCTAATTCTAATGAACTTTGTTCAAGTTGTTGAATTATCAGAAAACAAACCCCCAAAGATTTGCTTCATTCCCATCCCTCACAATAAAGTATCATAACACTTTTAAAACCAACAATCTTTTATCAACACTGAATTGACTGAGAGAATGTTGTTTCTTCATGCTTTAGCCTCAAGAAATATAAGGTCAGGTTTTGAATACAATGCTTACAATATGCATTGATGTCACTAATGTAAACATTTGACCTTGATCAGCGACCCACTAGATACCTCCTCTATTTTATTTATAAATCTGTAGCTTCTGAATGACTTCAGTTCTCATGTAAGGTTCATAACCTGCAGAGTATTTACCAAAAATTAATGGGTCTTTTTTTCCAGCCACATATCTCCTTCATTTATCAATACAAGAAAGGAGTCTGAAGTTGAAATAAGCAACTCATGTCTTAATTGCATAGATATGAATAGAGAAATTCTCTTTGTGCAAGTGTTTCCAAACATCCTAAGAAATCATTCTAGGGAAGTTGGTAAGTCAATATATTTATATTGAAACATTATGCACTTTGTAAGGCTGATCACGAAAATTTATTCCTCAAGATCAAAAGACAGAACCCAAAACAACATTTGGGTGGCCACAAGAAGGTCCATCAGGTTATGAAGTATTTACCAGTTAGATCTTCAAGTTATTCATTTTGGAATCAATTCTTTTTCTTTGGTGGAACTAAATGCATATGCTCCAGAGGGTTTGCCCAACTTCTGAAGGACATGTGCCTATAATAGGCCTTTCTCATCTCTGTCTTGTTAACAAGTATATAAATAAGAGAAGGCTTCAGTAATTGGCTCAGAGTTACTAATGAATTAATTAACTTCAGTCTATTTTACCTAACCTTTAATAATAAGAATCTTTTTTTGGTCTAGCAATAGGTCTGACAGGCTGAAAAAACAGACATGCAGCAAAGCTCTTGAAAATTAATGAGAAACGAGGAAAGAATCAATGTACATTCTGCTTGCAGAGAACTGACACAAAAAAGACACAATAAACCATGAACAAACACAGTCAGTTTAAAAAATAGGTTAGAAAAAGTGGGCAAATTCAATTATAGAAGTAATTAGAAGATATAGGGCAAGGCTGCCTTTTGGGACTGTGCCAGAAAACATGAATTAATAAGAGTGAATAGAAAGCACCCATGTAGTAATTAAGAGGCAATCACCTATGGCAATGAATACCTGAAAACAGGCTGCAAACTATTAATTCAGTGATCAAAAATATTTTTAGATGATTAATATGGCAAATTTGTTTTAAAAGACTAATTTCTGGAAAGATATCAAGACAATAGCACATTATTTGTTCCTCTGGCATTTATATAGCTAATTAAATTTTATAATTTGCAACAACATTAAGCATTATCTGAAAACAGTAAAAGCAATATTACCTCCAATAATTCTTTATTCTAGCATCTTCAAAATCTGTAAGTTAAGACTAACTTAACTTTTTTAAAGGAAAATTCAAGTGCTTGGAGCGGATTGCTTCACTTCTTTGAATGATTTTTGTTCTTGTTTATTAAAAATACACCATACATGAATTTTACATAATAATTTTCAGCTACTTTAAAACAGGTACTGAAATAATTATAATTCATTGAACTACAAAGAAAATTCTCTGATACTCAAATAATTCTTTGATACTCAATAAGTGACAGATGTTCGTGCATGGCCAAGAAAGACTTTTCTTCATTAGAACATGCTCTTCTCCTTCAGATGCAAAAAGTGAACAAGTTTGAGTCAAGGTGTGCAATATTAGTCAGGGGAAAAAAGATCTAAAAATCTGCTAACAGGAAATCATTTATTCTTTAAGAAATCAGATAAGGGCTAATTTACTGTCTCAATAGTAAAACCAGACTAATTTCTCTAAATCCAATATTTTTCCTTGCCATTTCTGAGGATACTAAACAACCACACAGAAGGGTCCAAATATGACCAAGAAACAAAGATTGATGAAAAGTTTCTATCCTAATACTGACCAGGAAAGATTGCTACATTCCATCTGTACTGCTGCAGAAAGGAAGAATTGCCCTGAGTGGTCTTGGCAACTAATGCACGTCTTGAAGCATTAAGATTTACATCTTTTTTTTACTTTCTAGTGTAATTTTAAATAGTAGTTATTGCTTCCAATTCAGAAATATTACCAGAACTGTAAGAAATATATAAACAGAACATAGCTACTAGAGAGAGACAAAATCACCTGCACTAAATTAAACACTCAAATTTCATGGTTCAAAAGTCTGCCCTGATCTCAAACTTCTTCTACTGTAATTTTCTCCACAGGAAGGATTGTGGAGTAGCAAAAGGACTAAAGGGAAAAGGACTGTAAAACTACCAAAAATAAAATAAAATGGTAAGAGGAAATGAACTGAAGCAACTAAAGAAATACAATCTTAGAAAAAAAACAAAGAAGGCAAATACTACTCAAAAATAAACTCAATTTATTTCAAAATTAAGTTGCTGACCTGTGTCAGTATATTTGGTGATTTAGGGAGAGAGTTTTCCCTCGATATATACTAAAAGTTTCCTCTTTCAGTTAGAAAAACTTGGAAAAAATTATATCTGTGAAAAATACACAGCTTAAAGCTATAGGTAAGAAGAAATTAGTGAACTCACACTGGTTTTGTGAATGTTTCAAATGAAACACAGTTTGAGACGTTGCTGCCACACCTTTAACTCCAGGTGGTCTCCATGTGTCTCTTAATGGGTTGTTTTCTGCCACAGTGCTCAGACAGAAAATAAACCTGGATTTGCCATGTCTGGAGTAAGTCGGTACTTTATAATGCTGTTGTGAGAGCAATCCCTAAAGAATGGCATATATGCTGAAATGCAGTGATGCTCTTTTAAGAGACAAATGATTTACAGGCTGTATAGGAGAGAGGGAGCAGGTGGTTTGATTACAGTGCTGATTCTGATTGTAAGATCTCTGCCTAGTTTTATGTTGCTGTTCTGAAGCCAAAGCTTTAACTCCTGGTCACAGTTATGAAAATATGCCATGAGAAATGCTGCTAGACAGGATTTGGAGCTTTCTATTCCCTCCTTCAATCCATTAACAAGAGTCATAACATGATAGCAGCTGCTTTTCATACACCCATCCATAGGAACGGTACAGCGACTCAGACCTCTCATGGTACCTGTGTCACCCAGTGTTAGGTACCCAGTTGCATTGCCATGGTCTTTCTAATTTAAGGAGACAGAGAAGGTCCTTTGGAGTCTAGATCAGAATAGGATCTTAACTGAGGTTCTCTTCGTTGCCCAAATGGAAGGACTTTCATTCTCTCATTGATTGCAGAGAGATCCTGTGGGATCTACCAGTTAAATTGCCTTGTAAACACTCCAGTGTGATCAGTTTCTTAAGCACCAGCACCCAGCTCATACCTCTAACTTTCTGAAGTTGTAGTTCAGCAAGGCACTCATTTTAGGACTTCTGTCTCATTCCCATTTTCATACTGGAAGTCCACCACCCCCTCACTTGTATTTGTTTCTGCTGGGATGTTGTAAAAGAAGCGTACGAACTGGTCAAGATCTAGAGCTACATCAACCTGCCCTGGACATCTTTCCAGCTTGCTCTGTCCTAGTCGTATTCCTTGAACCCCTTCTGTCATGGTGACCATCCTTGCCACCCGTCTTTCAACCTGTTCTCGTTTTACTCTGTTCTTTCTAAGCTGAGGAGGCTGGTACTGCACAGAATATTCAGGATGTAGGTGTACTATGGATTTATATAGTGTCGTAATGATGGCTTTTATTTTGTTCTCTATTCTTAAAATTTTGGTTCGACTGTTCTTGACATGACAGTTTTGCAGAACTATCCATTTACTTCAAGATCTCATTTCTGAGAAGTGATGGTTAGTTCCCAACCCATCACTTTATATGTAAAGATAGAGTTATTTTTCCTGTGTGCATTTGTCTGCACTGAATTTCATGTCATTTTTTTTGCCCATTATTGCCAACATTGTAAGATCTTTCTCAGTATACCATAGCTGGTTCTTTTCTTAACTTTCCTGAGTAACTTTGTGCTATCAGCAGATTTTGTCCCCACACTATCCACTTTTATATTTTCAGATCACTTAGGAATATGTTGAATAGTGCAGATCACCATGGGGTTTTCAGTGATGACCTACCTCCACTGTGAACACTGACCACTTATTTCCATACTCTGCTTTCTATGTCAACTAGTTATTTATTGAAGTGGGTATCTTCCTTTTTTATTTTCTCCAGCTTATTTTATTTTCCTAAAGGCTTTGGGGATGAACCTTGTGAAACCTCTTTTGAACAACCAAGCAGGTGATATCAGCTGGGTGTCTTGTGTTCTCCTACTTGTAGACACCTTCAGAGAATTTCAATATATTTTTAAGCCAGAACTTCTCTTTTAAAACTTACACCAACTTTTCAAAATATGATATAATAATTTAGGTTACAGTAGTTCTACTATTTGTTATAATTTCTACTTGTTTTCCCAGTACAGATGTCAAGTTGACTGGAATGCAGTTTTCTGGATCTGCCTGAATCCCTTTTTATGATCTGCTGCTGTATTAGTCAGATGTCAGTCCTCTGGCTCAAAATTATTTGAGCTAAGAAGCTGTACACCACAATCACCTGTTTATCTCCTGAATTTCTTTAGAATATCTCTGCTCCTGATGAGTTTTTGTAGCTTGTTTTGTTCACTTACTCTATAAACTATTTATGGATGCTTCAATTTGAAACAAACCCTAAAATGCATTCAATAAACGAAGATTCTGGGATGGGATTCTCACCAACCTCCCCCATTGGTAAGCACAGGTGCACAAAAATCACAGCTTTTCTACTGTGGCTTTATCTTTTTTGAATGTTCTTTTCATGCCTTGAGCATCTTACAGATTTTCTGTCAGTAATCATGCTCCTGATGTGTTTGAAAAAAAAAGGCTATTATTACTTTTTATTCCTTTTGTAAGTTGTTTTTCAACTTCATTTGGAGACTGTTTGCTAAGTTACTTGTTATCTAGATTGATTCAAGACTCCGGCTTACCATCCAGCCTGGAAAGCAACACAGCACAGGAGGGGCAACTTCATGGGAGGCTTGAACTTTCCTCACTCTGAGTTACCACCCAGCAAAAGGCCACTTCCCCATCCCCAAACCAAATGTTCCCTCCAGCTGTCTCACGCTGGCACCAGTGCTCAGTTGTACTGGTGAGCTGATTGGGCCGGAAAATAACTCTTGTAAGAAGTTCTTACCAATTTTCTCTAACCACACAGCTCCATGACACTTGTGCTGTCACAGGAAGAAAGGAAGACAGAGATAAAGCTCATGGTGTAACTGGTGCTTTTAACAGCAGTGAATATTTAGATTAACTTAACTTTGAACCTCTATCTAGGATTAGGGGAGCAAACCTGGGCCATGGGCCAGAAATGAGTGGGTGGGTGGGAAGGAGTGGTGAGGTGAGGACACCTAAGACTGCTGCCAAATCCATCTTCTCATCAAACTACATGCTGAGTGTAATGCAGAATTCTGACATTCAAAGGCTTAAGATAATCAATTACAATAATCAAACTTAAGCCTTTTCTAAAGGGGTATTTAGGAAAACTTGCAGGGTGTATTTTCCCTGCCCAGTGAAGCTATGTCTTGATTTTCAGATTTACGAATTAATTCATTGGAAGAGTAGGAGGAAAATAAAATCAGGGACTGGAGAACTTTCAATACCATTACTAAAATACGGAAAGCTTGGGGGGTACTTAATCCCCATCCTGCATTTCTGTCATCAGCTAAACATTGTTCCCCATTGTGCACACAAGGAGAAGTGCAAAGCTGACCCAGCAGATTGAGATGAAAAGATTAGAAGCAGAAATTAAAGTCTCCTGGAGAGATTGTTCAGCTATTATATACTGATAAATTTTTCATGGATTTCCCTACATTTAAAAAAATCATATTAATCTGAACTTGGAAGCTTTAAAAACATGCCTCTGATTGTCAGTATTTCCCTCTGATTGCCAACTAGGTGCACTGTGGAAGACAGACCTTTTCTTAGTTTAGCTGAGGAGGAGGATATATTCAAAGAGAATGTAGATATTTCAGCATTCAAACTACTTGCCTGAGCGACTTCTGCCTCAGTTTCTGATCTGTCCATCATTTGGATATGAAAAGAAAATGTGAACTCAGGATATAAATGAATGGCATCCTAAGAACATAAAATGGCAGCATTGGGTGAGACCAAACATCCAGCCAGCCAAGCACTGTCTCAATCAGTAGACAGAAGTGAATGCCTAAAGGAGCAGAGAATAGGCCTGTAATAGCACCTCCCCTGGGTACTCTTCCAGCTTCACCAATCTGAGTCTCAAAGACTACTCCAGCCAGATAAGGTTCATGTGTAATTTTAACCTCTTTGGATTTCCCTTTTGGGAACTTGTTCAAGCTCCCCTTGAACCCATAGAAACCTTAAACTCTGATAGTACCCTATGGCTGCTTAATTATGCTATGTCTAAAGATCTTTTGCTTCTTTTCCAGCTGCCACATCTGTCATCTGCCTTCATTTCTCATCCTGGCAAAGACTGTGCATAAGCCATGTGTTGGAACCTTCTTTGTGTACGATGCTTTAGACAAGACACCTTTATCATCTCTCCCAACAGCCTCCTTTTCTAGGCATACAAAGAGTCTACTTTGCTTAGGTTCTTTTTAATGGAAATCTCTCTGTTCCTGTGATCATCCTTGTTGCCCTTTTGTGAAGCTTTTGAAAAGGTAGGGACAGGCAATATGCAAGATGTGGGTGCACAATGTATTTATATGCTGGCAAAAATATTCTGTACTTATCTTCTATCCTCTTCCTATTTATTCCTAACATTCTCTGCACACCACTAACCACTAAGAAGATTCTTTCATGGACCTGTCTTTTATCATCCCAAGATCCCATTCCTTGATGGTAAGACAGGCGAAAGCCCATCATTTTGTCTGCAAAGTTTTGATTATTCCCAGATGCATCACTTTTAAAGCTTATCTAAACTGAATTTCATGGGACTACTCATTGAGTTTCATGAGATCCTTCAGCCAGTCTTGCTAAGTGTCTTCATCTTTGTTGTCCTGAAAAGCCTGGCACCATCACCAGACTGCCACCCAGCTAGTCACTCTCTTCCCACTTTCCTCATGAATCAAAGAAGGAAGTTTCCACATCTCTAAGCATAACCTCCTCTTTCAAACTGAGATTCCAATATTTCTTTCTCCAGAGTGCTGCCTCCTTCATTTCATCTTGACAACTCCTCACTAGAGAGACAATAGCCAGTTTTGAATCTCTATGTCTTTTAACAACACCCAAGTATTTTTGGCTCTGATGGATGTAACACACAAGACAATGGGGTTTTCAAATCACTTCTCTTAGAAGGATGCCAGTCAGAACTCTCCAGTTTTCTTGGCACTGCACAGTTCTCTGGTTCAACATCTGAGATCAGTGGCAAACACAGCTTTGAAACAAGGGTACATTTGAATCCACTCTCCTTGTCAGATGAATAACAACAGAAAAGTGATGCATCTTTAACAAAACCCCCTAATAAAGGTTTTAAAGCATGGTGAACATGGGAATTAGCTTGGGAGAACAAACAAAGTGCAGTCCAACTTAATCTAATTAAGCCTCTAACACACAGAAGTTAACACCTCTCTTGGCTCTGGTAGTTGATAAATTAAATATTCTTCCAATGAAAGAAGACAGAAATTTTGAAGTGTCTTGGAAAGTTTGGACTTGAAAAGTTTTTAGTTCTAGAACAGTGTTTCTGAATTTTTTAAAACAACTTCTTGAACATATTTAACAAAAAAAAAAGTTATACAAATGACTGTTTGGAAATAGAATTTTAAGAATGAGAAATTAATAGTATTTTTGAGATTGTTTTGCCATTAAAAAAAAAAAAAGAAAAGAGAAAAAGTACTCTTTTGTTGAAGTGTCTGTATCTGCCTTTGAGGTAACTGGCAGAATAGCTACATGGATCAGGAATGAAATCTCTCCTTAGTCTTCAGCAGCATATTTACTTTTACAGATACACAGAACCTCTCAGAAGCCAACGGTTACTTTATTTTTCCTCTAATCAGTGGCAACATAACACAACTCAGGACCACTTTTTAGCTCTCAACTCGATTCAGAAACCATCATGAGAAAATTTCTGATGAATACGGGCTGGATAACAGCAAGGAGTATTATACTGAGTTAGCTGAAGAGCTAGACAATTTGGAAAGGGAAAATCCATAGAATTGATCTGAAAAGATAATTACACCTACAGAAAGAAACAGAAAGAAATAACAATCAGCTGTGCAGCTAAGACACAGAGGGTAAATAAAAATTAAAGAAATATTCTAGGAAGGTGTGAAATGGGAGTGAGGAGGAGGCCACCTCTAGAATCCATATCCTCATAACAATGCCAGTGACTCACAGGCAAAAAAAGATCTGCCAGAGACTTGGAGTAGTTTCCCTACTGCTTTGAACGCTCATACAGTGCAGTTTCATGCATCTTGCTGGCCACATCTCATTTTTGTGTCTTGATTACTTCAATTCTATCTCTGTAGGCTCATGATAGTCCTTTACGCTTGTCATTAAAAATCTGATTCCTGTAAAATTCCTTTATGAGTCTTTGGCTAAGGCTCATGTGTTAACAAAAGACTTCTCTCTGTACAGAGCCTGTCTTCCCCTGCAATGGTATAGTTTCTGCCTATGCCTGTAGTATCTGTTCTTTGAGAATCTGCTATCACCATGTCTTTACTAGTAATTTTTTCCCTTCTCCTTTATATGAAGCCAGTCACTTTATATGAAATGCCAATTGCTTAGATTTATATAAAGTCCCATGAAATACACTGATCCAATCTCTTATTTCTTAATGCCTGTCACATCCCACTAACAGCCAATGCTCACTCGTTCCATAGCCTACTGTAAGACTCAGGACAGAAGGTTCTCAATGGCATAAAGGAATCAGGTATTTTATTCCTATTGAATTTCATCTAAGTGAAAATTGAATTGAAAATCAATGGGAACTGGGAGCATAAAACCCTGTCATGTGTCTAAAAAACTCTTAGAGGGTGAGGTTTTTCAGCTGCTTTTCCCACCCTGAGGAAGAGGATGAGTAGAAGGGATGAGGAGGACCTGTTATGCAAAGTCAAAAATTCCAGGAGCAGGAAAGCTAGTAGGTCATGGCTTGACCTCTCATTCCCTTCCATATTACAAAACCTCTGTGATTTTCTACTAGTACATTTAGCTCAACTCATTTCCCAAAACAACAGACCCAGCAATCAGTTGCCAGGTACATTTAACCACAGAACGAGGACAAAAGCAATATGCACAAAGAGTGCAGCTGACAAACTAGAGACCAGCATGTTGAGTAACTCCTACTCTGAGGAGACAAGATCCTACACTCTCACTGAGGGTCCTCAGCATGTCAGTGTTGAGCCTGGCTCCTGAATGCATCCAAAATCTGACATAAACCAATCTGCCCCACAGCTACACACTCCTGATGTTTGTGATGGTGAGTTTGTCTTGTGTTTGTTTTTGTTTTCTTTTGGGTTTATGTTTTTTTTTTTTTTAACCCAAGCAGAGGTCTCATTACCTTTGAAAACAGATGTCAAGAACAGATGTTTCCTGATGCTATAGAGATTCTTTTATAATATATACTAACTATGGTACTTCTGTGCTGTTTCCATTACTTCATTTATGGCCCAAAGTTATCTTCCAACTATGCTCTACTAACATGCTGCCTAATTTCCTAGAACTGCAGTGAAACCAATGACTGCGCCAAACTCTTTCAGTAGAGTGACAGACAATAAACCAACAGCGCTCAAGAGCTGGAGTGTTGTGGGGGTTAAGCATTAGGGTCTGATCATCATCCCACTGAAACCACAGAACTGCAATATCGATGCTGTAAGAATGGACCCTGCGGCTGGTGAGTTTGCTCAAAATTCCTTCTCTGGAGATGGCAGCTATTGAGAGGTGAAGGATGATCTAAAGAGACCATGAAATCCAGAAAGTTAGGAAAGTCACCACTGAAAAAAGCTGTTGCAATGCATTCAGAGGGGAGTTCTTAAATAAACTCCAAACACACTAGTAAAGCAGCAACACACACCTAAATGTAATGTTGTCACTCAGCCCTCCTCTGCCTCAGTTTTTTCATATGAAAAAATGGCACTTTGAAACTTTAATTATAGGCATAGCGGTGTTTGGAAAACACATTTGGAAGGAGAGAGTGGAACACTTGTATAGAACTAGATTTGGCAGAAAAGGGATGAAAGCAAGGAACAGATCTTTATCTCCTTGACAGTAACTTCAGAATTAAACAATCTGACAGTAATGCACTGTCAAAGCCCAACCATGTTTGTGTAAGTACTTAACCCGAAGGCCATACTATGTAACTAAGAGTTTCAAATTAAGATCAGGTTGTCCCTGTTCAATGTCAAATTTTCTTGGTCACTGTAGACAAAAGGAAATAATAAAAAATAATAGTAAAAAAATATCCAACTAAAGTGCATTTGGAGTGTGGACTCTTCAGAGCCATTACTGGGAATCTGTCAAGTGGTAAAAATTTAATTTGCTCTTGTGCCTTTTTACACCAATTCTTTAGGCCAAGACAAAATTAGTCATAATTTTCTTTTTCCCTGCACTTGAATGGAAGTTATTATTTAGTTTCTCTGATAAACAAACCAGAAATTGGCAGATATTAGGATCTGGATAACAATTTCACACAGTTCCTGTCCAAAGCATCATCAGCGCATCCTTGGACAACGTGGTT
>JAWWEW010000012.1:7369320-7436820 GCA_035583185.1 Anabacerthia variegaticeps | reverse complement strand
TTTTGAGTACTGTACAATTAAGGGCAGCTTTTAGACCATTACATATACCATTGAGAAAGACTGAGAATTATTAATTGGGTTTTGTTCCTTCTTGGAGAGCACTTTGAAGTAAAACCAAAAATAGATTCATTATTTCTCATTATTTAACTAAACACTAAAGGAGAAATCTAACTCTGTTTTGGTGGGGAAATGGTATAAAAGCCTGTTTACTTTACAGTACAAGATACAACCACCAGCAGATCCTCTCCAGTACAAGTTACATCCTTTAAAAGTTTCTATTACTTCCTGCAGGCTGATATTCCCTGAGTTTTTGACACTTTGGGTCACCATTATGACTAGCTTTTAAATACAGGCTTTCCCCTGTTTTGGTTATAAGCAAACACGAGGACCATCTAGTCTTCAAGTCCTCTTCACTAATTTATTCAGGAAAGGAGTTTTCTTGCAATTTATGTTGTGCTGCTTTGGAGACATCCTTCCTAAGAGGTGGGTCCATAGTGGAGGATGCTTTACCCTCCTCTGTATCAGACATCAGTCATGCCAGATCTAAACAGGACACTCTGTAGTAGAGTAAATGGTTCTCAAACATTTCTTTCAGTTCTTTTATCTCCTCTGAATCTACCAGCAATATAACTTCTGGATATCTCTACCCTGCTCTAGTATCCAAAAGAGAGGGGCAAACAAGAACCAGAAGAGATTTGATCTGAAAACCCTACCCTCCAACAAAGGACTAAAGCTCAACCAAAAGAAGACTAACCATGGCCTGCAATTAAATAGTACTGAAAAGACTTCTGAAAGTAAAGGACCCTTTATCATGAGGGGAAAGAAAAATACAAGAAATTACAGAAGGTAATGCATCTCAGATGTTTTACAACAACTTTTAGAGAACTAGCAAGGAAATTCATGATGTAAAACTCATATTGTTCATCTCTTTCATTATTGCTACTTTTTCAAAGAATTCTATGCCCGTGTACCAATATCTAGTGAGAAATAACTGGTATTAAAATCAGTAAATTACAGAGTTAGTGTTCTGCTGTGCTAACCAGATGAAAGGAGGACTGCTGATAATAACGTATATAAATATGATTTGAAAAGGGACAACAGAGAAAAAAAAGGAAATGCAGTGAGGGTCATCTTTAGTTGACTGAAAATTGCATTTCAAATAATTAACCAAAATTGTAATATAGATTTGTGCTAGAAAGAACTGTAAAAAAAAACAGATACAAATGTCCTAAAATACATTTTGTGAGATTAATAATTCTTTCTAGGAAACATCTTTGCCCACAGGTAAGTTTGCTCTTAAATATTTCTAGCAGGCATGTTTCCTAGACCAATTATCTTTTCAGAGGCTGGAAAAGGTTCTGGTAATAATCTACAGGACAAAACCCCCAAATATTTACTTGTAATATTTGTTAGGCAATTTAAGATATGACATTAATGTTAATAGCTTTGAAATAATGTAGCAGTCTTGCTTGCCAGCAAGAAAGCAATTTAATGATGATCAATAGGAAAGATACAACTGATTTTCATGCAAGAAAACTTTAAACTAGAGGCTTTTAGACCTATTATATGTTGTTATGCACATGTATTTAAGCTCAGCTTTTTCTTAACCTGCACAATGGTCTGAAAATTCAAACAAGAAGAAACAGAAGACAATTATTAACTTTTTAAAGTCTGATTTCCAATTCTTTCTAACAGAAAGACTTATTCCAAGCCATTTTTGCACCACTAGATGTCAAGAGGACAGCTTCTCTGTGATGCATGACATGGGTTACTCACTTGAAGGTGAAAGGAAATTTGAAGAGTAACCTTCAAATCCTATTATGTCATAATTACTTCTCAGGAGAGGTGAAGGAGACAGTAGGGACTACATATATAAAACCACCTCTTGTTTCATTCTCTTGTCTCTGGGTGCAGGCTTTTAAGTATTTGTATAATATAGGATCTCTGCCTTTTTGTTGCCAAGCATTCATAGTAAGTACTCCACAACATAACAAGAGTTTTGAATAGAAGCCAGAAAACCATCTATCACTTCTGTTTTCCTTTAGGTTTCTTCACTGGGTTTCATGACTGATCTAAACCATGTACATGCTCTATAAATGCCTAATTTGTGTATATAAACTATAAGAAAATAAAAAAAGAAAAAGTTTTACTAGGCCAAAATATAGGTTCGGATTCATTTAGACAATTCAAGGGTCTGGTCATTTCCAAGACAGCAGTTACTTGTAAAGAGAAGTGTTGCAGGAGTAGCAAATATTTTAACTGCATCTTTGTGGAGTAAATAAGTAAGGTGTACAATGACTGCTCCTACAAGGATATCAGCAGACTATTTCATGTCAAAAGAATAACTACACAAAACCAGAGCTTTTCATAAAGGACCTAAAATCAAAAGAAGCTTTGAGAAGCCAAGGCATCATTCTCTGCCCAAGCTAGGGATTTTGTTATAAACAGTATCATAAGAGAGTCTATCAATCTAAATGAACTCTTTTCCTAACACTCGTCAATATGATTTTTGAATGTTTTATAGGCATCAATTCAACCAATATGATAGAGACTAATGGAAATTCTCAATATATAAATATTCTCTATATTCTCATATAGAAAGCCTATGAAGTTCAGACAGTAGTCATAGCTCTTATTTTAATATGAACTAATTTTTAATCATGCTGAGGTACTTGAAAATTAAACTCTTAAACCCTTAAACTCTCTTCTGTGTGTCACCATCTCCATCAAACCAACTGTGTTTATTCTGCTCCTTCTCTGTGCTGTGTTTGAGAGTTTGAACCAGGCCAGAATGTGGTGCAAGGACTTACCAGTGACAACAGTCAATAAATGAGACGGGGAATGTCCTCAGGACTGCAGCTCATCTGGAAATTTAACCACCTACTGGGTTTGCTGCTTTCAGGGAAGGCAGCACTGTTGACATTTAACTTGATAGTCCCTATTGGGGCTCATGACTTAATGCAGATTCCTAAAGACTGACACAGATGGTGATGTCAAGGACCGCTTAGACAGTGAGAGGATGTTACTTCAGTGAATAATTCCAAGGCTAGCTAAGATGTTGCGACCCGGGTTAGAGGAACAGCCACACGTACAAAATTCCTTCTGAACATCCATTCAGAATCTATCACTACCCCTGTGCAAGAAAACAATTGTGTTTGGGATCAGCAACCCCAAATCCTTTGGTTTTGAATGCAATCTATTATAAAAAACTCCACTAGAAATGACAGAAGGATGTGAGCACTGATACTGCACCTTACAAAGCAGACCATGAGGTACCATTCACTGAACAGCAACAATTCGAACACCAAACCTGACCTGAACACTTTGTGGTTTCGTTCTTTGGAGTAATCTATTAAAAGGACCCAACAACCAAAAGCAGGAAAAGAGGCGTTCAGTCTCAGAACACACTTTTTAATGAGGAACAGGACTTCTCTGATATACCAAGGGAGGAGGAACATAAATGCATAGAAGCAGAAAAGCTGACCACTTTTCCTCTAACCTCTGAAACTCAAAAGTGAGATCATGTGAGCTTTGACTCTGAGGAGGAGCATGTTGAGGAGGAGCATAACTACGGCAACATAACAAACAAGACAGAACAATGTAGGGAACCAGAACAACTGAACACGTTGCCAGTGGAATTAATCCATGAAAAAGAGCAGCAGGGACAAAAGCTGGAGAGTTCTGAGTTGGAGGCAACATTCCACAAAGAGAAGCTGTGACCATTGTGTACCACACAGAGAAGCATAGCAACATATGTGACCTGAATACCTGAGTGTAACAGGCAGTCGTTCCCAAGACAAAGCTTTCCAAAAAGAACAAAAATGAGAACAATATCACATGAACTTTGAACTTCTCAAAATGGGTTTTGAGGAGGTGCAAAATGTAGGGAAGCATCAGCCAGTGGAATCACAGAATCAGTCTCTGAGAGTCCTGAGTAGTTAAAGAACTGAAAGGAGAAAACACATTTGATTAACAGGACACAGTCCCTTGCAGCTTTGGAAGAGAAAATAAGAAAGAGTAAGAGTTCTGCTGAAATACAAATTATTTGAAAAATCACGCAAGCACAATGTTGAGAGGATGGGAAAAATAAATTGCAACTAATAATCCCACCATATTACACCATTCTAATTTTCTTTGAGCAATGAGACCCAGTATTAACAAATCCATACTGCAGGCTTTAGGTTGGAATGTGTTTCTGTTGTGGGTAATTAAAATGCCTTATTGAAATTATTGCATTAAAAAGAGTGGTCTGATTTTACTGACCACCTATTAATCCCATTTCTCTCAATTGAAAGTGTATATTCAATTTGAAACCTAAAACTAGACACTTTAATTCATACGTAAGAACCAAATAAGCAGCATGGGGTCTGAGGAAAGAAAGCTTTTAAACCACTTCAATATTATTTATAAGCACATTCCACAGTGATGAAGAGGAGAAGTAATATGCTAATATTGCTGAATGCTGAAATGGACACCTGAGGCTTGATCCAGCACCTGAGAAAGCAGGGGCTTTGTCATACACAAATACACAGAGAAGGTGGTCACCTGAGCAGTCTTTGCTTTAGAGTGCAAAAATGGCAAAAGGACAGCAGAACACAGTAATCTTCCCTGACTGGGGTATTTTATCAAAGGGATGAATCATTTCCTTGTAAGTCATCCTGCAATGACTCAGACTGTGAGGGTCTACACTGTGCTCACTATCCATGGGACAGTTATAAAATTGCATATCCTATAAAGCAAAATAAGAAAAAAAGAAGTTTGTTGTGCATTTTGAAAATTAAGTTTTATACTGTTAATACTGCTTAGGGTAGAATGTTAACCCAGCCAGTCGACAGGTGGTAAAAAAGATGTAAAGAAAAGGGGATATTTGCTTTTATAAAAAATAAAAAGAAGTCTGTCATAAAACTGCTGTAACCTTTTGTCTCCTAACCATGTATGGTACTAACTGAATTAGTGAATAATCTAATACACAGCTTCCTTTATACAGCTGAAGCAATTCACACGGCTCAGTTTGCAAAACAAACAAACGAAAAAAGACAGAGCATAATTTTATATTTTCACACACTTGGCTTTGAATGCAAGCTCATCTGTTTTTTTTTCAGGAGTATTTTGCATTCTTGGAGTACACCAGCAGTGGCTATAATGTGTGATGTAAGTGTATCATAGAATGTGTTTATTATAGCCATTTCTCTGTAGCTGCTACAAGGGAACCCCTTTGAGGCTAGATAAAAGTTTGCCAAAAATAATATTCAAATATCCTTTTAATCAAAACAAGATAAAGAGGAGATTAGTGCCACCAGTGTCAACACCACCACTTCCAAAACATATGCTCAAATAAAACATGAAAGCTTTAGGGGATTGGTTTTGCAAGCTTCAGTAGCTTACACTTCCTCTCTCTTCCAACTCTATGTATTATTAAAATGCATCAGCTGATGATGTGTGTTAATGACAAGCTCCATCCTCAAAGGGTTCTAATTCATTAAAGGGGACTATTAGACTGTAATTGTCAGAAATTAAAACAAAATACTTGTTTAAATTATTAATTCTGAATTTTATTTCAATATAGAAGCTTAGATTCTTTTAATGCAATTTAAAAAAAAAACAATGAAAGAAAAAGCCCACATAAATGTCTAGCAAAACTTAATTCTCAGCTAAACCTCACAGCAGGAGGGATTTTTCTCCATAAAATATAAATTTTTCATTATTGTACCTGATAAAAATGGAATCTTTTCTTTAAATCTTGCTGTTCCTCCTCCCTTCCTCTATTGAATAACAATTATATATATATATTTACTTATAATGTGTTTAACTTTCAGAGTTTTGAAAAGAGTGCAGGGCATTCATCTATCATTGAAATTATGCCCAATGACTTTTCATTTAAAATATAGAAGTTTCCATTCCTTTTTGCTTTGGCAGAATTTCACCTGTACAAAATCTAAGGATTTTATCTAAAAATGTCTAATTAAAAAAGCATAGTTCCTGATATAATGTGGGAAAGCAAGTTGGCAAGAATGAGACTTTATTTCTACTCAGTGCCTGGTGGTTGTAGCAGGAGCTGATTTAGAGAATGAACCTTGCCTGTCTATTGCCACTAGAACATTCTCACAAAAATGTCAGTTCAACCCAAAACATGCATCTGATGGTTTTATGGGATGGATTTGGCACAAAAGCTGTAGGTAAAAAAGAAACCAACACTTAAATACTGAGAGCATTTGGGCATGTAAGCTTAAAACTCGTAGTTTACTGCTTACACCAGGAGTGAGTGGTAGTTGTGATGTGTCTTTTGCAGCCACATATTCCTGTATATTGCAGTATATTCCTGCATATTTCTTTGGGAAAGTCAACTAGGAGCTTGGGGAGGCCCCTGTGGCACTTTTGACACTGCTCCCACAGTGCCTGCTGCCCACAGCCAGGCAGCATCCAGGGGATGCACAGAGCTACCAGATTAGAAGGGCAAGAGCTCATCATTTGCATAAATCCCCAGCAAAGCAAATGAAGCAATGAAAAATATGGAGGTAACTTAAGCCCAGGAAACTTTTCTGAGTGTCTTCCCCGGGACAAAGCTGCCATCTCCTTCCAGGTCATTCTATCCAGTGAAGCACTAATCAAGCCATCAAGCTGCATTCCCTGAGTCACTGCTCCACGTCTGTCACCATCATTGTTACTCCACAGATCCACACTGCAGGTGCTCCACGTGCAGAATGGGACTGGTGGCACGAGGAAGGGCCACAGCTGGGGTCTGCTGGATGTCTGCAGAGCCACATTTAGGGACAGGCCCTGGCAATGGGTGCCCATAAAGCTGGAACTGCATCAGCCACACCAACTTCTCTCATTATCTGGACAAATACAACACTGGAACTTGCATAGTAAAAACCATGTGAAAGCAAAACTGGAATATTACACAAATTTAATCCCCCTAAAATTCTGGCTTTGCCTGCTCTGAAATTCCAAGAGAACACAGACTTTGGGCACACTTCCACCATTTCATCAGATGCTTCTCTTCAGGTGTCTGTCACCTCAGTAGCATTTAAATGAAGACTTCTCTTGTTGGAAATAAAGAGGTGTCTATTGGTGAAGCAAGTCATGATGGTATTTGAAGTAGAAAGAGCTATTTATAAATAGCCATTACAGATACTGTACTCTGGAAATTTGTCATGCATTTAAAAGAAAAGTAGTGTTTTAAACCATGGGTAGCAAAAATAAAAACTTCAAAGAAGTTTATAGTCTTTGCAGAAATCTTCACGGAATTCATACATATTTACTGAATTAGCAGAACATTTTAAGCCACTTTATTCTTCATGAGATCTTTACCAATTTGTCACTGTGGGCTTCCAAGGCAATAGTACAAAGGACATAATTTCTGTACTAAATACGATCTGAAATTCTGAAAAAGTTATATTTAGATAATGCAACACTTAGGATAGAGCCCAGTATTTGAATACACCTTCTAATTTCCACTGAATCTACAAAAAAAAAAAAAAATCAACTAGGTTAGCCACATTCCTACGTGCAAGAAGTAGATCATTCCAATGGCTTTTAGTTGCACAAACAGTGCCATGGGATATGAGTTTTTCTTGAAGGTTTTGAAATACGATCTTTTTGCTATTTAGTAGCCATGCCCATAAAACTTGCCTGTGTCAAAGTATGAAACCGATTCTAATGTGGCTTTCCCAGCCACGAATTATCCACCATTAAGGTAATTATGAGGGGAGAATTAAATTCGTACTAAACTGCCTGACATATTATGCCAAGAAAGTCACTGAAAAACTCTTCTTTACTTATATACTATTCTTGTCAAGCTTGTTTTTCATATCACCAACATTAGTATAAAACACAGTTATTAGAAAAAGCTCAAAGCACAAAGCTGTCTTGAAGAGCACAATTCAAGTAAACCAGACAAACCTCTGGAGCTACAATAGAAGGACAGAACGAAATTAGAGTTTTATGGAGGAAGATGGAAAAGGTACTTCACTGCACAGTGAAACTGTGTATCAATGGCAACAAATTACTCAAACTCATGGGATACTTAACAATTTATTTACTACAGATTTAATGGTTTATTTTGCAATATCCCTGAGTTCCAGTTCACCTTCCCACACTTAAATAACAATTTTCTTCTTACAGTGAATACATAAAACTCATGGTTACTTGTTTGTAGGATAGGATTACATATCTTCAAAACCATAGTAGGTAATTCATTACTGAAATATGTTGAAAATGCCTGTATAATCCAGTAAGTCTGACTATGTAGCAGAAGAGGCTAAAATCCACATTATACAAGGCAAACATAAAGGGACAAACTTAACAAGTTACCACGTGACTTGCCCTGTAATTATTCTTCAGTATGTATTTACTATACAGAACGTGAGAACTTAAATGTAAACAGTATGTACAGCTTGATTTTGGGGCTGAGTTAAAGTTTACTTTTTTTTGCACAGGATAAACAAGCTCTTTCTTCCTGTGTGATGCTTCCAAGAGGAGATTGCAGAGTCTTTATTTTTTTCTGAGGTACTGAGAAACCAGATGGACCAGGTCAATAGCCTTCACCACCAAGCTGAGATTTTGATTTAACCACTCTACTGACACATCTTAGAGTTTTAGCATGTATTTATGAAGCACGTCAAATACTGACAACTTTTCAGCTCTTAGATAAGGTTAAGTTAGCAACTTGTTCAGGAAAAGTAAAACTTTGCCCTCATGGTGGCAGAGAGAAACTAGAAAATAAAACCCACTGGACTTCAGTGGTTCAGAATTGAAAAGGCAAAGATAAATGTTGCTGTGAAAATTTGTGTTATTAAGTGAAATTATAATTTTTGAGAAGCGTAAGCAACTTTTTCAGGTTTTGCATGTAGTGCTGGCTGTACTACCAAGTCTTATAAACAAAAGACATATATAGTGTGATTATTTAAGCAGATATCATGCTATTTCCCCCCCTGCCCTACCCAGAGTAAAAGTAAGATTAGAAAGGAATTCCTTTCACATAAATTTTCCTGAGAAAGTTATTTGCTTGAAAACAATGTTTTTCATGGAAATACATATTTTCTTTTAGAAGAAATCCAATATTTATTGTGGAAAAACTTTAGAAAAATATTTTCTTATCTTAACTGGAGTTAAACAATCTTAAGTAGAATTTAGTTGTATAGCCAGCCTTACCTTCCCTATTGAAAGCACAGCCCAGTGTGGAAGCTCAAACAAAGCACTTATTTTTTCAGTACTTTCCAGTACTTTCAGTGCTTGCAACGTTTAATTACAAAATTTGTAGCAGATCTCTCACCAATTACTTCACAGCAGACATACAATAAATTTAATTCATAAAAATGACTACTTGGCTAAGTAGCATGTCTAAGTAGTGTGTCGGGGGTTTTGAATTTTTATTCGTTATCTATGACCTATATAATGTTATGCTGGTGTGCACAATTTGAATGAGAAGAACTGCACAGATACATAACAGACTTGAGAAACCATGAAAACAATCACTTGCTTATATCTGACTTTATAAACTTCTTTAGTCTACAATATAATGAAAATAAGAACTCTACTATTTATAATTATGCTGCTATTAAGTGAAAAAAGCTACAGTTGAATAATATTTTTCCTCATTTAGTAGCAATATTAAAAAGTCGATCTGGATATTTTAACATTTAAAAAAGAGAAACTGTCTTCTAAAACTTAGAGGGTTTTGTTACTCTACTACAATGTTCATTACTGCCAAAATAATCCCAAATCCAATACTAAAATTATGGCTATTGCAGTTATACCCATCTCTCAAACATCTCAGGTAGCTGTTTCAAAGCACTTCCCAAAAAATAACCATAACACAACACTGGTTGTAGGGCAGTTTAATTTTCACCATCTCAAAATGAGGCAAAAGTTTGTCCCAAGTTGAACAAGAACAGGGAAGAGAATCCAGAATCTTGACTTTCCATATTTTCCTTTTATTTATGAATCTACAGTATTTTATTGGAAAACATATTTTAAAAAAGGTCTGTCTTACAGTGCTGGTATGAAGACTGCAAAGTTCCAGAGGTATCATATGACCCTAAATTATATGTACCATCTCCAAAACCTCCATAAGTCCCAAACTAAAGTCTTGCCCAACTAAGGACAGTGCAAGCTAAAATAGACTTGCAATTCGCGACATCCCTGTGGCCACAGTTAATAGATTTAGCAGAGGATGGAAGTGCTACAGTTACTTGGAGAAGATGTCTCATGTCATATTTACCCTGTTTTCAGAAATCAGACATATTCTATGAGTGAGCCATTGAAACTGTTCTGAAGAACTGGAAGAACCCAAACATTTCCTATGTGCCAAAAACCACCGAGAGGGCTTCTATCCTTAGCAATTAAAAAATGGAAGCACACGTCCTAATATGAGTTTTAATTACTGTATGGGGACAAGTGACCTTTTTCCAGACAGTTCAGGGGCAACTCTACGAAGGACTCATTTCCCATGAAACCAGCCTCCAAAGATTTCAGCAGACAAAATGATAATGAGCTATTGCAGTTGAAATGAGCTGATTAGTTTTTCCCCCCAGCTGCTGTTCAATTAATGAACCACTTTTAAAAATTTTGAAATGAAGTTCATGAATCATCTACTTTTATTTTCTTAAATTGAAAACTGATAAATGAATTCAGCCTCTTGGTGACACAAACAAAAATAGTTTGAATTTCAGATCTTGAAGAACTGTTAGCAATTTGGAAAAAAAAAATGTCAATTTTAAATGCAGTGTGAATATTTAGCAGCAAATATTCCTAAAGGACTGTTAAAATACAGATGATTGAAGTAGCAGCCAAAAAAAGGGATGCAAATGACTCTTAAATGAAAGGTTCTAGAGCACGAGAGGTGTTTAATCCAAATAACAAACTGTTGTTGTCAGTGAAAGATCTGATACAAACCGATTTAGATAAAGCAGAAAAATGAACACACAATTTGACAGCTACCCTGGATTTACAGAATCATGGGATTAAATGCTTTCCACTTATTCAAAGAGGATTAGTCGGGATACATTTATTTATTTAAAGCAGATCTTTTACAGAACTAAAGAGTTTACAAATGATACGGAGTGATGGAAAATAGAAAATCCATATCAGCTTTAGCTTCTATCATTCAGCCACAGATGTGAAACTGCTTACTACCAAATGCGCCAGATAGTGCATTAGCAAAATAATAATAAAATTAATAAATAGGGTGCAGCCTTAAACTATTCAGTTAAGGAAAGAGAACATTAAAATACTTGCAAAGGCCATTTGCAGAGAAAGCTAATAAAATGTGGACATACTAATGAAATACCCACAACTAGAGGTGATCCTGGAGAAACAGGTGCAAGCCAGGGATAATGCTGGTGGAACTGCTCTGGCTACAGTCACTGTGAGAAGGAAGATATTAACCAGATGAGATCGGAAAGCAGGATTCCTGCATGCCAGTCCAAGAGCTGCTGAAGACTCACTACAGGGCACTGATTAAGTTACTTCACTTTTCAGTTCCCATCTCTGTTAAGTAGAGAAGATTTCAACCTGAAAAGCACTGAAGCTGTAATTAAATGTCTGATAAGTGATTTAGTCTTACAGTAAAAGCTTCTCCTCATGAACAAAATAATAACAGTAACATTGTTTGAAAGTTTCTGCGTGTGCCAGAAACACAACAGAGCCTAATTTTCATCCCTGCTTAAGGATATTTATCAGCCCTGGCAGTGCTTTGCACCGGCTCTGGGATTCCTTCTCATCACCAAGGTGGTGAAAGTCAGGTATAATGATGCAAAAAGCCAAAAATCTTATCTTCAGTTTTTGGTAAGAAAATCTATGCATTAGAGGCCAAGCAAGTGAGAAATGCTGCTAAATATGAAAATAAATGGAAAATAAACAACACAGTGTCACTGGGTCATGGAAGTGTTTGCAGAGTCACAGTTGAAATTTGCATAGTAATTGACAGGTTTTGAATTCAACGTTTTTAACATCACCTTACTGCCATCCCTGTATTGCTGTGCTTCTAGCACTCCTGCACTTCAAGAATTAAACCACCTTCCTGCACCTCAGTCCCAGGTATGACAGCAAACAGGTTGCACAATGGCAGCTCCTAACAATATTTGGCCAGCTGGGTAACTTTTCTTCCCTTCACAACATCTGTGATCAACATGCCTTTTTCCCTCCCAAATCCTGTCTACAAGAACTACAAGAATCTAGAAGGGACAAGAGAAAGCAGCTACCACACCTACTGTGTGCTCTTTGCATGACTGGTACCTAAGACACTGCCTTGAGGAGAACAATATGAGCCATTTGAACTAGAATTAAAACTGATCAATGCAAGAGCCTTCACGAAATGAATTATATGCAGTATTAGCTGCCATGATGTACCTGATTTAATTTGCATCACATGAAATGATCCAGATAATGACAGTGACCCCTGTGCCTGTTCATTTCATTTCCCCAAACTGCTGGGCCTATCATTAACCAAGGCAAGATAAGATAACAGATGGCTGTGAATTAATCCTATCTTCAAATATCAAATGCAAAAAAGTGTCTCAATTAAGACAATTTAATTTAGATTCAGCATTCTAGAAATAAGTTAAAATAGATCTTGTGTCCACTTCAGGGTACAATAATGAGTTCATAAATGAACTCACTAACACTTTCTTACTGATGGGGATGTTAATAAGGCAAATACTGTTAAACTCCCCAAGTGTGTTACTTCAATCATTTTGTCCAAATTTGAAAAAGCAGATATGGAGTCATTTAAATTTTGACCCTAAATTCCCGATTAGCTGTAAAGAAACAAGACTTGACAATGTAGCCCCTGTTTTAGGGAAATGATCCCCTCATTGAGATCACTCTGAATTTTCTATCACTCAGGTAGACCTGTGAACTCAATTCAATCTTGAGGACTCCTATAAGAGACACTAAGTTTTTTTTATCTAAGTATCTAGGGGACTTGTATATGCATTTATATATTATGAATACATATATATACATTGCTTTCTCATAATATATGAGAGATTAAGAGAGAAAAGCAGGGGCATTGACAGCACCAATAGGATTCAAAGACTGAAAAGGAGAGGAAATCATGAACTTTGGTATATCTAGGCCTGTGCCTTATTGTTTCATAGTTCAACTCTCACTGAAACTATGAATTCAAGTCCTTTGAGCTGTCTGTGGTAGACAATGCTTCATCGTGGAGATAAGTGCCTGCAGGTCACCAGTGAAACACCAAACACTGAAAAGCAGCAGTGAAGTACCTCAAAAAAGAACAGGTAGATACATACACTCACAAAGCTCCTCTTGTGAAGATGCAACCTAGGCCAGCAAACAAATGCTGCTTATTTTCTTCTTTTTAAAGCTCAGAACACTCACAAAGTGTGAAATATTCTAAATGATACACATCCAAGATGCGTGAATCCTACTTACACTCTTCTTGACGGCTAAAAGTGTTATAAGGAATCAGCAGCACTTATGACTAAGTGGTCAAGTACCTCATTTGGTGAACAGCACTCCCGTTTCTCCTCCAAATATCCCTAAGTGCACCCAATACTGTAGATATCCTGGCTGCACAGATTGTAACTGAGAATCCACCCTCTGATTCCAGAGCCATTCAGGAAACAGCACGCCACTGTCACCAGTTGAATATAAGCATACCTAATTCTGCCAAGGAATTACAAATTACACAATCTCCAAACTGTTCCTTATCACACAACGATGTAACACGAAAACCCCATTCAGTCTTTCATTTTCTGGTTAAACTGCTGCTGCCATTGCAGGCTTCAATTCCCCCAGACTTCTTTGAAGACTCTGATTCTTTTGGATATGACATAATGGTGCCAGTTTGAAAGAGGCATAAAGTGCCCTCTAAAAATCTCTGTCCCTAATACATGGAAGCAATGAAGACAAAGTAACTAGAACACTGGGCAAAATTCCAGGATGAAGGCTATGGCAGACAGGCTTTTCTGCCCCAGTCAAAATTCCAGATTTTGACTGGGATTTTTATTCTTATTACTTCCAACACAGCTGTTCTTGACTGAAACCATTCTAATCTGTTGTTCCATTCTCCTTACCACTTCTTGTTTTCCCTGCTTCAGTTTTATTGACTACTTTTGGCTTATCCTGGATTCCCTCTCTTGTTGAGTCATTCAATCTGATTTTACAATTCACCGCTTCTCCTGCTCTTTCTCTTTACCCAGATGATTCAAGTCTTCACATTTCTATTACTGAATTCCTTTAGATGTTACTTAAAGAATTCTGCAGTCAGTTATGAGAAAACATTGATTTCAGCTGGACTCAATATCAGTCTTCTTATCAATACCTATCTTGTTTAGCAGAAGATCAATTTTCCACCTCAAGGGAAAAACAGATCTAAATGTTCGCCCAACCATGCAAATATTTGATGTATTTCCATAGAACCACCCAGAAGCCTCATCACATTATGGCAATGGATGTTATGGGCTTCACTTATAAAAACAGAATGAAATAATTAACGTTCAAAGAAGATGTGAGTTAACAGTATAAGAAATAAACTGTCACCCATAAGCAGATGAGGGTTCTCCTCTTTTCCATGAGATGCATGTTAGAGTTTTGCAGATGGATTTTATGTGAGAGCCCAAGTGAGCAAGTTGCGTTTGTTATCAGCAATTATCTGGTCACAACTGACACACACAAGAGAGTTGTGAAATTGAAGAAACCAGTGCATAGAGTCACAGAAAGCAGTATTAAGTTGGTTAATCAATTGATTTCTCTCTTCCCAAACCTAAAAGAAATAAAAATGCCTCTTTACATATTCTCTGGTTAAAGTAAAGAAAATGCTCCAAACTTTTTCAAAACGAAGATATCTTCAAATCTTTAACACAATGGAGCAGCTGCTACTGAGTTTCCTTGATGGGTATATTCTGTCATTAGGGAAATCAGAGGCCCTGCTAAATACCTTTTTTGTTTGGTTGTTTGTCAGCTCAAATACTGATTAGGTTCTCTGACAACCACATTGTTTGTTTTGCAGAAATACAGAGGGAAAAACCTTCAGTTGCAACTTGCATTCTGTAGAAGCAGTGTATACACTCAAAGATATTTTGTTAAACTCATTTTCAGTAGGAGATTTTACTATTATTTTAAAAAGCAATGTAGAAAAGTCCAACTTACATGATTCTTTCAGTATCCCTGCACAAAAATGATATAAAATCTATTAAAATATCTAAAGCAGATAGTAAGCTTGCAATTTTTACTCAGGAAATACCAAATTTGCAATTAAAGCATATTTTAAGTAAAACAATACTGAGTTCTAAAACTAAGCATAGTATTGAAAAAGATGATTCAGAGCATGAGCTATTTGACAAAAGAAACTTCAACAAAGAGGAGTTTGTGACAGAAGGGTAAGGGCCCTTTTATATCTTACCATAGCCTTGGATATAAATCAGAGCTGACCGGAACAATAGTATTTACATGGCAAGCTGTGAAAGCCTAAAGAGAGATTTCTCTACCTTCATCTGGAAAAACCCACATCCAAACACGCCATCTGCCATGGCCTGCCCAAAGCCAGTGTATCCTTGAGTGCTGTGGACATCCACAGGCACAACCAGCATGCAATTATCTCGTACCTTGCTCTTCTCAAATTCAGTCAGCGTAGAGTGGGATGAGGGAGGAGACACTTTATGCATGATTGCACACAGTCACATCCTAAACTATTATTTTTAAATGGCAATCCCAATAATAAACCAGCTTCAGATTATGGAATATATAAATTTTACTGAGAGTTAAAAGAGAAAATATGTAAAATTATCTGGGCAACACTGTTTTTATTTAGAAATTAACTAAGAATACATTATGCATCACATTATAAATATGCTCTGAATGAAATTTTGAAACTTCTAATGGCAGAACTCTGACATTGACTGCACCTTTTTAAAACTTTCGAAAATGTATTAAAATTTGCCTCTGAAAAGATAAGACAGAATATAAATTTAATGTTGAACATAATCCTTCTTATTTACTTAATTTATGCATTATTCTGTGTCAGCCAGTGATCATAAATATATGTCTATACAGTCTGTCCCTCAGCAGGAGAGAGAGTGAATAACAGTATTGCCATTACAACCTCTTGTGAAAGAAATATGTGGTTTACAAACTTCATTATAAAAGATATTCAAGCAGGTTTCAATGCTTCAAAGAGGAACTCTAAAGTGGAAAGGAGGTAGGTTATGATACTAGCTGAAAGTTCCATAAAACCAGGTTCTGCACTCAGAAGGGGTTGTATTTGTCATTTTACATGCAACAGAGAAAATGGAGATAGAGAAATGGAAAAAAGTGCTGTAAGAAGAGCTCAGCATTTCAGAATCTTGCAACCAAAGGCATTGACAGAAAGGGAATGGAAGACTGCAGACGTGCTTGAAGGCAGTGTGGACATCACTGATAGAGAAGACTGAAAGAGCGCAATGGCATCTTGGTTGGACTGATGGAGGAAGAATCAGAAACAGAAAAAGGTGGGAAGCATCCACAACCTGCTCAAATTAGCTGTGCAATTTAAAAGTAAATATGGGAAGGGCTTCCAGCACGCATCCTCCTGAGGTACTGCTCAGATTAGTTACATTATAGACTTCCTCTAAGTCTACCCACCACATCAATCCCCTCTGTTCCTCTCAGAAGACAACGGTGAGATGTTTGCACTGATTTAATGCATCACAGATGCAGCATGCATCCAGGTTTTGGAGCTAAAAAACAAATGCTTAACCATTTTTGTGATCCAGTTTCTCCTCCAACACCTACAGCTGTGAACATATTTTTCAATTTTTTTGTCAGTGTTTCTGCAAAGTACCAGAATCAAATCACCTAGAAAATGGCACCTTGAATTTACCCACAGCAGTAAAATAAGGGTGGCAGCAAACTCCAGCTTTTCAAATGTCTCAGTCTTGATCTAAGGGTAGGATATGATCTTTGTCAGGTCAATATTTGATCTGTGTGTGTAGATCTCAGCAGTGGCCATTGTGAAAGTGATTTCAGGTGCAAACATCTGTCTGGTTTACACCAACACAGTGTATTCCACATTGTGTAAGGGATGATTCTTCGGGTAGTCACAACCATAAAGTACAAAGCAAGATGCAAAATTTTTTAGGAGTTCTGTTTGTCTGATTTCACTCAGTACACAATACACACGTTGTGTGGAGAGTTTGACAAAATGCAAACCAAATAATCTATCTGCACTCCTTACATTACCTCTGTTTGAAAAATTACATTCAGTAAAACTGTTGAAAAGCAGCTAAAGATGTCAAAATCATTTACAGGCTAAACAGATCCCAGCTCAGATAACTCCATTGCAAGTAATCTAAATTCATCCCCATTATCACTTAAGTGAGCATTACGGCTGTTAGCAAACCCTACACAAATATTCAGATTTTTGTTTTTCCTGTCATGCTGAAGGTTATCTCCCCAGTTGCTCTGAAAAATCAGGTGACAACCATTTCCCATGATGCTTCAAGGGCTGTCAAACTGTCCATCAAACTGTCACCTGACCAATCGTTCCCATGGTTCTTTTAGACTTCCAGTATGATAAATTGAAAGGCACTATTATCTGCCTGTTGTGAAGAGGAACTGCTTAGGCTTTGATAAGATATCACTAGTCCCAGGTGAGAGGAGGCTGACAGCACATCAAGACAAGAAAACACATGGAAACAGTGAACACAGGAGCAAAAGGTTTACAAACATCTGTTGTCATTATTTATTACCCCTTTCCTTGGTTTTAGCTCTATCCTTGTTCCATGTCAGTTTAAAAAGAAAGACTTTCCTTTCTTCCCAGCCAGTCTTAACTACTGCTATTTTTAAACCAGCTAGTTGTAAAATGAGAAGTATTTTAAATGTGAAAGATATCTTTAATAAAAGGTTGCATTAGCTACCTTTTCTGATACATGTTGCTTTTACCATCATTATATTTGAAGTTTTATATGATTCTCATAGTGCAATTATGTCATATGAAAATGAGAAACTCTGTAAGATCTGAAGACTTTTTAAGCTCCACAGTTATTCTTTCACTGATATCTTGAGGCCAATCAGTTTTCTTGCCAGTATATCAGTTCTGTCCTTACAGAACTATCCAAAGTTAGCTGAAGATGCCTCAGAGCCAAAACAATATGTTGTTATTTATTGTGTGTTAATAAAAAGAAGCTGGTTGCTAACATCACCACCTTGTGTACAAATATTTGTTTGCATGCAGTTTTAAATTATTTTAGGCAGTGCTGTGATTTCCTTAGACAGCACTACAAAACCTCAGTTGCAAAAAAAGAACATTTAAATAAGTTTATAATTAAAAATTTAAAATATTTGAGCCCTTCAGGTTTGTTTAATCTTATGGCCATCTGAGTTAAGCAAGCTTCCATACTCTCTGGACAACCCTATTCACTGGAGCAAACAGCCCAAAATCCACAAAACAGGATTTCAGCAGTGGTAAATATACTTCCAAAACTACTAATAAAGGTAAAGTTCTTAAATAAAGTGCATTCAGCTAATTTCTAAAACCTCTTTTGAGAAACGATGGATTATTACATTTTGAGATACTTCTAACTTCCTCACGTTTTAAATATACACCTGATTTTTAAAACGGAAACGGAGTTTATCCATGGTTACAAAACACCCTTTATCAATAAGCATGATAAGATACTTCCTTCATGAGCTGGGTGAAAAAGGAACAGATATAGTAACCAATGAACTCCATAATATCAAGCTGATTTTGACAGGATGGTTTCTTCTATCCTTTTTCATATAGAAAATCACTTAGTGTCAAGTGTGGTAGCCGGAGAGGAAAAACAAGAATGAAATAACAAGGCATTTTCCCACTCTCAAATGAAAAATTCTACTGAGCTAAAATATTCTCTCAGTTATTGCTGACCTGCCAGCACACAGAGCAGTGCTCTCTGGGCACTTTTCAATAAAAAAGCACATGGTCCCTTTCTCTAGGTCATTATAATGGAAAGACATGGGAATATTGAAAAGAAAGAGACAAAATACTCTGAGTGGTTGAGGTGGTGGCTGACTATTTGGATAATCATGTTATATTAAACCCGTATTTCTTCTGTTTTCGCTAATCTTCGAAGGAGTGCATAGGGGGAAGGGACTTTTTACATAGTACCAGGAAAAAAGTATTTCATATATAGAGAGTGAGAGAGAAGCAACTCCACTGCATATGAGAAACTGGCATCTGAGCTACAGATGGGCAAACAAGTGGATGTCATTGGACAACAGCAGGTAAAAAACGGCAAAGCACAGCCATGTGGGACTCAGCACAGGGACAGAAAGCTTCAGTGTGGTGTAGGACAAAGGTGTGAAGGGTTTCAAAGATAGGCACAACAGCTGGATGATCTGAAGAGTGGGCTTGCACAGGCAGGTAAGAGTTCAGGTTAAGTGCTGACACATCCAGGAAGCTCCACTGAGGAAGAAGCTAAATATGAAGATAGTGCTCACTACAGTATTTTGGTACTACTCTCAGTAATGCCTTTAGAATTGATCCTACAGTAACAGAAAATCTGTCAGAAGCAGAAAGTCTTCTGCAAGGAGAAAATTTTAAACTGCTTAGATAATGTTGAAGTCAGCCTTAAATTGTGGGATTGTAAAATATTCTGACCACTGGAGTTATAGATTTTTCTCCACTGATCATTTACAGTTTGAAGGCAGAAAGCAAACATATGGAATACACAACTCTACAGCTTTATATTAATAAATTATGTTTACAGTGAAGAGTTATTAAAGGAGATAATGCACGGTTCTTTCTTAATAGCTTGGTTATACTTTGTTCACAGCTTGTTGCATTTACTTCCTGATAGGGAGTTTTGCTTGCACAGATTGTAAATGAAGAACAGGCAGGACTGTGGGAAACATCTGATCCTGAGCAGCTCCATACTCGCTGCCTCACGTGCTCTGACAGCATCCCCATATTCCAGTTCTTCACCTATTAAAATATGCAGCCCTTCGCAGTAGCCAACACATGCTTAATGAAGCATGAAAAAAACATTACCTAATCTCTGTTCTATATTTTATCTCTACTGTACAAGTTCTGTTAATAAATATAGAAAAAGTGTCACCAGCACAATTAAAAATGGAACTGATTTGCTTTTCCAAAGACAATAATTGCATTTGGCAGTGCTGTTGACATAGCACAGGTTAGTGTCCGAGAGCTGCTAAAATAGAGAAACAGGAAGTTAAAACAGGAGAGAGGTGAGCAGAGAGAGGTAGAAGGGCAAGGAAATTACTGAATAATGGTTGAGAAAAGATTGGCTCAGGTCAGCCTGAGAGACAGGAGGTGACATAGAAGAGGCAATAGTTGATTATACAAGTTAAGTCTGCTATGGTAAAAGTTCATGAGAAACTTTCTCCAAAGGTAAACCAAAGGAATTTAGGTGCAGTCACACAGGAATACTCAAAGAACTCAAGTTCACCAGGAGTTTTCCTAGTCTTAATCTCTGGGTCATTCTGTTGCATTGAAGGGAGAAGCTGCTTGGCAGTGAAAACAGAGCTTTGTCATTGCATAGGATATACCATGGCCAAAACAGGCGCTAAAATGGCAGACCTGGATCATCCCCCAGTTTGGGATCCTGTTTCAACGTTGTCTGGTCTAAGACAGTAGAATCTCCCTCTCTTTGGAACAAAGAGCTCTGCAGCTCACTGTGACCCACAGAGCCCTTGCATGAACCCTCCACTGCAGTCCAGCACCCACGCCAGGAGGAGACCAACCATCTCTCAGAAGTTATTTCACAATGGTTTGAGAGGATAAGGCAGTGGCTATAACCTAAAGGTACAGACAGCAGCACGTGATGTCATTGGGTAACCTGCTGTGTAAAATTACAGGATATTAGCTGGTCTTTAGTCACAACTTACCCTTTCATTTTTCTTTTGCAGTAAATGCAAGGTAGATTGCTTCTGTCTCCCTGGATAGACTACCTCGACTGACCTCCTATTTACCATGGATGGCAAAGCCTGGAACATGGTCAGACATCTCAAAGCAGCTGACACACCCTGGTTTGGTATTTCCAGTATTTTTTTCCAATACTTTGCAACATTTTCACAACATTTTCATGCAAACACATTTTCACTTTGACAGATCCCTCTGGGTTTACAAACCTTCCGGGCTTCTGGAAGCCCGTATGTACAAATAGCTTGTGCTAACATATGATCCCAGCCATACCATGGAGGTAGGCCAAAATCTTGCTAGAGAAATAGCAACTCAGTGAAGAAAATATAAGAATAAGAATTGCCATCCTAAGTAACCCAAAAACCTCAATGTTAATACTTTTGAAAGACTCTCTCCTTTTGGACCTTGGCCCTGCCTATATGTACAAGCAACTGAATGGAGGCAAATGTAATGGGACTACTCATGCATAAAGCTAGTCACATGCATTAACGCTGGCAGGAACAAGGACTTTCTTTTCATACTTACACTAGTGGATAGTAAAAGAAATGCTGCTCAAAGAAATCCATCAACTAATTCAAACTCTAAGCTAGCTACTTCAGAACCCAGTACAATGGCCACACTCAATGAATCCATTGAAGACCTGGAGACGAAGTAAAAACAGGTTGCTTTTTGAAGAACATTATGAGATCAATACAGTGCTGTGGATATTAGGAAAAGTCACTTTCATAAAAAGGAAATTGCACATAATGTAACAAAACAATTGCTATTTGGAAGGCCCTGAAAAAATGGAACAATGTAATATGATATTTCTTAACTTCATTTCCCATCCATTGGAGAAATCATAACAATAAAGTTTTCTACATAAGCAACTTTATGAGCTGAAAGAAGAGAATGTATAATTCCTTTCCATGGACTAAGCCAAAAGAAATGAAGAAAAAAATTGATTCTTCTCTGTTAGCCTCCTGTGTAAAATTTTTCTCCTTATCATCTCATCTAGTCATATCTTTCTGCAGTTTGAATTACCCTCTTTTCCTCAATCTGGTAAGGCAGTGAAAGGATGTTTGTTCTGCTAATTAACTTTATTACCCTGATAACTCCCTGCAGCCTTTGACGAAAACAATTACCGTTCCTCCTTTTTTTTTTTTCCCCCCACTGGCAAAAAAAAAAAAAAAAAAAAACAAAAAAAAAGAAAAAAAAAAGAAAAAAAAAGACGACTATTAATTAGAAACGAGGCCCCGGTCCCTGCCATGTTAGCCTGCCACGTTCTCAGACCCTCGAGCGGGATAGCATTACATTGTCAGTAGTAATTTAGCTCTCATCTGTCTCTGCTAATTATTGTCACATTCATCAAATTCATCAACAAAAGTGCTCTCAGAAGGATTGCATATTTGCAGTTAATACAGCATAAACTGGTATTACCCATCACCACATTTGTGATGATGAGAGGGACACAACTTATTCATCCCTAATTAGAGCAAGCTGGGTAATTAATTATACATTCCGCCTTATTACTTCTGAGTTCCCAGATATTGTTTGTCTAAAAAGGGGGAGAGAGAGGAAGAGAGAGAAGCCTGAAAATTAAAAAAAAAAAAAAAAAGGAAAAAAAAAAGAAGGGGGGAGAGAGAGAGGAGAGAGAGAGAAATGTGTGATGTGTTTTGTCACATGTGCTATGCCATAATTCCCACCTGACAAACTAGCTGAATCAGTAGAAAATTGCAAGTTGTCAGCAGCAGAATAAACTGCTGTAATAGCTGATTAATGATCAACACCTGTGACAGGTGCTACATGGGACTGTAAACTTGGTGTGATTAACAGTCACCGGACGAATAAATATTAGTGACAGTCAGTGGAGAGCGAGTTTGTGTGTTTTAACAAATCTCACACATTACAGTTATTGATATTTCCAGCGTAGGCATTTTCTTTTTGGTAATTATCTGACAACACTGGAAGAGTGTTTTAATCTAGCATGTTTGTTTCTCTTCTGTGCATTTGTTTCAGAGTTCAAAATGATGTTTTGACAAGATGACCTAGCGGAGTTCAAAACTGCAGACAAATTTAGAAGTCACAAATACTTTGTTCTATGTCCAGCTTGCAGCAACACTCCTAAATATTCTTCCAAGGAACTAAATATACACATATTTAAGCCTACATTTATAAAAACATAAATATTATATAAATATACATATATATTTATAGAGATACATTTTCAAACCTGTAATTCTAAGAGTCAACCCAGTTTTGTTTCTTATATCAGTGGTTATGATATATACCCAACTGCTATGGGAAATTCAGTACTTCTTTCATTCTACCATCAGAGATGCATGAATCTCTTCTGAAGGACAACTTCATACTCATTAATTTAGACTTACAAAATTCCTGTAACAATGGGGCATTAAAGTTATCCATTTATGCAATTGCTCTATGATCAGCACAGTGGTAATAATCAATTCTCAGACAGAGTTATATCAGGATACTCTTTGGATAGCATAACTACATTTTTCATCCTCGTGCATGGTTACAGATATGCTGATTAGGTAAAATACATATTCTTATGCAAAAAGACATGTATTAGAAAGTGAAAAGACATGAACACAGACTCAGAGAAGCCAGTAAATGCAGATTTTGGCACCAATTCAATGTTTTCTCAAACTCCAATGTCACTGTCTTCTTCTAACAAGTCCTTTACCAGCCCAAATAAAAATGAAACAAATCCAAAGTCACAACTTCAGAGTTTCCCAGGTGCGTGTGAAAGAATTTAATAGTTGGTCAGCTGTACCTAATACATCACTCTGCCCACATGACAGCTCAGCTATGTTAGGCACTAAGATTGGTCTACTAGAAAAATAAAGCTCAGTATTTTTCTCAGAACAACTTTGGATATAGCCAGAAGCAATTAAATAAATGTCATTAAATACATCCTAAATGCAAAGATTTACCTGTATCATGTAGCACATCAGAAGACATGGGAAGAAAAAAGAAAGGTAAAGAAACTACTGCTCATGGCAGTTAACAATATATATCCTTTCCTACAGTACAAAATATTCCAGTCATTTGAAGCTTTAATAGAAAACCCTGAACACACAGAACTGTCCTGTTGCTTCTCCTACCAGACTCAGCCATACATCTATATCAACCAACAGAATGTTTTTTTCCATTCCTATGTTTTATAATAGTAGCAGAAAAAAAGCTTTCATTCCTCGGTCTAATTGATTTCAAACCTGCTTTTAAACATAAACTGTCACACAAGCTCTTCTTTCAGATGCAGACAACTGTGGGGAAGGGCTGCATAAAAGGGTGGCCTTTGGGTCACCTGAGAACCAACCACTATGAAACAACTTTCCATGAACTTCCCAGTCATTCTTTTACTGTTGAAATAAGAACAGTGGAGCAACTTAGGGAGAAAACAACACAAATACTAGCTCCATAACCCTAAAATTGAATAACATTTAAAAACATCTAATATTTGTCCATTAATAACAAAAAGAAGGTGGGAACAACCTCCAGCCAACACTTAATGAAAATATTATTTCTATTTTTTTTTCAAGTTCCCATTTTCATTTATTCCTGCATCAGAAATATAAAAGCCCTGACCAATGCATTTACAAAAATGCACAGAGATGAAAATATATTTTTGTGGATAACAGTTTGTTAGGTAAAATACTTTTGTCCTCTGATTAATCTTCAGTGTAGCAACCTGAAACGCAGAAGTAACGGCTTGAAAGCTTTATGCAAAACATATGTAAATTTGTTATGCTTTAGTACAGATACATCTGAATAGGCAGCAGTGCAGTGAGCCAACAGCCCAGGAAGGAGGCCAACCCCACATCCAGATGCCACTGAGAGAGAGACGCTGTGTGGCATCAACGCTCCCAGCTGCCAGGCTCACCATGCATTTTTTATAGCATTTGACTGTAGCAGAATAAGGCCTTGCAAAGCTCTCTGCTGATAAATAATAATAACACACAGAAGCAATTTTGGGAGTATAAAAAATCTAACAAAAAAAATCTTAAAATAAATATTTTCCTACTGGAAATTGCTAACTGTCTGGAAATTGCTTTATGACTTTATCAAACCAATAAGCCAATACAAGTCTCAAAAATTATGCTGAATTTGTCAATTTTTATAGGTGATTTTGCATCTTTCAATACTATATTTCATGTAAGTTTATGAAATTGAATCCGCTACCAGTTCTATATACAGAAATGTAAGTTTATTCTTTAAAATGTAGGATGGATATAAAACTCACATGAAGGGATCAATTTACTTTAATTTGCTGTGCTTTAGAACAATTTGTAATTTGAAATGAATGATAAAAAAAAAAAAGAAAGAAAAATGGAAACCATGAAAAGACAATAGCATAGCAAATTAATCAGGCCTGAGACCAGAAGAAGAGGAATTCCTCATTCCTCTGTAAATTACCAACCTTGTCATTACTCTTCTCTTAATATGTTGCAAATCTGATTTAGCAAACAATATTCATCCATTCTTTAAAGTAGAGCAAGACAAAAACCACAAACAAACAAACACCTAAACAAATTTCACCAGGAAAGCAGCCATTGATGAACTATCTGACCCCATTTAACTAAAATAAATTTAGGATTACAATTCAATATCACTCTAAGTCCTACTGTTCAGCCTACGAATCAACCATAAAATAGGCTTCAAGACAGATATCCCCATGTTCTACAACAGTTCACCAAAATTTTTAGAGTAGCAAATTTCATAAGAGAATTTCAGATTATTCATTGGTCTGAAGAACATGTTATCAAATTTCATGTGGAAATGAATGGGTGCCTGAAGAAAAACCACTGAATTCAAAAGCAAATCCTTTCTTATCTTGTAAATCGCACAAGAGTGATGAAGAATTATCCCCCCCCAAATTACAGTCAACTGCAGATGATCTTCACCCTGGATCTGCAGCATTTGCAAACTGCTCTCTTCCCATTCATTTCCAAATGTGAGGGAAAACATTTGTCAGAGAAGGTCGGTGTCACAAATCCTAGAAATCTGTTAGGAAATCTTACTTGCTTTTCATGGCTATTTCTAGTAGAACAGAGTAAGGACAACCAGCATAAAATCAGAACAGGAGGAACAAGCTGTCTTTACCACTTTAAAAGTGAAATAAAAATTACTGATCGCTGAACTGTATTCTGGGACATCTCGGCTTTTTGCAATTCTTTCTACACTGTAAACCATGTAATTTTATCAGCGTATCAGCATCACACACGCATAAGACTTCCAAGATATTAACTTGATTCCTTTGTACAACTCCTTTCCAGAATTCATTTGCAAAGCATCTGCATCCTCTAAAGGGGGAAAAATATATGCAATTCACCTGATGAAGATAGAAAATTGTAATTACAGACCATCCAACAATTTTGATAATTTCAGCAAGACAACCCGCTGAAAACTACATCTTTTAGTTTACAAAATGCTGTGGAGCTGTGTCTGTGGTGCAGAACTGCACAGAGAGGAAAGAGGAAGAAAACCCAGCAGTTTTGGTACAGGCTTGCCTGTTCCCAAGACCTTTCTGATACTCCTTATGGGCTGAAACCTCCGTGAGGTGAGACCCCACTGGTTCATTTAATTATTAATAGCAGCTTTTCAAGTTCACATGCATGAAAAAGTTCATACCTTTTGCTTCCCAGAAAATCTGGGTGAGTAGCTATACCCAAATGCCACAGAAAATAAGCACTTCAGGAATACATGATGCCACTATGGAAAGGTAGCCAAGGGCAGAAACTTTGTCAAATTTTTGTATTTGTCAGATGGCTGCCTACTTTTTCCACAGTTTAAGGACTCCTAACTAATCCAATTAAAGAGATGAAGTCCAATATATCATCTAATTTTGAATGAGTGGTCATTTCCAAGACAGAATCAGATTTTAGCATGTTTTCTGTATATTTTCCATCTGCACATACATGTTGCTTATTACCCTTCAATGCTGGACATTCAAAGAAATATTTTTAAACAGAAGGATCAGCATTTCCCCCAGATGTCCTTATTAAAGAGATGCAAATACATTTTCTTTAACAGCAGCATTAATTGCTTTACAGGCTTCAATATAAGTGTCGTCATTGACGCATCATCCAAAAAAAGACTTGCACACACAAAACACTCATCGATGGAGTCAGCAGTTAAACACACGAGAAATTAATGGTACAGCAGAGACATGACAAGGCACTGGTGAAATTCCTGGTAACTGTGTGCAGGGTAACTGAAATGGCAACTACACATCTCACACTGTGAAAAATACAGGAAACAGTAAGTGGCCAAAGTCGAACCTTAGTTACACCAACACGCACTGGGATAACACCACCGGCTTCAGTGAGTTATTCCGGATTTCCATCCACACATCTAGTGTTCCTCTCCTTAGCAGTCAACAGCCTAAGGAGGCAAACATCATCCTCCATATGATAAATACTCCCCAAATGATACTTCATTTATACTTTGTAATTCTTCACACAACTTGATTTTTTCAATACCAGGATGAGAAAAGCATTGTTGATGAAATGGGTTTTCCAGAAGTGAGTCATGTTGAACAGTGCAGGGAAAAGTCATCTGGGAGAATGACTAATGCTTTGAAAAACTAACTTAACAAATATTGATTATGCTATTATTTTTAGGAAACAATATTTTTATGAAAATAAGAACATGAATCTATGGAATATGAGAAAAAAATAGTATTTATCTGCCTTATGGTTGGTGTTTATGTTTAGGAGATGACATACAAACACAAGACAAAATCAAACTGCAAATTGAAAAAGGTCCTCTAACAAATCAGGGAGATGGATCAGGCAAAACCAGAAGCTTTTGCTATTTTGCAACATGTTCTTCACCTTCTTCTCCTGACCACACCATGTTCTCAGAATAATGACATTTAAATATACAAAAATGCAAAACAATGTTGAAAAGATTCTATGTGTGCCTGCAATTTATATCTGTGTGCCTGCACATTTATATCTGTTACCCCTCTCCACCAATACTCTTTTCCACTAATTATTTTTTATTCACTTATTTAAACTGCAACCGGAACAGTATAAATATTCTATTTGTTCTCATTACATGTTTCTTGAGTAAGGAACACTCTGATTTCATTTTCACCAGAGATTTCTCAAAATTTTCTTGTAGAATAATATAAGCATATGGATACAGTATTTAAAGAGTTTCCCTAATACATGTCCAGCTTTAGATTTTAACTTCATTTACAATCACAATATAAAAAGGACACAGGCCAAAGAAATCAGCAAACTAATGTTGCTTGGATTACAATTAGACCTTGCCGATTATTAAATATTTGTTTAAAAAAATCACTAATATATCTAAAAACACAGGAAGTTAAAAAAATTCTGATGTGTGTTTTGATGGCTATAACCTCTCAGCATTGAGACCTATAAAGCTTTGCAAACATTAGGAGCCAAATTGGGTCCACTAGGTATACAGGAACACAAGGAGGCTGAGAGAAGACACAAAGAAACTGGACATAAGAGGGAAGGTGGTGCCTGGGCCAGCCCTTGCTCTGCTGCAGGCAGGGAGGTGATAGAGAGGGGAGTATTAGACAGCCCTCAGACAGTTCTGCACAGAAACCTCTGTTTATTCAAAGAGAAATGCACTTCTTCTGCCACCCAAGGCACATCAAGCCCTCCAAGTATTGTTGGTATTTCAGAAACATAACAGATTACAAATGTATTTTGGACTGCATTTCACTGGATGCTTAATGTGAACTGCTTTCACTTTCATCACAACTATTTTTAAGGTTGCAACAATCATTAACACTACATTTTAAACACCCTACTGGAACAGGCTTACAGGATTTTAAGGAAAGTTCCTTTAAGAGTATAATTTACCAAACAAAATATTACCTGTAAGAGTTTGGTAGAAAACAGCATTTCAATTTAAGCAGTAGACTACAGGAATTAAAATGTCATGGAATTTAATGAAGTATTACACACCTTAAGATGTCCTGGAATGTTTAAGAGAAAATATAGAACCAAAAATGGGATCCATTTAACCCTCATTAAAAAACCCAAACACAACTGCCTTCATTATAGCAATCTTTATTTTCTGGAACAACTTCCAAATAATCATGCCTAATTTTGTTGGAATATTTTTTAATAGCTTTCAAAATTATTATTAAAGAACAAAACTAAAATGTGAGTAACAAGGTTCAGCTGAGGGACACAGAAGAAATAAGCCACATCTCACCTACACCAGTATCTTCCTCTACCCAAACAAATCCCAATTTTTCCTCATAAAAAAGCCCAGTCAAAGGAAGTTTACAATGACACTCAAAAGCAAACAAATGAATGACCACCACCAGCAGCATCTCCTTATACTCTAGGGTTCCTAGAAGAAAAGTCATCCTCCTGGGACACTGAATAGCCACAATTGCGGAGCAATTGGGGCCAGGAACAAACACCAGTGAAATCAAAGCCCTCTCCAGACCACCAACCAGCCTGGGTCTTGCACTGGCTTTCATGGAAAGCTCCAGCCAGTTTTGCCTCCTGTCTTGACACACACCTGCTTCCAGGAGGGGAATCTTAGTTTTTTAAAAAATCTTATTCTAGTATAGCTTGCACCAACATCACAGTTTTAAATAAGCACATATTTAACAGATAGATGATTCAGCTCTGTTGACATTTCCTGAAAATTCCTTATTTGCGATAGGAAAACTATAAACTATTAAGAGATACCTCTGAAGAGGTCAGAATGACCACTTGTGAGTGGGGAAGAAAACAGAGACAGAACTTTTCTATTCTTTTATCTGGAGGGACAGAAAGGGAAGGAAGGGGTCAGATCTGCAGTCAGATTTCCTGAGGATTCAGATAGGAACTGATCGCAGGGATGATAGTGATTGCTATGCAAATTTTATATCTTAAGATTGTGATTTAGAAAATAAGACAACATGGTAATACAAAAGAGATGATTACTTTGAGTCAGTTGTACATTTTACCCACAATAAAAGGGTACAGCTAGACTTCCAACTGAAAATATTTTCCATGTGATATAGAGAAATAAATAAAATGTAACTTTATTTTTAGCATTACTTTAATGGACATGCTAATAAATGCATGTGCATATTCCAGATTAATCTTTAAAACAGTGACTTTGTTCCTCATTCTCCAATTGGTTTAGACCAATTGTTACACAGAAGCAAGTATATTTTTTATGCTATTTATACCCTTAGAAAACTTAGCACAATTGGAGTTATTGTAAAAATTAGCACTTAGGTTTTACTAATATGAATATAAAATTTCTTAGGAATGTTTTTACCCTACCATATAAATTAAGCTTAAATTTTTTATGTATTAAGACAAGCCACTGAATATTTATTCACATTGTAGCTAAAGGAATCAGTAAAAATGCTAAATATAAAACATACGCAATTTTAAGATGGCATTGTACTTCTGAAACATTTTGGTAAGAATATTAGGAATATCTTTTTCCAATGAAGACCTAACAGCGATGTTTTGAAGAATGACAGTGTGATCAGTCAAGGAATCTGATTTTTGAATTCTTGTCCAAACAAGTCCAATCTACATATCATTATTGCCTTCTAAAAAGGGAATTCAATGGGAGCGATGCCTCTGTAAAAAGTGAAGAACTAAGCAGTAGAAGGTACTATTCTAAAGCTTTCAAATTTTAATGACATACATTATTTTTCCAAGGGAACAGAGTCCACGGTTTCATTCTTTTCCTTATTAAACTAGGTAGGAAAAAAGCTGATAGGTAGTGGGGCACATACATTAACATTATGTTGGTTTAAAAGGTCATTCTGAATGAAGGTTCAGCCCTTGAGCCCCTGAGCAACTGCTAGAGGTGGTGAGTGCACTCATTCTTCAGGAAGCCAAAGGCAGAGGGAGGGGCTGCACACACTTCAGGATCTTTGAAGGCAAAAGTCACACCTAACCCAGATAAAAAATTACATTTATTACATTAATTTTGGTTTGAAAGTCTAATAATTTAATTTTCCACAGTGCATAGTTTGCAAGTGCAGGCAACATGGCTACGTCTTCCCAGTCTTCTCTAAGAAGAAAGAGCACAGAACCAACGTGCAGCTCTGGTTTCATAATTTATGTAACCCATAAGACAGGGACACAAGGTAAGGGCCACCTAGGCCCAGCTCTGTCAGACTTTTTTATGAATATCAGTGGCTCATGAATACAAACAGTTACGGGAAAATAAAATTTATAAAACCTAGACCTGGGAACAAAATTCTCAGAGATCAACAACTCCAAAAGAATCTAGTGTCGCATTCCTAAGAATGTCAGATTAAACTAACATGTGCCAGTCAATATTGGTACACTGTGACCCTTGATGCCTCCTAAGCAAAACTATTAAGTCCAACATTTTCTCCTGTAAGCACTTATCTGTAAGGATGGCTAACATGTCCTCTAAAGCAGATATTGAAACTGATTGGACAATAGGTAGATACCAGACAGGGGCCTGGGGGCCGACCTCTAGAAATAGGGGGAGAAAATCTTAATCTGCAACACAATGCAGCTCTCTTGAAACCCTATCATTTTCACTTCCCATGTGTCTGCTGCCTGACTGTGAATGGATTTGAAAAGGAATGGTTAGTGCTGAAAATTGGATCAGAGCTAACATTCTCTCATTTTTATCAGCAGCTGCCAAAGGTCATCTGACATAATAGCTGATGAATTCAAGCCCAGTGGATTTCATTTGCAATTTTCAATTTACTGAGGCCTCCAAACCCCACAGTGATAAAAGCTTCCCCTATCGTGGCCTGTCACAAACATCAAGAAACTGCACAAACCCACAAGAAAGAAATAGGAGAAAGCTGTGCATCATCACAGTTACAGATAAGGAGAACAGGAAGAAACAGTATCATGTAGAAAGGTGTGGAGCAGCATGTGTGGTTGAGTTTCTAAATGCCAATTGTAATGAGAAGACTATGAAGAGCAATCAAATAACTTCTACAGAATAACATCGTGGTTCCCTTCCCCCCCCCCCCTTCAGTTTGAAAATTGCCTTCTAATCTCTTGCTTGACATCCTGAAGATAAAAGTGAAAGTGAAAAACCCCTGTTTATTTAGACATGGAAGTATTGTACCAATGATATATTTACTGTAGTTTTGATTTACAAATTCATGCTATTAAGAGACCTATTATCTGAGAAACTGTGTCAGTGCAAAATAAGAAATGCTTTTGTTCGCTGGCAGATGGACTGTAGATCTTTACTCCTGATCCACAGGGAACACAAATGAACTCCAGTCCATGGGTTTTGGAGGTTTCAGAGTCTACTCATCCACAGACATACATACATACAGAGACTTTTCCATATGCAGAAGCTAACTACCTTTGCCCCAGATCTTTATCACATTGACATTGTAAGAAATTTGCCTGGGATCCTGTTTCAAGTGATCAGAGAAAATAACTAAATAAATCCCAAAGTCTTTCATACTGGAAGAAACGTCTTTTACTAAAAGGCCAAATAGATCGTATTCTCTGCCTGTCCATGACTACAGGATGAAAGAATTTTTACAGAAGAAGCTACTGTTTCACACCTAAATGCCAAAAAAATTATTTCCAGAGCCAAACACCCATTTTCAAAGTACCAGTTCAATCCCAATAGCAGCAGCATTTGAGGCTACCATCTCCTACGTTTCTGACTTTACTTTCAACTCTACTAGACATCGCAGTAGTACAAACTCAAGTTTCTCCTCTCAGTAATCTCAACAATAAAACCAAGTCAAACAAACAGGAAACACAAATAGTGCCAGCTGGAATCTACTTGGACTCTAAGCCAAGGATGCAAATAACTCAAAGGTAGTTTCTACAGTGAAAAGCTCTTGGTATGGCAGAAAACATAAAATCAGAGGAACGCCAAGCACAGAGACATTATACGGTGAATAATGGCACATTATTCTGTCTTTGGAATAGTTCAGCTTGTCTTTCAAAAATTTATGAAGACCTCAAAAAACTGAATTGTTTATGATGATGGGATTTTCTATTGATTAGATGTAAACAGATAAGTAGTTCCTCTAAGCATTGGCATTTGAGTTTATATAACTATTAATATCATAAGAATATTTACAAAGATATTTTTCCTTATTGAGCCTGATCATGGCAATTTCTTGACTATTTCAGAAAGGGGTTTTTTAAGGTGGTGACAAAGAGACTCTGTAGATAGACAGCACTTCAAGGGAGAGGGAGAGTATTGCCAAGGTAATCCACCACAGAGCTGGTGCCTTCAGATGTGCATAAAGAGCTACACATTGTAGCAGCACTGAAAAATGTTATAGCACTAGCACTGCCATTTCTTTTCAGCACCCAAAAATATACTTCTTTCTGTAAACCAAAACAGGCCCAAATATCTTATACTGTAAATAGAATTATATCCTGAACAGAAGAAAAGGGGAAAGATGAAGTAAGGGTTGTGAAGAAAATGTCATGACTGTCTAGAGATGAGAACATGCATTTTAATTTTTTATTTTGTTTCCAGTATGAGTTCTGATCTTCATTTCTTATTGCTTCTTGTATTGAATCTTTCCATTCAGTTTACCACAAAACACCAAACAAAACTAAAACAAATCAAAACCAAAACAACTGCAAAAAAAAAAAAAAAAAGTCCCCAGAAGTCTCCAGACTCCCCAGTTCCCCAGTTTATACAAGAAAGGCAGGCAATACTGGCCCTCCCAGGAAAAACACAACAATTTGCTTTCAGGCTGGGATTGGCTTTGCTTTACAAGATTTACCACACCTGGTGCCAGCAGATAAATTAATACCAGAAATTAATAACAGTGCCAACAGCTTTGTTAGCATTTACGGTGCCAGCAGGGAAAAAGATCGTGTCATGTAACTACTCCATTCCGTATTGACTCAAAATGGTCCATATCACATTATGATTGGCTAACTCTCCTAGAAAGCTGCAAGTCTGCCATGTGTCTGTTCAGTCATTAGTCCTTTTCTTCTTCTACCATAAAGGTCTACATGTGAGAATCAGAAACGCCTGGGATCTAACTCTCTCTGGCATGGTCAAATATACAGCCTTGACTAAATCACTTTAGCTAAGGGCTTCAATATGCTCTCTGCAAACTGTGAATAAAGTCATCAGTGCACCGGTAGAATTAATGCTTGAACAACTGATGAAGTCATATAGGGGTTAAGTATCTCTGAGCATTCACTCATGAGTGATTTGTAATGATCACAGCAGAGGCAGTTTCTGGCTTCTTCTCCTTCGAATCACTCACGTCTCAAGTTCCAGAATGGCTTCACATCTCTTTTGAAAGCAGGACACAGCTGGCAGGAAGATAATTCTTTGGGAAAAAGAGCCTTGTATTGGTGGAGTGAAGTCTCACCTGCTGAGTCTTGGTTAGAGAGAAAAGACAATGAGGGAGAAGACTGAAAATATGCAACCTTATTCATCATCACCAAGTTCTCAGTTGTTAACTGACAAGTTCATACATGAAAGACTTAGTGAAAAACACTTGACACTGGAAAATCAGATGATTTTACCATGCAGAATTAGCAAAGATATGTTACTGGAAAAAAAGTTATTAGAAGCATTGCTATGTCTTATATAGAGGATAAAAATGCAAAACATTAAATGAAAACTGGTAAGTTAAAATGTACTTTTCATAGTCAGCCATTGTGTTATGACCACAAGCTACAGCTGAGCCGATTAGAACATTTACTGACACTAAAACAACGTAGATTAATGCACAGCAGAGGAGTTATTAGTCTGGCATAACTGAACACATTACTCAACAATATAACCAGTCTATTTATAGTAATTCCATTTGTATTAGAAAGATCATGTTTAAAATTATGTGATTTAATTCACTCTTACATCAACCTTTTCATTTTAACCAGCAAATTATTATTTCAAAGCATTTACCATCCATCTATTTTAAATAAATCCGCAAAAATAATTTGGGGTTATAATTTGCTTAAATTCTTCTACTTTGTAAATGTATGTGAAACTTTACTTATGAATAACAGAAACTGATACTACATAGTGTCACTGAAGTGTCACTTCTGTTCAACTCTGAAGGTGATCTGTGATCTCTGCAAGAAACAACACTTGCTTCAATAGATGTGGAGAGAAATAAGAGTTTTGCTCCTGGTAAGAAATAATGAAGTATAATAAAAGAGATCCAATCCAGGGACTGACTGAGGGATCCCACTTCCTAATGAAGCAAATGACAACTGGAAAAATTCATCTTGTAGGATCTGGCCCTGGGCACTGACAAACACGCTGTGGAAAGTCTGTCTGACTTCAGCAGAGTAAGATTGGAAAGAAAACAATTTTCTTGCACCACTGTCTTGCCTGATTCAGTTATCAGCGTCTGATCTTGCAAGGCATCAAGCACCCTCCTGTGAGGTCCTCCAGCTCCCACTGAGATCATCAAAGGGAGCTGAGGATACTCACTGCCAAGCAGGACGGGACAGTGAGAGAGGAGAACGCCACATGTAAGGATGGGCTGGCTCGAGCCAACAGTCACTCCAAACAGTGAGACCCTGTTAGTGACACCAGAGTGACACATTGATCTGGGATTGTAGGGAAAATGCTCCCCGGCTGGTGAAGGTTTGTTACAGTGACAGATCTAGCTTAGATTTTACTGTTCATTTTACTGTTGTTGTAGCAATGGGGTTCTGGTCTTAGGGCTCTCCTCCTTCAACTCCCAAGTCTAAAATGTCATCAGAGAAATGAGTTTGTCTGTTCTGTTTAGCCTTTCTATCATACTATCAAAGTGTGAATCAGAAAAACATGCACGGATCATCTATTACAATTCACAGATGCATTTCATAATCTGCTCCTTCTCTTCAGCAAACTGAACACCACCATGGCACAGTCTGCATCACTGACTGCCTCCAACTGTACTTAGATATTATACTGATGCTTCAGGAAAAACACACCGCTAAAATTAAACAGATATTTCACACTGTATCGTCAGTCTTGGAGAGAAACGCTGCTAAAGGCACGACCCATATCAATGCTCCATTTAATTTTAGGAATAAAATCAATGTGCAATATTGTTCACAACATTGACATTAGAAATAACAGAAACCTCCAACTGAGAAACTTGAAAATGTTACTATTGTATTACCTAATTACTAATGCTTATCTAAAGTAAACTAAAACTGTTTCTTTGCATCCACAAAGTGACTTGAGAGGCAACAGGGGATGCAGGCAAATGTGACTCAGTGTAGGAGATAGAAAGAGGTTGTCCAGTTTTCTCAGTAATAGTTTGGATAACTTTCACTTTAACAGTGCTTATCTACTAATTATAAGGAAATATAGTTTAGATCCATTTTATGAAATACTCTGAGAGTTTTTGAGTATCCAGAGTTGCTATTTACCTGAGCCATAAAGTGAGGTTTGGCATCATAAACGAGAGCATGTCAAATAAGAAGAAGAATTAAAAATTATATAACAAATACCCCCCTCCCCCCCAATATTTTCATTTTCCTTCACTATCTCAGTTGTACCTTTTAATAATTAACTACATACTGGTTTCTGTTGCAATAAATGCCAAGAAAGTAAATAAGCAATAGTTTCTCAAAAAAGGCCTGTTTTTTTTCCTAACTATTTCAATATACTTCTTTTAATGTTAATAAAAAAGATAATTTCACACAATGTAGAGTCCATTATTAAGTGAAGTCTGGAAAACAAAATGTCAGTTAGAGTTTTCTTATTTCCATATAGGTTATGTTAATAAAAATACAGCAACTTCTCAAATGTATGTGATTTACTATTTTAAATAATAACATTTCTTAACACTTCACAGAAGCAGAGAATATAATAATTTTACAGATGAAGAAACTGAGTCTACAAGGAATATAAAGTATTCAGCATCACTTTATAAATCCTTAACTGCAAAGTCTGAAAAGTAACAATCAAGTAAATTATCAAGCTATCCTTCTTCCAAATTACAATTATAGCTGCAAATTTTAACAAGAAAACCAAATTATGAGGGTTTTTTCCTCCATCAATAAAATTTACTTCTATTACAAAAAGTTTTACTGGAAGGAAAACATCTAGATTAAGGCTATAGCGTATGATTCACATCTCTAAAAGCTTGAGAAAAATGTAGTCCATGGCTGAGAAGCCCATATATTTTAATGAGGGCAGTGTTAATTTTTCATTTAACAAAGCTTTTTCATCACTTATGGAAAAAATAGACAATCAGGATTTATAATAAGATAGAACTTTGCTTTGGAAAATCTCAGGTTTTAATTGGTTTGGTTTCTTGTTTTGTTTTCTGGGGGTTTTTTTGGGTATTCCCCCCTCCCCCCCCCAACTAAAACCCCTTGTTAAAAAAAAAAAAGGTAAGATGTCCTTGGTGAATTCTAGTGGAGAACGCTGGATTTTCTTTTTCCTTTTTCCATTCAAGGTTCAATTATTATGATTATTTCAAAGTATAAATTTTTTTAGTTTTAGTTTTACTCTACCCTAATGGTAAACTGTATAATAATAATAAAAAAGAAAACACTGCAAGTATTTTTGAAATCTTTTGTCCCAGCTTTGCCTATGAGATTTTGGAACCATTGAAATACTAATACAGTTTACAAGATCTCACAGAGGTTATTAATAGAAATTGTAAGTTCCTTTAATTTCCTATTGTCAACCATTATATGAGTCATAATGTGACAATCGCTATTATAGATAGGACAGACAGAAAACTTTTTAAACAGTCAATTCCCAAGTGTTCAAAATGTAGAGAAATGCCAGTGTTAAGATTATACAGTTAATCCAGTGAGACAGTAAAGGGCTATGAAATTATCTTACACTAAGTGTACCAAGACATGTTGTAAAATGCTGACTATTAACACCTGCTATGAAACACAATGAAAGTTGTTTCAAAAACCTGACAAAAGCCACTATATCCTGTATGTGGCACATCATGTTTATCTGTATTCATATTGCTGACATGAAGCACATGTCATTGTACCTATACATAATTGCATAAATCATGAAAGACTACTACTAACCTTATAATCATGATATTTAAACATTACAGCTGCTTTCTCATTCCCACAATATAATGACTAACTGCCACTAACAACTGATTATTATCATGAGACTGGGGCAGCTACAGCCATGAATCCAATTCAATGGTGCCCAAAGAGGGTAAAGTCCTAGTCTTACTGAAATTATTAGAAATAATTCATGCAAATTAATTTCTCTCAGTGGCAAGAATGGAGCTATAGGTACTAAAAGATGCAAAGGAGGACTTGCTAAACACCCAGTATGTATCAAAAGATGTCAACCCCCATGACAAAAAGGGGAAAACTTTCCCTCTCCTTGCAAAAGTGAAGTCGGTCAGTGAAGTTCCGGATTCTTTATACACAGGCAATAATAAACTCTGAGCATTATGAATAAGATCCTCAGACGGTGGAGACGAAAAGTGACCATTGTGATGGTTGCAGAGGTTAGGTTTCTCAAAAAAAGCTAAACCAGAAGAGATAGGTGATGGCAGAAATGTTCCTGAACAAAACATGAAATGTAATTACCCAGTTCATGGCTAAAGTTCTCCCTCTGCAATACCAGTCTCAGGAATTTGCCATCAATCACATTTTAGGACCCATTTGACTTTGCCAGAGTATAAACTGTTTCCCAAAGTTTACCCACAGCTGTTGAACTCAGCTGTTCAACAAATCAGTGTTAGGAGGACACCATCAAATGGTGGAATACACTACGGAGAGGATACGCTACGGAAATGTCCTTGTGTGCTTGCCTTGCTCCTCTGTTTCTCCCTACATGTTGGACATGCTGAGTACAGCAGGCCCCGGGCTGATCCAAGAAGTCCTTAGGTACAACTCTTCATTCACTGAGGAGCAATTTTTTTTTTTTTTTTTGGCATATTCTCTCAAATCAGTCCACGAGAGAAAGTGCTCTTTACCCTTAGGAAACTATTTTTGTGTACCGGTTTGTTCAACAGTTGAGACACCTTCTACGTTCCTATTATTTGTGCTGACAAAGCACAGTGCCTCACAGAGGACAGTGACATGAGATCTGACATCCTGCTCAAATGATCTGCATCTACCCCCTTTGTCTCACAGAGTAGTGACCTATTGCAACAAGGATCTTTGCAATAAAAGCACACTTACAAATCAGTTCCACTAAGAAAACAGAATTCTAAGCACTCTGATTTTATATTTCATTACTCAGCTTTACTTATTCATCTAATGAAAAATATAGCCTATTTTGGTTTAACTTTTTCACCTCCCTTTAAAGATGTGCTACATATAATGTTTATCTTTGATCAGACTTATTCAGCTGATAGTAGCAGCTTTTGTTTTCAAAAAAGTGACCAGAGAATTGGTTTGCTATCAAGTGTGTAGTTAAGACGCCTCATACAGCTCTGTTTTTCTGTACTTCTGTCATTCTCTGCCAACTGGTACCTCAGTCTTATTGGTATCCAATAATAAGCCCGATTACAGCTAGCCCTAGGAGACATGACAAAAAGAGAGTCCTCATCTTGCATTAATTGCTCGTATTGAAACTATGCCACATCTCTCGAAGCTAGATGTTGCTTAGTATCCCTTTGATATGATAATGACATGCTTCTTAGCAGATGAATATGCAAATTAAAAGCAGTAATTTGGTGGCATGCACCTGCTGACACTGCACTACTATGCTTATGTGCTCCTCTGTAACACTGCAGCTACACAAAAGCATCGCAGAGGTAAAATTAAATTCTAATGTCGTATATATTAAACAGATGCTTCCACTTTTCTTTGTATATCTACTTTTTACAGAATTTGCTATTGGAATCTCAGTTCTCCCTTCATGCAATTAGTGGACATTTATGTGTCGTACACAGAAATGTACTTGGAGCTATTTAAGGGCTGTTTTTAAAGAAATGGTTTACATGAACTGCACTCTCAAAGAGATTTTTTTTCTCCCCCCCCTTCATAGCAGAGAGGCAGAGGATTTTAATCTTGATGCACAAAAGACCTTCATTCATAAAAGAAATGCATACTTGAGCATGGCAGCTTGCAAGAGAAAATTTCTGTGGTAAAGATTCTGCGGAGATCCAGTTATCCAAACTTTCGGATACTGATTATGAAAATTCTCCAATAGGCTCTGGGACTAAGCTGTGTGTGTTAATCACATGTAGCTAGTTTATGCCCTCAGGTATGTCCTTGAAGCTCTTTTCCATATGAGCAAGGTGCTGAATGTGAAAGTGGAATCTGGTTCCAACTTGCCAAGGCACTCACAATCACTGTTAAGCTGATGGTGCACCAGAGTCAGTGCAGGATGGGCTGGATAACAATGCTGGACTTGCCCAGCTCCTCCTGACCTCAGGGGCAGCTGAAAATGCTTGTTCCCTGGAGATGTACCAAGTGACCCATTGGAGTGACTCATAAGAAAACAAATTATCATTTCCAGACATGATAAGATATAAATGCTCTGATGTAGTCAGGCTCAGTGAAGTCCATTTACAAACAGTTCGGAAACCGAAGAAAGTAAACTGATATTTCATAGAACTGTAAGAGATTAGGGCAGATATAGGAAAATTCTTATTTGTGAATTAGCATAATTCAGCAAACAGGAACCATGCATTTTCCAAAAAAAAAGGAAAACAAACACATGATTAAGTTTCATAAATGAGCTAACCTTGCTCTTAATTGGGTAGTTCCACAGCTGAAGGTCTTAATTTCTCCACAGTTTTCTCTGTCTGTGGTAGGTCTAAGTCTGTACCTGTTTTCAGGCAAGTGGGCAGCCCATATCCCATGATTTAATCCCTGGGTACATGGACTACTGTCTCTGCACCATGACAAGAGAACCCAGTGCAACTGGATCTCTGTGATGAAGACAGAATAAGACAAACTCACATCAAGAAATGCAGTTCATGGAGAAATACAAACGAGATATGAGAATACAGGAATTTATGTTAAAATAGATTAAAAAGATAGATAGGTTAAAAATATTTTAAAAAATAGATGAGTTATTACTTTCTTTTTATTTTTGACAGTTTTATATGATAGAGCCTTATATACACCATGTCAAGGGGCTTCCTTCTGATGACCACTGTAGATGGGTACTGCACTGTAACTAGCCAACATTTATTGCTGACATTTATGTCTCTTTGCTATCCATGCATCATTTTCTCTGGTTTAATTTCCAAGGTTATCTTTCCCAATGAATATTCATTAATGAATGATTTTTCTTACTATATTTAAATTATTTTTTTCAGCAAAATTTCATTCTTCTTGAGATTTCTTTAGATCTACAGCATACTTATCTACTGCATTCTACCGGTTCATTCTACCTTGTCAGGGTAGCCCTAATTTTCTTTCACAACACTATTGAATTTTACTTCATCTTCAAACAACACTGAAGTACTTCTCAAGGTCTTTAAGCAAATTCCATCTTGTTCAAATAGTCTTTACTCCCTTTTCCTTAAGATAATGCCTGCTAGTAATCTGTTTGTCAAGCCATTTTCAAACAATATTAAATTGTCCAGATGATTAAATTCTGAGGAGCAAATTCTGTGATGAACTGATTAACAAATTAACAAATTCTGTGATTAATTCTGTGATCCCTGCATAAAAACTTATGTCACCCATCAAGTCTGTAGCTACAACTTTTCAATCTTATTACAGTAGCACACTTTTACCAAAGATGAATGGGGTTTGTCTCAAGGAAGGAAAAAACAAATAAACAACAAACAAAAGGGGAGGGGAGAGAAGGAAAGGACATTCATACAAAGCAAATCAATTAAAAAAGAATAATAGGAAAAGTCTGAATATTCTGCAGTTTTCACTTTAGTGTCTTTTCCAGTGATGGTTCTTTGCGTTTTCCTAAAGTTTACTTATACTAATCCTTTTTTCTCTATGACCAGAAATGTATAAAAAGTGATTCATATACATACACACACGAATGTTTATGCACACTCTCACAGCAGTTGTGTGGTTATAGTTATATTTCACTATGTTTGCAGTATGTGTTTGGATCTATTTTGCCCAGAAGATGTTATTGCATTCTAATACAGCATTACTGCTTACTTCCCAAATATCCACTTGTATTCTTAAAAGACTACAATTTGTATCCTTTAACATATTTATAATTCCATTTATAAAGCACATGCCATTTCCTCAGCAGCAGGGGGCATTAGAATTAACAGAAACAATAACTAAACCAAATACATCATTATGCCAAGGAAAGGCTTGAATAAAAACACTGAATTTATAGCTAACATTTCAGCATAATTAGAACACAGACACAAGGGCAGTATTCTCATCCCCAAAGCTCCAGAAATTGTTAATGAAAACACTCCTTATGAATATACCACTTGAAGCAGCATTTCCACTACACAGAGCATTTAAAGATACTCTGCGAGGTCTGACTTTGGATCTACTGGCACCCACGGTGAAGTGATGCTCAGAATCAAGAGTTTTCATGCTGATCATATTTCAGCAAAACAAATCTAGCAGCAGAGTGGTTTAGGCAACCTGCTCCCATGAGAAACAATGAGGACAAACTACTATAATAGACCCAGGACGTGATCACAGAGAACCAGCTGCCACCTGACAGTCCAAGGTGAACAAACAAAACCCTTTTTTTTTTTTGGAAACAAATCAGAACAATTCCTTAGGTGCATTATTTTGAAGGTGCCCCCCACAGTATTTATAATTCCCTTGGGCTCATCTGTAGGGGCAAAGTACACCATTTCATATGCCGGGAGATAGTTAAGCAGGATAACCATGGGCTCCTTTCAACCAGTGATGGAATTTCACATTAGCAAGAGTAACTTCAAAATATTCACAAGACTGCAGTAGAAACAGCTTATGTTACTCAAGAAATCAATCTTAAGAGACTAAGAGCCTTGCAATGTAATAACACTACTTGGTTTCAGCCCCTTATCTGTAGATCTTTTTTGCAGTAAAATGAAAACAGTAAGAATGTCAGATTGCCATTATCTGTCAGGAATTTGAGCAGGAAAACAAAACAGGTTTAGTACAATGATGAACAGTTGTGACAAATCATCAGCATTTTCTCTAGATCCTCATCTCAAAGCAGTTTCATATTTCATCTTTAGACTCTGCATTTCCTCTTACACGAAGCAAAAAAATCATCCAGTATTTTACACTATGCTACATTTACACAATTTAAATAGTACCTTTCCAGAAGAAGTGAAAAAGTTTCACCTTTTTTTGTACACCTAAATTCTGACACCAAAGACTTCGTTTCAAAGTAATTTATATTAGCAAATATATATGATTTATTTTGCAGTAGTGCGCGAGGCTTCAGCCACATCAGGCTCCCTTTGACCTGCAAGCTGCACAAAGACATAACAGGACAACTCATAGGGTCTGTTGTCAGGTCCAGCTCTCCAAAATCTGAGCATCAGAAGGGCAGCTTACATTTTAATGAAAGACAGAAAAGGGGTACAGCTTGAGTTTTACCTAGTAAGAAACCAGATTTAAAGGGTTTTAATAGACTTTTTTTTCATATAGCTTTACTCTCCATTGATAACAAACTACTTCAAGAGAGGCATTTACCTCTATTATTTTTTTTTTCCCAATAAATAACAGTCTAGTGGGATTCGGCTCCACTGAATCTTTCAGTGTTTTTAACCACTGCAGTGCAATCAATTACAAACAACTCCCTGAAAAGCAGAAAAATCTGTGTTCCTGCACTTCATGTCTTTATCAGGCATCCCTTATTTCTGCCACTTCTTGTGCAGAAAGCTTGTGATCTAAGCAAAGTTACCTTTTCACTCAGACCAGGAGTTTCGGGGCTAGGCTTCAGGAAAATGTTTGATAGGGTATAGTTGGGATCTCTGTTGCCCCTGCCAAAGAGCTTTGGGTAAAACCTGACTAAAGTACCTTCTTACATACTTACAAAGCAGAAGAAACCACTGATACTCTCCACTGCTTGATGAGGTCTAGTATTGACCCTACCAAGAGAATAATGCTGCTCAATTAGTTTCTGAACTTCCCCTCTCAGAACCAGCAGAGAGGAGAGTTTTTCTTATGCTTATACTTCAGCAAACCCAACATCGTCCAAAATGTTTTCACAAAGAATTAGCTCATTTATAAGTTTATCTAGGTCTAACCAAGTTCTGAATGCAAAACATTCTAAAATGTCACATTAAAACTTTCATTTAGCAAAACAGAAAAATCTGCCACAGTTGTAGTTTTAAATGTTGCAGCGTACATGTCCTAGACCTGGTTTTCCTCCAGATTTTCCTCTTTTTTATGTATATTCAAATTCTAAGTATATCTATTAACACAAAAGAGGCTTAAGTGAGAGAAGAATTCAGACTTCATTCTTTTATTTTTGTAGCAATAAAACTGAACAACATTTCCCTATGTCACACAGAGAGGACATGTATTTTCCATGTAAACACATGTAAAGCCATTCTGGGTGCAGATGCCTTGATTTAGAAATATTAGTATCTTAGTAAATAACCATACTGATGGAGAGAAAGTTTATAATGGTAAAACATACTGCATTAACACCATTAAACATCAATTAATGTAAACAGCTTAGTCTCAGAGCTGTCACTGAATCACTGAATGCACAATGACACAGTGTTACTAATTCACTGTCAGTACAAAGCTGTGTACAAATAATCCTCCAGGCTACTTCTTACTGAAAAAAATGAGAGCAAAAAGTGTGTGACCGCTCAGTTGACAGTGGAGTGTTTGTCCAACATTATGTCAGATTCTGTTATTCATCTTCCCCTTTTTATTTTTTTTTTTGGCACTCTCTACTCCAACTAATTGATGGTGGTTCCACTGAAATATCATAGCCTTGTGATTTCTTCTCAGCTTTACTGACCTCTTTTAAGCTTTGGGTTTCACATTTTAAGGAGGAAAAATTAGACAAACATACTTCACAGTTTAGCCCACCCACACATCCCTGAGCCAAGAATTCTTCAAGTGTGTGGGTTCACCACACACGAGCTCCACCTGACTGCTTTTTACCTGGTGCATGACCTTCAATTGAAAATTCCAACAGCATGCAACTTGTCTTTGGCAAATGAATTTTAAGTACGCCAGCTGCCAGATGTCTTCATTTTAAAACACCTTCAAAACTGGTTTCTGGCATTGATCCACAGGCAAAACAAACTAAGCTGTAGCTGTAATTTCTATTCTGCATGCAGAAAGGGGAGGAAACATAAGATGTGTTGCTTTGCATCCCTAAGAACGGTACAAGGCAGTGGGAAAAAACCCAACAACAACTCATTACTGATGCGACGCATATTTTCAGGAAGAGTTTTTCCAGTACACAGAGCATATCCAAAATTTACATAAATATTCACCCTAATGAAATACTCATTTGAAGTAACATAGTTCTGAACAAAGGGATTCCCTCTGTACCATGAAAATTAACGCCTGTGTCTCCAAATGTGGACTAGCCAAGAAATTTTGCCTAAGGTTTACAAAAACTGTTTGGCAAAGGCACTACAAGGTAGAGATCTTAATTAAATCTGTGCACAAGACACAGGATCACAGGTTTTCAATTACTTTTGTTCTTTTCTGTTTTTCTGGCTGTTTTTTTTTTTTTTTTTTTTTTCCTTCCACAATCTGAAATTCATCTCAGGGACACCAGAAGTTTCTGTGTTATTGGCAGATCTTTTGAACAAATCTGCACATATTTGTTTTTTACCTGGCACTATACCAAACTCATTCTCCTTTCATGAAAAGTGGCAATTTCCGTTCACTTTCCTTTGAATACCTAGATTCAGTATATTCCATGTGTTGGATCACCCACACCATTCGAGAGCCTCGAATGAGTCAGAATCACTCCGTCCAGTGCCGAAAAAAGACCTCTTCCTACATATAAACCCTCTACTTCCTGCCATCATACTGTTAAATACAGACTCACTTACCAGCTGCCCAATCACACACGTATACATATATCTGCAGCTAACTTAGAAATTATATGTATGCCTAGGTTCTCTACTTGATGTATACAACTATAATTCCATATATCAGTACAAGCAGAAAAGCCAAGCCAAAAAGTGACCGTCTGAAGACAATGTAGAAGAGTTACACTTGGAAAGTAATGTTTTTTATGGTAATGAACAGCACTGACTGCCACATCTACCAAAGCACTTTTTTAAACAGTCTAGTACCTGAGAGTGCTGGGTCCTGGTTGCCATTGTGTAGAAAACTGCTTTGATACAAATATAACAAGGATCTGCCATCTACAGCTGACAAAAGAGGAGTGATCAGAAACACAATCAGAAGAGTCTTAGAAATCCCTTGCCCCGTGAAGTTAGAGAGAACCTATTTACAGTAACTAGTTTGAGCCCCGTAGTTCATATACATACACTATCATGTTTCTTGAGCTCTAACAGAGCTCACTCTGCCTGGCAATAGTAAGAGAGCAAAGACTCTGTCAGTACTCAGACTTTCTACAATGGCATAAAAAGGATAGAATATATCTGTCATGCCTGAGTTTCCCTTCAGTCACAAATCTACAGACATGCCAAACTGAAAGAAAACTAAATCAAACCAGACCAAAAAGGCAGGCTGTGGAATTTTGTGTGCACTACACCTTGAAACCCCTCAGCTACTGCAGAATCAAAAGCTTCTTTTTCACAGTTGACTGATCTATTGATTGCATCTATTACGTATGAGGATCCCAAAGCAACAGCTAATCCATTTGATTGTCTTTTTACTGAGCATATCACAGTGTCCAACACCTCAGAATAAAACACAGCATTTCAGCATGACAGTCTGAAACACCTGGCACCACTGGGAACCAAAACTACCTTATGTATGAAGAATGCAAAATAAGATGTGACAAGTATTTACACAGCTTTCCAAAGAATCAAAAAGTGTCTGAATAGGCATTTTCAGACCAGCTGTTAACTGTCACAAGAGGTGTGCATATATATATGTATATGAAAAAAAAAAAAAAAAGAAGAAAAAGCCCACCTGGGTCTTTTACCTTTCATTTGACCTGCAGAAGTAGCTGGATTGCTGTCATTGTAATCTAAAATGCTGTTTTGTGATGGTTTCCCACTTACAGTGTCTGTAAGAATTCCTGTCCAGTGGGTCTGAAGGATGAGTGGACAGGCACTCTGGAATGGAACCCGGTATCTGATATTCTGTATCAGCTCTCTAAGATTTGCTGCACCAAGGTTTTCCAGGACCAGCAAATCACACATTGGTTCAAAAATGTTACCATGCATCTGTATTTCTTTCTCTGAACACACAAGCATTGAGCTTCCCTGTCCAGCAATGATGCGTCCATCACGATAGTTACAGGTAAGGAAAAGAATAAAAAGAGAAGACCATTTGTAGATGTATTTATACACTATTTTCCCCAAACTACACTGTTCTGCTATGAATATCTGCAGGAATTTGAATGGGTAGCACTTTGACCTTCTACAATATTAGGCAAAAAAAGATATTTTGAAGTCTAGGTGGTCTTTTTGGTGATCACCTTTGCCATCTTGAATAGCTTCTGGATGAATAAACCATATTTCATTAAAATCAAGTTTCATGGCCATACTCTGTTCTCTCCAGAATTTGGAAAAAGACCCTCTTCCTGATTCAGAGGAGAAATCCCCTCTCACTCCAATACCAGGAAGTGTGGGCCCCTCCAGAGGTCCATTACCCATTCCCTGGGGAAATGTGAATAGTGCAACACGAACTCCCTGACCACTCCTGCTAATGTGTACAGAGGAGATGCATCAGTGCCACACAAACTGGTCTAAGACTTTGAAAGTGAAGTTCCCCATGACTTTAGGTGGTACCTTGTCTGTGAAGGTGATGACCTTCTCATAGACTTGATAACTGCTCATCGCAAACCACAAGTTTTCTGGATAATATATGCTTTACAAGCTTTTTTAGTATTTTCTCTTGCTCTATCAGATTTGCTAATTTTGATAGTTACTGCTAGAAAGAACAGTCCCAGAGAGATGTCAGAGCTCTTGGAGCTTCTTGTCATTCCATTTGAGGTGATGACCAATGTTATTTGGCTAACTGTGAGTCCTACACCTGTGCCCATAACTAATGCCTCTATCACAGTTACTTTCTCCTGGAAGTAGCACAGGGAAGGTCCCCCATAGCTTATGCTGATTTTTTTGACTTACAGCGGGAGACAGTCCACAAAAGATCCTGGAATCCTCTGGATATTATGGGTTACCTGAAGAAACCATTGTTTTTTTTCAGGGAGAGGATGGTTGGCAGAAACCTAAAATAGTAGTCTGGCCTTCGTATTTTCTTCACCCTCCTACTGTTCAACTTCAGCTCCCTTGATAAAAGCAGCATCATCTGTGCTTATGTCACTCCTGACAGATGTTTGCCTAATCTGTCAAAGGGCTTGTAGTGATGGTGACTTCATTAATCTCCAGGTAAATTACGTCAGGATTGCTAGTAAGATGGTCTTCCTTTCTAACCCACGAACTCTCTTGCTAATTTAAGTCTATAATTTCTTATCTTTGGTCTTTTCAGTGACAAGCAGCACAGAACAACTGTTTCACAACTTGCTGAATGTAATCCATTATATTGTTTTACTCATAACAGCATGATATAATTCAGTTTGTAATCCATCACATCCACCACCTCATTTTCTGAGAATAATTCTAACTTAAAAAAAAATAAAATATTTAAATTCATGCTACTCCAATGCCTATCTTACATCCTGGATCCTGCCATGGTGTCCAATGGAAAGCTGAATACTAAGTGTGACATATGAGGAAAATGACTTAACCCACTTATTTCTGAGACTAATAAGGAGGCTAGGACAAATGAGAGTAGGTTTTTCCAAAGACCTGATTTCTGTGTCAAAAGGAGGACATCAAATGCAAAAGACAATACAGGGTTACTATTTATAGACACTAGCAGCAATTCAGGTTCTTGCAGGATAAGTGTGGTAGTGCCACAAGCCAGCACGGTGCCACTAGTTTTGAATAGTTGAAAACATGATGAATAATTCTTTTTCCCTTGGCATACCACAGAACCTTCAGCAATCAGAGATGATTTAATCTGAATCATATACAATAGTATAACAGTAAATTATGAATGATGATTGAACTTCAGAAAAATACAATAGTTAATTTGAAAGCCACATAAAACAGAGTAGAGGGGAAGTTCACATATTTCTTCCAACTTGTTACTTACTTATTCAAGGCATAATATCTATTTGAATACATGATATTTCAGTTTTAAAGATCAGTATGATAGATGGTCCAACCTGTTGCTAGTTAAGTCACTCTGATGGCTAATTACTCTTTATGTTAAAAAGTGGTATCTCATTTCCAGACGGAATCTGGCACGTCAGCATCCTTCCATTACATCCTGTTATGCCTTTTGTCTGCTGGATTAAAGAGCTGCCTACTATCAGAAATTTCTTCTTCAGAAAGCAACTATTAAAACCAGATGTGCTGAAGCAGAGAGCTTTAATCCAGACCTGAACACTCCACAGCCTGTATGTAACCACATCTAGTGTCAAAGCCATCAGTTTTTTATACGGGTATGTGTGGAGTTGCAAAAGGAGCAAAACTACACTCAAAAGTTTTATCATTCTTGCTCCCAAAAAAGTGCAAGAGTACCACATAAACACTTGAGAAATTCTGAATTATGTTTTCGTGTTTCTTCTCTAATCCCATACCTGAATGGCCATGTTATGTCTTTGAATCAGGTTCAAAATTCACAGCAGAAAAGTTGAGGTAATAAATGCTACTTGCAGAGGGAAAAACACACTTGCCAATAATTTCTCACAGTATGTAGCAAGTGTAGAGCTTTTGTTTGTGTAAAGTATTACACTAAATGGCTATAAAAATTATAAATTTTAAATCCCACTGCATTGTCTCCTGTATTTGAACTGTGAACCTTCCTTATGGAACAACTGAACAGTCTATTAATATTTCATACCTTTCTGAATAGTATGGAGAGGATGTTAAGAAACTACACAAAAGAATAATATATGGAGATTTTCAGGCATGAAATATTGTCTTGCTAAAAGCAAACAACATTTTATCTTAGCAATTTTTATATTTTCAGATGTACTTGTTTTTCTTACCTGTGTCTGTAGGTATTGGATTCTAGAAGTGCCTCAAAGATCCAATACCCTTTTTGTGTTAAAAACAATTAAAAAAATCTTCTCCACTCAGTTTCTAAAACAGTGGGGTTTTCTACACCACTCATCCCCAGTCAAACTGATACTACAGCATATATGATAACAAAGAGATACAAAAGGATAAGATAAAATTAGGGATCTAATTCACAATGGATGTAAGTCAACATAGTTTCTCCATAGGTAGTCCATAGGTAATGGAGGCAGCCTGGTTTACCCTCTCAAACAACTTAAATATCACAGATCATTAAGGCTTAAATGGACTGCAGTTTAAATGAATAAATGCTTCTGTAGAATACAGACAGTTGCTTCAGAAATGAAATTTTGGCTTATATTCAAGTTATATTTGACAATATTAATAGATGTTACAAAGCCTAATTTGTATAACAAAACCCAGTGGCCTACTCTGTCATCAGCAGCCTTACAGGAACACCTCAGCAGAGAAGCAAACTAATCTAGAAATTCTATATGCCATGGCATATGCCATGGCAGAGTCAAGATCTAAGGCAAGTAAATCCAGCTCTAACAAGAACCAGACACAACTTAGTCAAGGGTCAACAATCCACCAAAAGTTAATTAATTTACTTGTTTCTCCTCAGAACTTGTTTTTCCACTGCCTGTCTATGATAGCTTGAGGATGGCCAAGAACTATACATTGCTGCATCAGGCAAATACGAACCTCAGTATTGACTGACATGTCCTTTTTTGGTGTAATAACAAGTAATACAACCATAGCTTTTGTAACTGTTTCAAAAACACATTCCCAAGCACTCCACAGTTATGTGTGTTTTTCTCCTGAGTTTTCTCTGAAACAAAAAGCTCCTAAATTTTCCTTCTCTTGGTCAAATTTTGCCATATTCATTTCACATGCCACTTACACTGTCATTCTTCAGTCCTTTGCCATTTATCTGCCACTCCCACTAGGCACAGTCTCTTGCATCCCTCCCTACTTTTTCCCTGCAGCAAGTCTGCAATCAACACCTAATCTTCACAGTGTATTTATCTGGCAGGTAAGTGATATAAGTAATCCACTTTCCAATAGATAAATCACATTTCAAGGATACATAGCCAGGCTGCACTTGCAGAAAACAGATCACTTGGCCTACCAACTTCTCCAAGGTAACACAATTTAACACTTCCTTAAAACTGTAAATAAAATGATAGCTCTAAAAGAAGAGCTTGGGTCTGTTACTTGGGTCTTTGTCTATTACTGCTTTCTCATAGCTTGCTGGTGAAGATGGTCAACCAAAGCAAAACTTCTGTCATGATCTATTAATAGAGAATAAGGATTAATGAAGGATTATGTCATAATGAGTCTGCCTGCAGAGTTGCTTCAGTTCTTGTCCTTTACTGCCAAAATACAGTTCTCATTTCCAACAAACAAAGTCTATCTGAGAGAAAGCACAGAGCCCCTTTAGAGCTGGAAAGTCCTGTGCATAATAATGAATGACTAACTCTTCTTTTGCCAAAGCGCTTCAGCACTTTCAATGTCATAGGTCAAAGCAGTGATTCAGAGGGGCCTGATCCTTATCTAAGCTTCTGCAACAGAATTAGAATGTGCTGTATCCTTATTAAAGAAATGTTTGTCCGCCATCAATGAAATGAAAAGAAAGTGGTTGAATGCAGTTTTGCAAACCGCAGCAATAAACCACCAGATTTAACTGTTTTACTACAAATATTTAATCATTCTGTATGTTAAAGGTCCAGCCTTTGAAAAGATGAAATTAATAGTATACTCAATAACCTGTTTGGATTTACATGTGTTTGAGAGAGTATTTTATCAAATGGATTGACACTAGTAGCCTTCATGTTAAAAATGTTAAAAAAAGGGGGCGATTTTTCCTTAATAAATTAATTAAATATTTCACCATATTTAGACAAAAAGCTCCCTACCTCTTCCCAATAGATATTATGTATATAAATTCTGTTTATGCAATAAGGTTGGTACTATGGACAGCTATTGCAATAATATACACAGCTATTGAAGTAACTATCTATGTGATAAAGAAGTAATTTCTCTCTATTAAAGTTTTAGCTGCTAAACTCTTAATGGTTGAATTTAACAAAATCTGTGAATGCAAGACACTATTAAAAACAGTTAAAGCAATAAGTTAGGCTCTTTTTTAATATACAGTTGTGATTTAAATAATTAATTAGAAGTCAGGTAATGCTAAGAAAAAATGAGTGAAAAAAATCAGACCATTACATTAGCCACTGAAAAGAAAAAGACCAAATTAAAATTTAATTTGAGCTTGTTAGACTAGTTACAGCAAAACAACAACAAAAAGTAAATGAAGTTATATCTGATCTAAGTTAAATTTCAAAACTGATATAAACTGAGAGTATATTAGGAGAGAAAAGCAGAATGCTAATCTCTAAAATTAGAAAATTGATCAACTGGGATATGCATCAGAGAGATTCATCAAAGCCTTGCAACAGCCTATCTCCATTTACTGTTTAGATACAGCTAATCTACATCATTAAATTGACCATTCAGCAACTGAAAATCTGCCATGTAGGTCCCGACTTTTCATAGAGGCTTTTAAATATGTATTCGGTAACTACAAAGTACTGAATATATTTTCAGTCTTTTTATACTAAGATTTACAACTAATGACCTTAAGCAATGTCATGCATGTAAAACAAAATTATGAGACCACCCTGGTTTGAGCAGAATTAAGGTATAGAATCATACTTCATTCTCATTCAAATTTAGTAGGATAGAACAAAAAAAAAAAAATCCATAGTAAGATAGCTAAACCTATTTCATAGTTTTACTTTGTAAAACGTGCCTCTTCACTTGTATTTTGCTATTACAGGCTCAATATAAGTAGACAATTATCTAAGCTTAATGCCAAGAATGATAATGCATTGAGCACATGCAAAATCCTTGTGCAACATCAACTACAGCCCGCAGGGATAAAACATTTATCAGTTGCTCCTTAGAGCACTAGTGGCTTGAAAATTTGGCTGCCCATGCCGACATTTAGTGAAATCATAGTTTTAGCTTCATTCAGAGCCCAACACAGCAAAGCCTGATACCAGGATGACTCTGCTGGCAATCTGCCTCCCCGTACCCACATGCACCACAGGCTACTTTCTGTCCCACTACTTCCCATGAAAGAGGTCCTTTTACTTAACTGCAGTGGCTGGCACGGTGCCCCTTTCATGGCCCAAACTAACCGTCATCTTGGATGTAACAAATTAGTACATTCTCAGAATAATAATAAGTACAGACATGAAAACACTATTGTTTTTACTTGGAAATGAAGTAACTACATTTTAGCTGGGTGACTTTTTCAGTTCAGCACCACAGGCAAAAATAAATCTTGTAAAAAGAACGGACAATTACAGGAGAGACGAGACACAGGCTTTTGCTGGGGGTTCGGAAGTAAAAGAGCTGCTTCTCGTACTGCCTGAAGAATATACTGAAACATAAAATTTGGCATTACAACTTGTTACTTTGGAAAAGAATGACTGGAGGGTTTTGTACTTGATCTACAACAGATAGAGATTTTTTTTTTCCTGTAAAGTACAGAAATGCTTAAGTAAGCTCTATTAACATCACAATGAAATATTTTACAAAATACATTGAAAACATGAAACAGTAGTGGAAGTACTGGACTCAAGCTAAGCATGGAAGCATGACTGCGTATTTTCCAATAGAGAAACACAAACCTACGTAATGTGAAATTTATCTTTGACTAAAAACAAATATTTCTAAAGCATTGCACACCTGCCATTTTATCGGGGCACTGTGCTTATAATAAAAACCCATTTTTTTCTTCAAGCTCTGCATATTTCATTGCACAGCAGATCTTAGAAGAACAGTATCACAGTATTACATTTTATAATATAATTTAAAACTGCTGATAAAAGTAAATTCATATCATTGTTCTCAGAACAGATGTCCTAGGCCAAGTTTTCTGAAAAGTACAGATAATTAAAACTTTCCTGTATCATGGCCCAATACAGTAACAGCTTTCTTGCCAAACTATGATATGAAACATTAATAGGGATTTGAATAACAAGTGCATCCCTTACTGTGTAACTCCTTAGCAGCAGATAAGACTAAATTAGTGTGAAGTGCTGACAAGTATGAAAGATTAAAACAAATATTACTGGTAAATATGCTAATATATATTTCCATTTTTTCCATATTCAGTCTGTGAAGCAAAAAATCCAATATATATAAAACATATACTGAAAAATACTGAGTTTGAGACAGCTTAAATAATTCAAGGTATTTTATGTAAAAATCGTAACAATTTTACTAAACTTTCTGGTTCAAATGAGTCCAAGAATATCTCATTATAAATGGAGACAGTCCTGAAAAAGCAATCAAGCATGACTAAAAAGATCACTCTTTTACACAAAAAAATAGCCTTCTTATTTTACCCTTTGTTGGAAAGACATTTGGCCAGCCACAGGGGAAATACATAATCTACTTTTATATTCAAATAATATATTTCAAAATTCTATGCATACAAGGACCTTAAAACAATTCTGGGTGGAATATATAAGACATGGGTTTATATCATCCTAATAACTGAATTGCTGACATGAGCTGACAATTACTTGGGGGGCTTTGTTTGTTTGTTTTTTTCTGGTACTCTAAATCATGTGTACGAGTATTTTGTCTATTAGTTATTTCTAATATGACTTTGAAGGAAAATACAAATGGAGAGATACTGAAATAAAATACGTAGTGAGATCCTGGCTAGAAAAACAGAAGTATAAGGAGTATGCACATTTTCACGGGGATGATGATTATTACAGCTACCTTAATTCTGAAGCTTAGTTCTGATCAAAGCAGCATTCCACCACAAATGGCACACACGAAAAGTACATCTTTTTGTCTAAAATATACAAACCTCATTGTTAGTGTACCCTTTTACTTTTTACGTTCTTACAACATATTCAAATAAAGAGTATTGATAGTGACTTGCTTTCAGAACCTGAAGGACTAATGGAACAACATCTTAATTTTTAAAGACACTAATGTGCCAGTGCTTCTGGAGGAAAATTGCTTTTCAAGGTAATACTGCCAGGGTAAGAGTCAGGGAGGATAGATGCAATTGATGTTTTCCACTTTAAACAAGACGACTGCTGTTCAGTTTCTCAATACCCAGGATTATGAAGATCAGAGTACTCTACACCCCAGAAGAGGAAAAGTGTAGAGCAATTACAGTTCTCTTCTAAGTACTGTAGCACTCAGCGTTGGTTTCCAACAAATAAGCAGTCTACACACATCTCTTCCTAACTGTGTGAGGTTCCTGCTCCTAAAACTCACAAATATAAAATGAAGCAGGGACTTAAATTAATGACATCACCATTTCAGCCCTGAATTTTATCACTTGTGAAGAGTTAAAGCTTTCTCATACTAGTTGGCTATGTTCCCCACTTACTCCTTTGCCAAGAAACAGTGATGTTACAATATCAGGGCAAAGGACTGAGGAGTGAAATGTCAGTGTGACTTGCACATTCAAGCTTCCTCTGGGCCCTTTCAGCTTATACAGCAGAGCAGGATGAATATTTGTGCTAACTACAAATTTCAGCACAAAGAGTCCAATTCAGAGAAGAAAAACTCCCACCCCATTTATGGCGACTGTGCACTTTACAAAGTACAATTATAAATGGTTTATTCATTCATGGGGAAGAGCCTCTACAACTGCTGTGCAGCAACCCACCCCTTGTAGGTTGCGATGAGCCTCATCCAGAGGCCAGTGAGGGCAGTAAAGAAACTTGCACCAACTTTGGCTCTTGGGCTGCAGTCTCCTTCACAAATGGTTCACATTTAAAAACCAAGAACTGTGTGCCCAGGAGAGTTGTACAAAAAAACTGCTACTGGGCTAAAGACAGATATGAGAGCCTTATCTGAATTTGCAGCATGCAGCTAACTGAAAATGATTCTTGGACATTTTGCAATTAGGCAGTATTTTTAAAATAGTACCTACTGGCTTATGAAGACAACTGTGTATGGATCATACTTACACAAATCTATTGGTTATTCTTTCTCTACTCATGCGTCTGACAAGCCCTAAAAATTTCTCACACACTCCTAAAAAACCAACCTGATATAGCTGTGCTTCCAAGGCAGTTAATAACACAAGCACCTAATTAATTATGTACTTATGTGTGCAACCAGCTATTCATGGAAATTATACAAACAGTTGAGCACATACTTAGTGCACACAAATACATAATTGCCCAATGTGCTAAAAGTCTTATCCAAAGTAAAAAAATGTCATACCTAACCATTCTTTTGAGTTTATAGACCCTCAGGACTTATAGATCCAATTATACATCTCACAGGTGGATGACATGCCTATAAACCATATTCATCACAACCTAACTTTTATATTATTCCAGATACACAATATCGATTAAACAAGTTCTTATACTAACCTAGAAAAACTGATTTTTATTATAATTAAGGAGAACTATTCTAACAGTTATGTCTTAAGTGATATTTGAAGACTAAAGACATGTATATGACAAAAAGATGTGAGGGAAAAGAAAATGAAAATGCATTTCTCCTATTATATGACACTGTGTCTTTGTCCTTGCCACTACATCCCCCATACTTTAGAAGTGGAATAAAAAAGGTGCTGTATGAAATTTTCTCCGACTATGCCAGGAACTTCCCAACGGATGAAATGGAACAGCCACTTGTTGTGCCCCCCCTCCTGGCTGCAACTCCTGCCAAGGGCAAGGGCACAAACATTGCCTGCCTGCTCTTTGTGGAGCGTCACTGTTTGAAATGCCCTCACAATACCAGGCAACCAAAATATTTTCCAGCCAAATACAAGGATCTTCAAGGTTTCAAAAGAAATATATTAAGATAAGGATAATTCTTTTTTTTTCCACTGAAAGGTCTACAAAAGTTTAAAACTGTTTTCTCTTGAATCATATTGCTAGTTAGAGTCAGTGCCAGACACATTGTTAAGAATGTCCCAACTCTGCCTCCTACATACAAAAGAAAAGGAAAAAAAAGCTTCTGTTATTATTACTAAAACCAGAGTTTGGATGCATGATCTAAGGTGGACTTCTAAGTGTCCCTAGGTGGTAGTACAATTCTAATATAATATGTAATTTGAGGGTAATGGCATAAGGCCAGCTAGAATTATATTGTACTTTTTGTAGTGATTGTAGGCTTGCTATTTGAGGTATCATAGCTGCATATGAATGCCAACTTATAGCCTGTGTTTCAGTCTTTATCCTTTGAGTAGATAAAGTAAGTCTGACATAGAATATTTTATGACCACTTTGGGCATAAATATATCCTCTTATCATGTAGATAACAAGAACTTGAAACTTCACCAGAAAGTCAAAAACAAGGTAAGTATTTGCTTAGTACTGGGAATCGAATAATCAATATCCAGAATTTGGTACAAAAGAAAGCTGCAAGAGTCAAAAAGAGAAAAGAAGAGAGTGTAAAGTAGAATCACAAGAGGCTGTGAAAAGGGTCATGGACACCTTGATATGAAATTTTGGAATTGATATCTTATGTTTTTACTGAGATCCACAAAAGAAGAACTAGTTCAACCTGAGTTCAGCCCTGTGAGTTGGATCCAAATAATTTAATTTGCAACTCTAATTTTGTTTCAAGATTTATCCTAGTACCAAAGTCTTGATTTAAAGGTAGAGCAATCTTGCTAACTTTGCTTTTAGCAGTAAAGTATATGTGCAGAACTTCAAATTTGACATCAGATGTAATTGCTACATTTGAGCACTATCTGCTAGGGTAGTATTAGAAAATGTTTAATTTTGAACCTTCACGATGATGAAAATTTGTCTTCTCACGACCTCAAAAAGTACCAGAGAAACAAGTACTAGCCCTCCACTGAGAGTAAGAGAAAAAACCACAATCTTTTCACATAAAAGAAGAGTCTGCCTCAGTTCTAGCCACTCTAAACATACACCAAACCACATCTTTATTTGCAAAGTATCAGGAAAAAATCACTGTAAAAAAATCAACCAAACAAAACTAAACAAAACTCTAAAATTGCTTGATTAATGCACCCATTTCAAAAAATATAATTTGTGTAATGTTATGCTTGGCATGTTGAAGGACAGCCACTCTCTCACAGGCCTTGATGATTCACGATTACCAGGAACCAGATATAGAAATCAGTTGATTAAGACCCAGTTTTTTCTACAGCATGACAAGAAATAAGGCTGAAGAGGATACAGTTACTTTGCTTCAGGGTGAGACATTTTAAGTTTTATGAGTAATGTTATTTTTTATGTTTTAGGACAAAACCATTTATTTTGCCAACTTGAACTGAAAAACTTCCCCTTCACACAGTGACCTCAGGTCTCAACATTTTTTCAAATGTTGGTGCTACTTTAGACAATGAGCATTCTTTCCCTCTAGTTACTTTTGTGTATGAAATAATTTAAAGGGGTTAAATATTATGCCACAGCCACCAACTTTATGTCATAGTAATTCCCCTCTCACATTTTAGTTCTCTCTCCAGCCCCAAATATTGCATAGGGTTAGAGAAGGTCTAAGCATCTGCTTACCATTTTCAAGTAAAATTTCTCTGCAAACAGATTTGCCTTTTTCATTTTATAGTAAGTTATTTGGACATCATCAGCATTATGCCTAATTTGTAAATATACAGCCAAAATGCCCACAAAAATAGTGTTTGCCCATGTGCACTGAGACAATGCCTGACATGTTTCCACTACAGAGCAGAAAAGAATTGATTTGCAAAAACCTTATTCATGGTGCTGAGTGGTCAGTGAGACTTCAGGCCAATGCAGATGTATTTGCACAACCCCCATATTTACAAGGGGAAATGCTTTTTGTTATCACTGCCCTCAGGTTTCCATTAGAAAAATCTGTGGATAGATACTCTCTACTGCAAACACACGTTGTCAGCTTTTCCTCAAGGACAGTGCTGAAAAAATTAGCATGTAGGGGCTACTTTCTTTCCTTTTTTAGAGTAAACAATCACACACAAGGGAATAGCTTAACTGTCTGCTCCTCCACTAGGTGGATATGGAGCCACATTTCCAGAAAGAAAACCACCTAAGAAAATGTTAACAGCACTTTTCTGGGTTTGTAATTGCAGTAATATTGCAATAAATTGACTTGGAGCGTGAATATTTTTCTTTAAGAAAAACCAAACTCACTTTGTGTTGCCTGTGCTGACTCATCTCCCGTTGACTTGGCATATTCTCCATATCAGCTACATACCTTTTTAAAAATAAACAAAACAAAAATTAATGGGTGATCTAGCCAGTGACTCGTTACATACACTGCCTTCTAGCAATAATATCTTGTACTTGTTTCATGTCTTTCATAGAAAGATCTCAAAGCAACAGATTACAATTACACCTCATCCTTCCTAAGAAGCAGAGAAATTGGAGCAGCAGAATTTCTGCAACCTTGAGCTAAAAACGAAGAAATCTATTTGCAGGTTACTTACAGAAAGCAGGGATAAAACAAGGTTTGACCCTCTCTTCCCTTTTCTAACAGTATAGCTACAGAGACTTCTGATGAAGGAAGAAGGAATGTTCACATTTCCCACGAATTTAGGATTTCTTCCGAGATTGGTGTTAGTTGGGAAAATCTTATTTCTTAACCCTTACATTATGGATAATTAATTCCTCTTTTCCTTCTCCCTAATTTTCAATCAGCACCACCCATTTCATAACAGATAATTCTGTGCCTTTCTTCTTTTGACTACCATTGCTACAATGCTGAAGAGAATGAGTGAGGGGAGGAGTAAAGCAGGGAGTCAGGAATGAAAAGGGAGGGTTCGCATGGGGGGAGAAAGAGATGAAGAACAAGCAGAGGTCAAAGCAAAGAAGAATGAAAACGGGGAAAAAAAAGAAGAAGAAGAAAGCAAGAGAAACAGAGAGGAGCCTTACAAACTTCTGGGAGACTTGGAAATGTTCTGGAGAGGTGCCTTTTATGTCTCTCAATCTTTCTGTTGTACATCACATCACATATCCTTCACACCACCTACCCCCCAGCAGGCTGGAGATGCTTCAGGATGGGAGTATTTTTCCTCTGGGACTTTAATAAGGAACACTGTACAGGACTTAGCACAGCTGAGCTCCAGTCACAATTTCAGATCTTTGGATACAGTAAAGTACAAATGTATAATATTTATGATCCTGTATCATTACAAACATTTAATGAAAGTATGAGCAGTACATCATGAGTGCTTGGGGTCAAGAGGATATTTGTGATATTTGTAACAGAGCAGTGACCAAGACCTCTTCTCATGTTCAGCTCCTCTGTGGAGTTTTTCAGTCCCAGATACAGCCTGGACCACTCTTCTCTGGATTACATTTAAAAAAAAAAATAAATTAAGATCAAATGAGAAAAAGGTCCAAGCATCCTCTTACCCAAGGAAAAAAATTGTCTTGTTGATGTAAGCCACTAAGAAATTAGTGGAAGAAAAGGGGTGGATTTGTGCTCAGAGGAAACATGAGGACTATACAATTTATTTTCTTTTCTTGGGTTTGCCACTCCCTGACTGAAGCATTAAGGAAAATATTGCAAGAGTGTCAAGCAATTTTTAGCCTTATTTATGCCAATTGACAAAAATCTCATCCAGTCAACAGCACTACAGTTTATTTTAATTAAAAATCTAATCTTTAGTGCCTGATTTGTTGGCCATCTTGAGAAGTTGAACATCTCTGAATATCAGGCAATGAATATCCCTTATCAGCCTTGCAAGATCAATGGACATTAAAAAAACCTTTGTTATTCCACCCTGATAAAAGTGGAGATAACACTAGATGGTGTGAATCAAGGATTGTATGTTCATGAAATAACGTGTAGTACTGATGCCTTCATTCCTGACAGCTTGAGCTACGTGTGTCTTTGCTCTGATCCAGTACAGCCATTCTTCTGCCAGCTTTATCCTTTAGAGATTTGTCTAAAAAAATCCCTCTGGACAGAGACTATTTCTATAACACTGGATTGATCATTTCCTTCTGGTTTTAAAGTGACATACAGAAACAGGGGGTTTGGAACTCTTCTTCAAAGACATTCAAAAATGTGTGTTAGTGACATACATTTTTATTTTGTACGTGCTCTGCACCAGTCTCATTGTAAAACACTGCCATATATGTTGAAGGCTCTTTAGGAGAGAACTTGGCATGTCCAAAATCAAAGTCCTGAGTCTCTGGAGAACAGAGCCAGGCTTCCAGATGGAAATGCTCATAGATTGCACCTTCTGTGGATCAGCATGGAAACAGTGTGAAACTCAAACTGATCAGTAACCCCTATGTGGATATAATTCTGTTTTATAAAGGAAATTTAAAAGCCCTTTACATTTAGATGGACCACATCTCTTTCAACCTCAACCCTTCTGAGATTCCATTCAAAGGCCAGAATGTAATGCTTTGGTAACCTGTATGATCAGCAGATACATATAGATTAAAATGTTTATGTAACTAAAGAGGTTAGATGATCCTACCATTCCTCTGTTCAATTTTACATAATGCTCTATGCAGCTCCAGCCTCAGGTGCTGATACAAATTCCTTCTCAGCTGTTAAGTTTTGCATTGTTCAATGTAGGGTATTTCTTGCCAGCAAACCCCAGTGCATCCTTGAGCTATCAAGGAAATTTTTACCCTCTGGCACAATCCTGGGCCTTTTTGTCTTTTGACCACTAAACAGTCCAACCTTTTGTTTCAACACCTTTGATGAAACAGCTGTTTTCACCACTCTCTTTCCAGCTGCTGGGAACCAGCAGCAAGCACACAATCTCCTCACCTCCTGTGACCAGGAGGAAAAAATACAGGTTTAAAGTTCCTGGTCAGTCTGCCTTTGCCTCAGCTCAGGAGATACCATTATGTAGATAGCTCCCTACCCACAAGACTCAACACACACATAATTAGGTTTTTGAATATCAGACCTGAGCTTCTACTATCTCTTTCAAAGTACATTGTAAACCCAATAAAAAAAAATGACAAAATAAATATAATGAAGCTAAAGGAATGCCTAACCATTTTTTTTTTAATTCTGAAACTCAGATTCTGAGTCCAAATCTATGCCTGAACTATCAAAAGACTTACTTTTCAAAGCAAGTCAACAAATAGCTTTCTTTTACTCTTTCAGATACAAAGTTAGCTGTAAAAATAAATAAATAAAATTAGAGCACTTAAAAAACAGAAGTCATAGGGTTTTTTTTCCTGGGAGAGAGGAATTAAACTATTAAAGGACACCTTGTTAAGTAATTATATAGCAACATCACTGTGCAATTTAATAGCCATCAGTCCCTGCAGCTGAGAAATTTCAGGTAATTATTCAAAGATAATTTAATAGGAGAATTACTGTATTCAGGAAAGCATTAGCTAGCAATCTACCTCAATTAAAGCAGCCAATTAATTTCAGCACCTTGATAATAGTTGCCTTTTGCAAAACTATCCTCCCCTACACACACACACAAATCCTAAATTTCAAAATAACGATACAAAAAGCGAATTTGGTGCATTTTAGCTTCCATAGATAACAGTTCCCTCCCAGAGAACTCAGAATGCTTACATACATTGTGTTATCAGTGTGCATTACTCCTACTGGCTCAGCCCTCAACTTCAGTTTTGCTGTGACTATGCAGGCACCCGTATGTTTGTAAGATGACTTAAACAATGAGGGGTATGGAGGAAAATTGTATAAAAGGAATAAATATTTGTGTGTTCATACCAAAACAGAGCACAAAAAGCCACATAATAACCGAGAATGCATCTCATTGTGTTGAACTATCTTCAGGGAATTATGGGACTCTCGCAGTGCGTTGTTTGGTTGTGTTACTGTACACACACTGGAGACAGAAGTCATTAATCACACACAGATGCAAACAGCATTCATGGTAACAAATTTCGTGCAGAAACAAAAACCTGGGTATGACACACAGCACTTAGTTACGCAGCAAAATATTTTTTCAAGGTCAGTACACACCGACAGTTCTGTGATACAATGGTGAATATCAACAATTTTACCTTCTGCAACTTCATACTTGTGAGTTTGGCTTCCTTGAACAGAGACGTCAGCAAAAATACTGGACATGAGGAGGACACATAGATGATTTTCAGAAAGACACAAAAGGTGATTTTGGCATCTACCACACACTCAGATTCAGTGGCTGCTGAGGTCATAGATTCCTCACATGTTTTTAAAAATCAAAATATATAACTATCAATAAACAGTTCCTTTAAAAAAAAATAAAAAATCCTGTCATGCAGATGTTCACTTATTTAATTACCATTTTCTGCCTCAACCAGAGCTGTATTATGCTTCCTTTCATTTCCTCTTTAATTTGTCTTGAAATAGAAAATAAATTATGGTTGTAATTAAAAGAGCATCTCTGTGATTCAGATTTTCACATATTCCTCATATATCCTGGGGGTTCTCTTCCCTCCCCCTAAAACCACGGCAGTGTGTTGACAGTAGACTGAATAAGTGTCCTTTTATCTAAGCCTTGATAATATGCATAAACAAACACAAACCCCAATTCTGTCAAGCCTGAATTCTGATTCATTTAAGAAAACTACAGAATGTAAAGATGTTCAGTGAATTTATCCACTCTCTTTCACAGAAGAAAACACAATCTAGCTGTAAAACTCTACAAACTCCACACCTGGAATAATCCAAATATCTCAGAGCTGTTGGCTACTAACAGAAACCTCTGACAAACGTGTACAATAAAGCTCTTGTTGAAATCAGTCCACGTGGTCCTTTGAACTGTTACTTGTTAAATAGCTGAGGCTCACATAAAACCTTGGGTGACTTGTGCCCCGGGTCTTTGTTTTACTCCAGTGTTTATTTCAACATGTTTTTAATGTTTCCCTTATTGACTCATCAGTGGTGAGTTTCCATTTAATTCAAGAGTACTCAGTATTACCTGATCCATTAGCACTGTCCCAGAATTTAGACAGGTATTCCACATATCCTCACCCATTGTGCAACTATTTTTAGCCCATCTTAAATCCTAGTATTTTTCTATGGAATAATCATTGCGAAAAAAATGAGTTAAACTTCAAATGGTACCAAAATTTCCTCAAACTTATGGTAGATTTGATCATGTTTAATAAATCCCTAAATTTTTATTTGTAATCATCAGATGTCAGCTTTTTTAATACTATTATTTTATCTCAGAGTATCCTTTCTGCTTAAGGCAACAGAGAAAGAAAAAAAATCCCACTCCCAAACCCTAAATCACAAACAGATCTGTTATATATCTTTCTATCTCAAAATCTGTGTATCATTCTCCACACCGTTTTTCAACACGGTACTTGAGAACCTATCTGTCTTAAATCACATTGATTAAAATGGGATTAATCACATATCTAAAGCCAGACTCATCCTTAAGTATCTTGCCTTATAAGAAAACAAAGATAGGTATTTCACTGACCAGTGGTTTTCTCACCTCCTCATCTAGTGACAGACAGAAGAGCCTGTATTAGGCAGCGTTGGTGCAGGCTCTTAAGCCTTTGCAGGTGGTTGTGATCCCTGTGATGGAAAAATCTAATTTTTCTTCACTGCTGTAAAGAGGGATGAGAAAGAATACAGGACCAGAGAGATTAGGCAAGAGCCCCAAAGGGCTCCCAGTGCAGTTTTTAGTAGTGATGAGCTGAACAGCAGGTAACCAGGGGCTCCTGCTCCCCTTTTTTCTCTCATACAACATACAATGATAGTTCATACTAAGCTGAAAAAATAAACACAAAAAACCCTCTATATTGATAGGATTAGAATCAGAACTTATCAGGAAGCTGCATCATAAATTATATAAGCAGAATAAGTAATTGACACTATTTACCATAGAGAGCTACAATTCTCTTGGCATCCATAGTCAAATTATATGTGTATTAATCCCCCCATCACAAATTTACTCTCTGAACAATATAATCCAAGTGATTAGAGAAAGTAGAGATTCATCCAAAATAACCACAAGACACCTAAAGGATTTAATTTGTTCCTTCACAGTGCCACTTGCTGTCCTAATTATCATTTCATCTGGAGTTACCTGTAATTTTCTTTTAGTGCCAAAAAAATCGTACATTTTGTTTTCTTAACATTTAGTAGGAGTCTGCTATTAATCAGTCATTTTTCCACATTTAGAAAATTGTTCTAGGGATTTAGTACACATTTTATTAATGGACTATCCATAGCAGCATTATCTGCATAAAAGAGGCAGTAATTGATTAATAAAATATTAAATAATGTTAGTATTAATAGGGGTCTCCTGAGAAGCTTCATCATCATCAGTCAACAGGCCAAATTCACAGACTCAATTAAGCACTCTGATAAATTGGAATCACTGAGATTCTTCTTTAGGAGTGTATATTATTTTACTACCTGTTTTGCATGAGGAAAGAGGGACAAAAGCTGAACCATATATACACTGAGGCTTATGACTCTTAAGCAAATGTGGTTTAACCAGGATTCAACATCTGCCATGAGTTTTTTGCAACCACTTTCAGAAGGGAAGTAAAATGCCTTAATATGACAGGAAGCAAAGATGAGAATTTGAATCAAATTAGAGAACAGCAATATCACCCATCACTCTGGTTTTCCAGTGGAAAACAACACAGAGCTACAAGCTCAAAGGTTGAGATGCACCCTCTAAAACATCCCACCTTTGCATAAAAACTCCCACAGGAAGATTTCTCCTTCATTAAAGCTGGTAGCTGGAGAGATGGATGGAGGGGGCTGCAAGTGGTTCACAAGAGCCCAGCACATTCTTCGTCACAGGGTAGCACGTCCTGGGTCCTTCTGCACCAGTAGCGTGTTCAGCAGCAAGGACTTCACACAGAACCCTTTCTAAGCCACAGTCATTCCTTCACACGCAAAACACCAACATAATCTACCACTTCACCCTGTCAACAAGCAAAACCCTACATGATGGACTTATACTGCAGTTAAGATTCATGGCTTGGCACAAGTGAAGGGACAGACACCAACCACAGGACCAAGACCCCAGCAGAAAAAGAACAGCATCCTTGATGCAAAAGGAACAAGGAAGGGCTTAAAAAACACAGCAGGTCTGCAGGAGGAAAAGACAAGTATTGGATCTGATGCACACTCTCCACTGGGAGACAGGGAAAAGCTTATCCAACTTGGTGTTCTCTCTGAGGGTAACCAGAAAGCTTAGGTGCCCTATATAAAGACAGGACTGATCTGCAGTCTTGTTTCCCCCCAAACCCTTGAGCAATTCTCCTGCTTGAGATCTCCCCACTCTCTAACAGGAAGAAGCATTCCCACATCAGTGCCTAGCAATAGGAAAAAAAGAAAAAACTAACAGGCAGAGAACATAAAGAAAACATCAAAATAGAAAAAACAATTGTCCAGTGAGCACAATGTACAGGGCAGTGTGCAAGCACAGCAAACTGAAAATTGCTTGCAGAAATTATTCCCAGAATTGTTTCAATAGATTTAAGAAACTCCTAGGCTGCCTGCAACTAAAGGTGTATAAAAAGAGTGATAGTTAATGAATAAAGCAGCTACTATAAGCACTATCATCTTTACTGGGAGAGTTTAAAATAGCTCTTAAACATTTTCAAAACTGTAATCGGAAGAGTGAACTATGTTTATGATTAGAAAACAGACTTCTATGATATGTTGAGGGGAATAGAGCATAACAAGAAGGATAATAATCCATACAGAAGGGTATTGTATTAAAATTGTAAGCCTTCCTGGTAGCAGTCACCTGTATGTGATCACGAACCCTTTTGCTCTGAGCACCTTTGACCCTCCCCTTTAGGAAAAAAAAAATAAAATCTAAACTTTCTCTCCAGAAATTAAGGAGTTCAGATCAAATTTCCACAGAAGCTGGGGGATGCAGGCAGCTCACCATCAATAAGGCTGTGACTGATGGTTCCTACCAACTCCACAGGAGACATTGACACTTAACGCAGATCCCAAAACCTAAATCCTACAGAGGGAAAGTATACATGTTTGAAGATCTTACCTGAATACTGATTCATCTCAAAATGATGGAGGGATTTTATTGCAACAGCAGTTGTGACTCTAAGCACTGCTGAAGACAAAACAAACATCTCTGTCTCCCTACTGTCAGTCAGGCACACCAAAATGAGTAGCATAAACACTCTCACTACGGTAAATAAATTTTTGTATATTTATGTTATTTTTCTATATTTGCATTATTGTAGTTACTGTCACCATGAAAAGTTAGTCATACAATAGGAAAATCAAATCCACTACATTCAGTAACCATAGAATCATAAAATGAGTAAAATTTATCTTAAAACAATAACTGTAGGAAAAACGATTTCCTCTTAAGATTAGTTGACAATCAGCTTAATCTCTTATCACATAACATCTCATGGTGAAGCAGAAATGAGACATCATCCATTTTATAAGGCATTGTCTCTGTGGATCTTGGACTGCTGTTTTTAAGAAACATCGAACAGAAACGAACAACAGAAAATGCTTTGCCAAGTTATCAAAAACACTTACATTAAAAAGCCCTATAAAACCTAATCCTGACATCAGTAGGTTACAACTTTGCATGTCCCCAGGGCACTAAAATAATACTCTTTAGAACAGCAGGTGGACTATTTTAGACTTCAGCTTTCTAGTTCTAACAAGGCTTTTTATTCCGCGGGGGGGGGGGGGGGGGGGG
>JAWWEW010000012.1:7263498-7369220 GCA_035583185.1 Anabacerthia variegaticeps | reverse complement strand
TTTTTTTACCCCCCCCCCCCCCCCCCCCCCCCGAAATTAAGGATGCTAATCACGATCTCCAAATGTGGATTGCTGGGTTGTAAAAATATTAGACCACAAACTGACAAGGCAGCAATGTATTATGCTGCTGTGAAGGAGTCCTAAATAGGAGAAAAACTCAAGATTCCAGGCTTGCCATCACAAAGGTCAACATAATTGGCCACATACAGCAAAATCAACCCCCATGTCTTCCCCTAGCCAAGCTGACTGCTGAGGAAGCCCTGTCTTCCTACTGGGATAACTGACGTCTAAAGTAGGAGGAGCAGGAGGTTTGGAAATTTTAAACACAGAAATGTAAGGAACCCTAGCAATGTAATCAAAATTTGTCCTTAAAGATGTCTTGTGATGATTTAATGCACTTAGGTCTTAATTTCTAACTATGAATTGTTCCAAATGTTTGATGATATTTTCAGTACTGATGTCTAAAAATTTTAATGCATTAGTGAGTGAAATATTTAACAATATCACCATTCTAGTAAATACTTATTTTCCTCTTTAAATATATTCCTCCATATTAATAATACAGAGATCAACACATTTAAATAATCCTTATCCCCTTATCAGACATTAGCTCCACATGTTGACTCCAAGGAGCTTGTGCAGGGTGCCACATATGCTGTGGCTAACTTCTTCCACACAGAAGAAACCCTCATCGCATCCAGATCTCGGCTTAAAATTAGCTCAGTTAAATTTAAGATATTGTGACATCCCACCCTTACTCAGGATCTTCACAAGAGAGATCAGCTTTTTTTTATGTAAAGATCATTTGTGGCAACATAATATTGTAACCTGTAATTCCAAGAAAATTCTTACAATTCTGCACTGCTCTAATGCACTCCAGAGAATACGAAACAAAACAATAAAAAAACCCAACATGAAGGAGAGAAAGTGAAAGTCTGAAAGCTAAGAGAGGAGAAAAAAAATGAATGAGACTAAAAGGGACCTAAATTTTTCTGAGCCATTTCATTGGATGGCTAAAAACTCATCTAAATGAAAAATATATACTCAAACTACCCTAACCTTAAAAAAAAACCCCCAACAGAATACTCAAACACCCCCGAGATGAAAATACCAAAATCTGCTATAAATAGTTTGCAAAGCTAACAGTTTACAAGACAAATAATACTATTTTACTAAAGTGGCACCATGAATTGGAGAAATTACAATGAGTAGCAGTCCCTCAAATGTTTGATGGCTGAAGTTTACATACAGGTAATATATACAAATTGGCAAAGAGCAAATAATGCCACTCTGGCTTAAACTGTCTTCAAAGTGATCATAGAATCTATTTCTGATGAAACCATGTATGTATTCTGCCAAAATATTAAGAAAATTATTTAAGAGTTATGACATAGTTTTTAAACTAGAAAGGAATCTTTACAAATTTACATATTTTTACAGTGCTGGCAAGACTATCATTGTACATGAATTGTGAGCACAGTGTAACTAAAAATACTGCTGTGATATCAACCTCCTGGTGAACTACTTCAGTGGAGGTCAGAAAGTAAGGAAAGCATTACAGCCTCTATGGAGGGGGCATTTTCTGACTGACTTCTGTGTTAAATTAACTCTTTAAAAGTGGATTGGCCAATTTGAATGCTTGTTAGAGCAAAATGAACCAGAATTTTAATAAAGAGCATTTATAGGCATATACATCTATACATTCTCTCTATATACATTTGTATATACCCATCCTAACACAAAAGTACATATTTTTCCACAAAAGGACAATAATCAGCCTTCTGGGAACCACTGTCAACTGAGTCCGGTGTGCATGACTATATTGTGCAACATCCCCAGGCAGCTAGTTGTATTACCAAACGAAACAAAAGCTTGTACTGTGTATAAATTAAATGACAGCTCACTGCCTAATACACAACTGCACTAATAAAGAGATTAATTTCAATTATAAATTAATATGGTCAGGGTAATTTCAGACCTCCCTTTTTTGGCATCCTAAGCACTGTAGACATACTGGAAGTTTGGTGGGATCATACATACTATGATCGAACAGGTCGTCTCTAGTCCTTCAAGAATCCTGTCTGCAGAATTCCCAAGAAGTGGGACAGCTCTGGGAAAAGAGGTGCTTAGCTAGAGAGTATCTCCTGCTGCAAAGGACCAGTCTCTGACCAGGCTGGATATGGGACCAAGGCACATACAACCCAAATATAAGCCAAGAGGAAAGTCAGTTACTGGGCTGTACTTAACATATTTCTTCCTCACTGTGCTTTAGATTTGCTTCACCACCAGTTAATTGAAGGTAAGTATTTTGGGTATAATGAGACTGTCTTCTCTTGCTGTCACAGTTTATCCCCAGAGAGCACCTACACACCATACAGCCACTGAGTCACTCCCCTTCTCCTGGTGGGATGGAGGAGAGAACTGGAAAGGTAAAAGTGAGTGAACACATGAGTTGAGATTAAAATAGTTTAATAAATCAAAAAAGATAAATACTGATACTAAATTATTAATAACAACAATGAAAAGGGGGGGGAAATAAAGAAAAATAAAATCCAAAAGAGACAAGTGATGGAAATGAAAACAATTACTCACCACCACCAGACTGATGCTCAGCCTGTCCCTGAGCAGCAGCCCCCCTGCCCACTTCCCCACTAGTTTTACTGCTGACCATGATGCCATATGGCCTGGGATACCCCTTGGGGTCAGTTGTCCCGGCTGTGTCCCCTCAAAATCTCTTCAGCCCACCCAGCCTGCTCTCTGGTTGGGTTGGGAGAGGAGCAGAAAAGGCCTTGGCTTTGTGCAAGCACTGCTCACTAAAACACCCCTGTAATACCAACACTCTTTCTAGCACAAATCCAAAACTCAGTCCCATACCTGCTACTAAGAAGAAAATTAACTCTATCCCAGCCCAAACCATCACACTTGCCTAGTGCAGTTTCCAAGTCAGGAATAAGTTACAAGTTTCAAGTGGAAAACATGTAGGATCAAATGTTCACCAATCCTTGAGAATGATATCTCATGATTTTCTCTGTGGATTCCTCAGGACTCTAGAGAGACTAGTTAGAATGGAGAAGGGAAACGTGCAGTGACAAAACCCACAAAGTGCACCTTCAACGTAACAAAAGATTAATCAAAGACTAAGAAAGTTGACTATTCACCTTACCAATGAAAAAGCATGTGCCGTAACTCCTCTAGAAGGGAATCTGGATTTGTAACTTGTCCAAAGAGGCTGAATTTTAGGCAAAACAGTGAAGACTAGTCTTGGATTTTATTTTGAATCATCTTAGGTCACATAAGCAGATTTTATTTAACCTAGGCCAAGATTTGCTGTTGGTAACTTGTCTCAATGGCAAGAAGAGATCCAGCTCGACTATGAACCTGAATATTTGATAGACAAATTTCTTCTTAAAACTGCTATATCTCAGTAGATGAATTCTCTAACAATGATGAAACGTGCTTTGATTGTGTACAGGCAAACCTGAAAAGAAAGTTCAGTACTACTCAACATACAGGTTCAACTCAGAGATTAGGCTTTGGCATGTATCAGAGACTTTGAAAAAAACAAAAAAACCTCACACAAAATTAAGGATCCACTTGTACTGTAAATATTTTGAGCTCGAATGGACCACCAGATCCAGGTTCGTCAACACAACCCAACCCCCTGAAGTCTCACACCTCATGATTTTGAAATCAAATGCTGACTCCATGCTTTGAACTTAGTAAAGTGGCGGTCGTGAAAATAACCATCCTGGAAGGAAAAGTACATGAACCATCTCTCCAGAAGACGAAGGGAGAAAGATCTTGGTTATGCAGCTGGATATGAAGTGCTGTCAACAGCAACTACAACCACAAGCCCCAGGAGCAAAGCTCTAACGCAGCTCTGCCTTAGGCAGATACCTGAGGAACAAGAAAACATCCTAAGGAGCTTATTTTCTGTCACAGCACATTCAAACAGGGGCAGAGAAAGATCCCTGAAAAATTAAGTCTTGAATTAATTATTAAATAGATTGGTCACTTGGTGTAAGAACAGGGTCAATTCCCCAGCCCTGATGGGGCAATGCAGCTGCCAGTGGGCAAAAGTAGTGAGATAAAATGCCATTTAAACAGGCAATGAGGGGCTATTAGCATGTTGCTTCAGGTTCACTTTAACCACAGCGCTCCTGTTGTCATAAAAGCCCTGGACCAGCCACCCAGATGACAAATCCCTCTCTGCACACCTTGGGAGAGTTACCTGTTTGCAAAAAGCTCACCTATATCAAACAGGTTGAAGGAAACACGTGGCATAGCCAAGCTTATGAAAAGTAGGGAAGGAGAGGAAACAAGGAAAGCAATAGAATAAAACCAAGATACTCACACATCTCGTATGCTAAAGAAATCATGTCTTTTCTAAATTATGTGCAGACTTCTTTCCATTTTAGTATTCTTTACTGGGGTTTTTTTGGAAGCTACAGAAAATGAGCATAAGAGACAAAAAAGTACTTCGCCCCGCAGGAATACAAAAATTGTAAAAGCACAGGCAGCACTACAGAGGAGCGGTGCCATTCACTCACAAAGAATTTTGTGCATGTAGATGGCTGATTAATTGCTGGCCTGCCTAGACGAAGCTGCAACGAGCCAGATACTGTCAGCATGCCATCTGTTACCATGGAAATGCACAATGTTCCTGTTTCTGACAAACCCTTGAATACTGGATAGATTGTGCCATATGTAAATAAGGCAAATTAGTTTTCCTATATCTTCCAGACAAGGTTAGACTAAAAGAAAATATATCTGTTTATATACTGTAACCTCCAAGATGTGAACTAGGCAAACCTTCCTCCTTTTTTTCATAAAAATCTCATTCAGTTTGTTGTTAGAACTGAAACAGTGTAGACTAGCATTAAGCAGCACAAAATTAATTCCCAACCAGCAATGTTTACAAAAGCAGTACTTAACAATATGCATATTCTGTATGCATGCTACATTCACCATGATTGTTGGATTTTTATTTTTTATTTTCTTTTTCCTTTCTCCCCAATTGAGACAATGTTATTGAAACAATATATAGATATAAACAGAAAACTTTCTCATTCGTATAGTGTTGTTTTAGTTTGAATCATTTAACTAGAAAGCTTTTTTTTGTTTATAAGAGATTCTATAGACTTTAAACATGGAAAAATTTATTTACTCCCCAGTAACATTGATAGCTGAGGCACATTAGCTCACCTCCACTGAAGTCAAAAGAACTGCAGTAGTTTGCATGTTCTCAAGATCTAGTGTTAAGAGTTCTACAAACTAAAGCTTAACCACTTACTCAAAAAATTGCATTATTGTGTTCTAAAAATGAAGAGATTCAGTACTTCAGATTTTGATTAATTTTACAACTGTACATTAAACTAAAACAAGAGTTCAAAGCTGGCAAGAAGTGCGTTCAGCACACTCACTGAGAACACAGCACATATTTTGGGTGGCCATGGGCAGTGGGAGATACTGCATTACCTGTACAGACTCACTTTGAACATGACCACTGTGAGCAACACACCTGACTCACTGTGGCTTTATACTGAGACACATCTATTCCCAGAAGTACAAGGTTAGTGTAACGACAACCTCCTGAAACATAAAGCTGATGGAGTTGATTAGTACCATATATTTTCCATCTTGACTCTTAGTAGTGTAAAGTGAGTTGGAAAAGGAACATGTCTACAACATCCCTCCAGAATATTTACCCCTTGGGATAGATTGGAGCTCTACTAAACCAAGAAATAAATGCAAGTTAAAGTTCTGTTAAGGTGGTGGACAATCACACATTGGTTTTAGGACTGCAGTAGCATTATGGTGTGCTTTAAGGTACTTTTCATTTTATGGACTTACAGTCTTACTCACATTTTCTGTTTTCACTATACACTTTTATATGGTAACATGATATTCTGATATACCATAGATGACACTGTCTAAATTAGGATATGAATGTAACATAGGTCCCACAATTCTTAACTTGCTGCACTGTTACCTGCATTGCTCACCCCCTCTGCCTTGTGTGGCTCTTAGCATGGAGTCTGATATATGGTGTAACAATAGCTGAGCAAAATGAACTGGCAGCTGTATATCAATATTTCCCTGATGTGAGAATTAATCAGTAGCTCCAGTAAAAATAAGGTTATCATGTTCATGCTAAATGCATTGTGTATTTTAATATATTCTTTATAAAGTCCTTTTGTTGCTGTGAAACTTTGCAGTGCTAGGAAATATCACTTCTAAAAACTGAGCAACTACCTATCAATCTTCAGTATAAATTTGTTCAGAACATAATAATCAACTTTGAACAAACACATATTACTCCACACAGTGTCACTGAGCCCTAGAGACCCCAACTGTCCAGAACTCCACTTGAGAAAAGTTTGTTAAAACAAAATAGAGCCTAAAAATAGTAAAAGTCTACATAAAAATACCTTAGAAGATTAACAAGACTCATTTTTGAAAAATAAAATTAATATTAATCACTTCACAACAGCATTTGTGGGATCTGTACCAGCTGATTCTCTGACACTGACTTCTTCCCATAGCAGCAGGTGCATCAATGCCTTGGAGTTCTACCCTTCTTTCATCCCTGGGTGTTTTGAATGCGAGAACAGGTAGGGGATGTGATACTCATCAATTTAAATCATGCTGCCTACCCAAGTACAAGAACGAAATTAAGAATTTGAAGAAGGGAAGATTGATAGGAGTGTGAACATGCAGAATCCATGTGAAAGCATTCCATGCTAGTTTCTCATTCCAGTTGCTTGACATCTTCCTCTAGCAGCAACCTTTGTGTGTTGAACATGCCCATGTCTCCCCACTCCTCAGACAGACAACCTGTGTCTAGAGAAGAGGTGGTATGAAAATCAGTGGTATCAAAAGGGAATTGAAGTAGCATTTGGATTTAATGTGGACTGGAAAAAAAAATTAACATGGCTTTTGCATAGTGTGGTAAAGTGTAAGAGAAATAATTTTCATTTTACACTATCACTTCATTTTTTTTTCCATGTCTTCATACTCATCCATGCACAGTGCTGACAAACTAAGGTTATTTTTGTAGTCTAATTACTGAAAGCACATGGGGAAAACCAGGCAAATTTTACTGCCAAAAGAAAAGATAAATCAATGAAGTATCTGCTTTCAAGGACTCCAGTTTTCCCCAGCTGTTTACTCCATGATCCATTTTCTCTTTCACTTGTTTCTCAGTTACTGATTACCCTTGTGATTTCGGGTGAAGGATTTTGCTTTGGAGACTACAATGCATTCACCTTTTCATTATCTTCTAATCCTTTGCTAGGGATAAGTTCAGTTCATGATTTCCAATATTCCCATATTTATTCTCAAGTCCAATGATTTCTAAAAATCTGGGAACGTCATCTAGCAGATTTTTGTACCAGATGAAGACAACTGAAGTGAATACACAATATTCAAACACACAAATATATACATTGTTATGTATGCACTGCTCTCTGAATAGGAGAGTGATGAGCATGTGGCAAACTGCTTGGATAGATCTGCTTGGCCAGAAGATCCACCCAATAGAATTAAGACTGCTCTGTCATTCCTTGCTGTAACCAGCTGAATTCAAGGAGGAGCAGAATGACCAACTATGGAAATTCTCACATGAGGAATTACACACTAGGCCATAAAGTTATGTACCTTCGAGTCACCTTAATGCCTTTAGTTTTGTATCTGCTGCATGATGGTGCCTAAAATGTAAAATCTAAAACGCTAAAAATGCTTAAATAAATCTACATTTTAACTCAGTAAGTCATCATTGTTATTATAATGTTAATACAACAATGTCAATTCATATCTGATGAGGATTTACCAGCTTGACATACCAAGGGCAGAATAAAACCAAAAAAATTCAACACCCCTCAAATTTTGCAAGTTATTTTCAGTGATAGAACAACAACCACATTAAAAAGAACTTTGCAAGTCAGACTCTTACATTCATTGCTCTGTCTGCATTATTCCCCAGTGAAGCATTGTCACAGGACTGCATACATATGCTCCCATAAGGACTTATTCCAAGTCACTTTTTATTTTAAGAGATTTTGTTAAAGTATTCAGGCTTTTTAATAAGTAAAGTATCTGACAGTACCTGTAAACACCATTATTAACCAAATAGCTGTAAATATCCATAAATGTCACAAAATGTAGTTACCGCTGTTTCTATTTATTCATGAAATTTTCATTTTAAGCCTCAGAAATAAATGTGTTCAATCAATTCTAGGGGTCCAACAGAGAGAAAAAAAGCAAGAAAACTCAAAGGCACAGGTTTAAATCCATCTTTGTGTCTTTCTGCCTGGAAGAGTAAATAATATTACCTCCAGCAATTGAGTGCCGTGCAACTTTGTCTCAATTTACTTTAGGCTAAGATCCAAAAAAACTCCTGAAATCTAATAAAATTATTTTTGTTTCATGTGAAAACGAAAAGAGGGGAAACAGACATAATTTAAGGGAATTAAGCAGTTATCTCCTTAAGAAGCACCTTTAACTTTAGCCAACAGCACTTTACCATTGACAGCATTATCTGTCTGGTGTTCTTTATAATGCTCATAAGGACCCCTGACGTACCAAGGTGCACAGCTGATTCAATCTACCACATTCACCTGATCAGTCAAGTGAATCAATATTGATTATGGAACAAACTTTGCATTCGGTTTCCGAGTTTTCTCACAGGAACTGACTTTGGAGTTATGAGCTTACCATGCAGCTACTGCTAAGATAAACAAAAACCCCAAAAACTTTGAGCACTGAAAGACATATGTGTCCAAACACACATATATTTACACAGATCAGCTGGAATTACAAATTCTCAAAGCACTGGGTAGATGGTGAATTAAGCCCCAAATCACATCTGGCTTACATAAGAGAAAAAAGCCCACAGCCAATTGACTTTTCACTCACCTCGGGCCAATAAAGGACTTTTGTCAGATAAAGCCATTTGTTACTAAACCAGCAAGTAATAATTACATGATATTTAGGTTATGGCAAACAAAGTAATAATTAAGATGTTAATGAAAGAAGTAATGTCTGATTAAAATATGGATAACATATGTGGGAGGTTTATGACAAGATGAGTTCACCTGTGTCAGTGATCTACACCAGCTTATAGGTGGAGTCTCATAAACAACAGGGAACAATTTGAGGTATGGATTACCTAAATATTATTCCAAAGAGCACTAGGAATGCACGAAATGAAAGAGGCAACAACAATCCCGGACAAAAATAAAAAAAGCTGAGGGGTCAGGGGATTCCGTTGCATAATGAGAAAAGGTAGATTGGTAAAAAGTTCTCAGTAGGTTCATCAAAAAGAAATGTGGTAGCAATTAACTAAATATTCTACAAATAGACCTCCAGGTATAGAAAGAACATGGTTTTCTATTAGAATCTGGTTCTAGGATGAAAGACTCATTACACATCCCCTTTTTTTCAGACAATAAACGTCCACAAAAAGTGCAGTCTAGTGCCCTAAACCAATAACAGCTTTAGTTATGCACATAAACCTGAACAGAAACGATGCAAGAGTTCATGCTTTCTCAGAAACTACTCCAGATTATTAGTGCTCCAGTACAGGAGCAATATATACAAAAGAATATGAGACCACAGAATTTATTATTCTCAGGGCAACTAATCTCTTTGCTTTTATCATAAGCTATTTCAATGGACTATAGGCATAATATTAAGGCTAAAATTCTGAGATGCAACGAAGAGCAGTACAAGTGAGAAGACCGGCCTACTCAATTCTTAAAAAACACAATTGTTCAGAATTTTACAGCTAACATTCACTCCCACCAGAACTCTATTATAAACATTAAAGAATTGTTTAGTTCTACCCAGGAAACAAGTTCCTGTTTTACAGAGGAGATGAATGAATGATAAGAAGACATATTTCTTTCCATGCTCAGTGCCACTTAACTCTTCTTTTTATTGAAATGAACATGCAAGATGATCTAAAAAAACCCAAACCACCAGAATCTGAGATTCTCAATACGTAATGAATTTTGCCTATTTTTCCATCATCTTCTACTTACTCATTTTAATCTTTGTAAAGTGCAAGAAAGACCCTACCCATAAGCATTTCCAAGAAGTGATTCTGATTCAACAGTATTCTGCAGCCACTCTGCATGGATGGAAGCAACTCTCTGCAGAGGCTGCAGCTCCGGCTGCTGCACCATGGACATTCACAAAAGTTTAGGTTACTGAACTTCCCCATGTTTACACTAGGCCTAACAGTGATAGAACCATAATGCACGGGTTTAAATCCAGCTTATATCACTATAAACAAATAGTGTCCAAAATCTTGAATGCAAATTTCAAAGGCACAGGGGACTGTTGAGTTAAATCAACCAACTGTTGGATTTCCAGTTAACAGGTCAGTGGTGTTTTCAACCCAGCATAACCAAACCTCCCCCCTCAACACATCCCAGTGGGGAAGTCAGTGAACAAAAGCCTGTGACTTTTACCAAAGTCTTGACAGGACTCATAAGAAAAAGTATGATTCAAAACACTGAGGCACTTCTGTATAGACATACTGTTGCTTTTCCAAAACATTTACAGAATTCCCTGTGATTAGCTCTAGTGTCAAAGAATTTTATCACATCCCAACCGTGCTAACCACCTTCAGCTACAATATTTTATTATTTCTCTGGTTTTACAGCAAAAATCCGTCTATTATGGCTCACTGGGTTCATGACCCATAATCTCCCTGAAACTAACTCCTTTTGATCTCCCAAGCAATTGGGATTGTGAGTCACAACTTTGCTGCTGCACTCCAATGAGTCACTCCAAGAGAGATGGGCAGGAGCCTTTGGCTGTAGGATGGACATTGTGGCCAAGGGCCACAAACAAACCGATGGGTGGAAAACATACACTGAGAAAGACAAAGGACTCTGCAAAACACCAGCTGAACAATGTCCTTCTGTACAGCTTCACTGACAAATCCACCAGCTGCTGCAAGCAAATAGTTATATATGGAGCAGTTAAACTCTCAAATTTCACTTTTTTTTCCCTTCTATCGAGTTAGTAGACAAATCCTAATGTCACACACCTCACTCCTGCCCTCTGCTGAAGGAAACCAGTGTGTTAACTCTACTGCAACATCACCTGGTCACCCCTTTCATCATACTCTCAAATTTCACCTAAAGTAGGCAGAAAACTCTGCTTCCTAAGCTTCCTGCAGCCTGCCTTTTCCAAATGCTAAAGACCATGTCATGGTCTCCTGCACTGAAATTGGATGTTGTTGGATGTTGTTAAACAAAAGGAAATGTCATTCTGCCCCATCAGTTTTGATCATCGTTTTCCTTTTCTGGTTAGAACTTTTTCCTGTTATTTCAGTAGAGCCAACTTTCCCTTTTTGTCTCAAAACACTTAGATTGAGATTCCAAATTAGCAACCAAGTACTCTGTACAATGACTTGTACCATCTGTGGGATAGATAAAGCAAAGTCCAAGATACAACAGCTCTCATGTTTTTGTAACCCAGTGAAAACTTTTCAATCTGGGTAAATCGCTAGCTTGAAAAGGGCTTATAATCTATAAAAAAAAAATATCATGAAATAATCTTTTTCTTAAAATACTACTTTTAATCATTTGTCTACAGAAGTAGACTCGGGTTTTGCCAAAAATACCCTCTGGCATTTATTTCCTACATATAAATAGATGTTATTTAATTTCTATTTTAAATGAGAATAAAATTAAAACCATTCCTTCAAAAAAGATATTTTCTTTAAGAACACATATCTCAGCTCTACATGGGATTTCTATTCATAAATCTGCCTCTTTAGGCCAAAGATCAAAAATTAGTGATGGTCCACAACATGCAGAGCTTTAAAAAATGTCACATTCTTTCATTTTCAGCATAAGAAATGGGCAACTTGTTCAAGGCAAATACTTGTTTGAACTGAGGATTTTATTATTAATCTCTGAAGACTGCTGAATTTAGGGTCACAGTAAGGGTTGATTAGGTACAAGGTGCACAAAGCTCTCCTCTGTCAATGCTATTGAATGAAGCAAGTAATTTAGATTCAGAATTGGTCTTGGATTGAAGCTCACTCCATTACCGACCATTTTCAATTTCAGCTATACAATAAACATCAAGCTCAGCAAGGAAATTAGTACATTTGGTAATGTATTGGGAGAGATGGGTGGGTCTCTGACAAGATGACACTTATCACCAAAGCTTCAGTTAATGAAACCCTTGAGTGGTTTCTGCGTTTGACATATTTTGACATTTTTTGAAATCACATCCAGCGGGTTTTTTTACCCCACAATGTTGTTCCTTATGAGAAAAAAAATAATAAAATCTATCTTTAAAATGAGTACTGAAGTACTGCAATATTATTGGAAAAAAATTAAAGAGACTGCATTGAAGGCAGAGGGGAAGAGAACCTGACTTTCTTGCAATGCAGAAAGTAGAGCAGAATGCACAGTATTTAAGCTGAGGAGATGCCAACACTAACAGAGGAGAACTTAGATTTCAACAGGCATGTTTGCCATTAGTCTGTTCAGATAAAGCCACAAACTGTAACAGGAAGCCTGCCATTACTGTGACTTAAGTTGTTCACTGTTGTTTTTAACTTGTCCACACAAAAATTACCATAGGGAACTAGAATAGATTTATCATTAATGAGATTAAAATAACCATTTCTATTATAATCTGAAACAGCAAAACAAGTTTTCCTGGGTTACTTTCACGACTGATTTTTTTTTTTTTTTAGGGTTCTTAATTTTTGTTTGAAATAATGAGAGAAAAGAAGGAGATAACTCACTATAAACCTTGAGCAAACTTACTGTACAAAAGATGCCAAAATATGTCCAAAAATGAAAGCAAATTAGGAGACAGAAAGGGAAAATGAACAATTGCTGACCTAAAAGTAGCTCTCTCAAGTTGATGACCCAAAAACACCACAATAGCTCTCAGATCACTTTAAATGCTGCTTTGCAGCAATGTGGCACCTACAATGTATGACTAGAATTAAAAAGGGTCAGAAGAGACAGAAGACTTAGAGATCACTAATTCTGAGAGGTTTGATATTTACTCTTTAGCTTTGCTGAAAGCCCAGGGAAATTATTATGGATTCATATATTTCAATCTCACACAGCTCTATTATTGTTCATTTTTTCATTCAGAGCTGAGAGAACAATTAAAACAAAAAATACAAAGCAATCTAAACAGGGACATTCCTGAACTCTACTAGACCTACAAGGCAACACTTAGAGCTCCAGTTCCTAGCCGGGTGGTCCCTCCCAAAGACTTTTTTCCAACACAAGTGGGAGGTCACCTTGAAGATTTCAGGGACAGGGATTGTATTGTACAGGATACATACTCCTGAAGAGTTGCATTGTGTTGCAATGCAATTTTTATTTAAAACCTTGCCCTCCCATGACTCTGCTCTAAGCATTTCCCTTGCCTCCCTCAGTCAAAGTTGAAGGTGGCAGAGCAAGTACCATGTGTATTTCTGCCCCCTTGAAACCCTAAGGCGGAGAAAATAGAAGATATCTTCGGAACCAAAGAAATGCCTTATCACAAAAGAGTTAATGATTATTTCTCTAGCTTTAAAGGATTTGTTTTGCTTTGTTTTATTTAAACTGGAATCGTTTCCCACAATACTATGACCAAAATCTACCATATCCTACTGCGCCTTTGGATCTTTCTGACCTTGTTTCAGCTTATGTTTCAAGACTAGTTCAAGCTACCAAGCTGAAAAATATCAGTATCGTTATTATTTAAGTCTCAGTAGCACCCAGAAGATGCACTATTCCAAACACAGTCATATAATAGCCCAGACTATTCTGGAATTCCAGAAAGATCACTCAGAAGTAGATCACGTGCCCCAACCAACATGGTATGTGTAAATCAGGGATGCCCAAAAAGCCAGGAAGAATCCCAATGACAAGTCACATAGTCTCAGGTCTGCATTTCAGCACTGGAGATGTTCAGATATAGATTCTGTAATTTGACTCACTCTTTTAAACCAATAGAGGCAAGAAAAATAAAGTTACACACATGGTTGGGGTCTTCTGTCTTATTTATGTTCAAATAACCAGAATAAGAGGAATTCACAATTCTGCTAGGTACTTAGAAAAAATTATACTGAGTAAGTAGTTCACTCATCATTCTGCAATCTCAAAGAAGGAGCATTTGGATCCACACATTTTATTCTAGAAAGTTTTAAAAATTAGATTTAGTCTTTCAAATCACTGGATATGCTCCCAGCAAACAGAAGTGTTTAACTACTGTACCACACAATGTGATATGTAATTATTTTCTGACAGTATTTACCAGAAATCTGGGTAGTTTTCATACTTAAACTCCTAGAAAACATTTAGCCTGTTACAGTAATAAAGATACCTGTCAGTATATTACAGATAGGAACTCACATACTGAATAATCCTAACTTGTTCAGTCAAGCAAGTTTTCATAAGAGGAAAATTCTTGTACAGCCTCAGTTATAAAATGTTTTTTGATCCTGCTAAGACTTAATACATACTGTAGTGACTGTATCTGAAAAAAGACCAAACTAAGCAAGTTAATTCCTTGCTTTATTGTATTGTTCTGCTAATACAGAGCCGAGAATCCAAAACTTTATTTAGTAAGTACTCAGTCTTAAGTCAAGAAGATGTTCCATTATCATTGCCCAAGTACCAGATGGTTTGGTTAAGAAACAAGATGGTATTCACTGGATTTAAATCAGTAACAATCTATCACACCACCTTCTTTTCCCTGTGCATTTGCAGGCACTGGCCTGGCTTGCAACACCAAAGACTCCTACCCTGGTTGACTGGAGCTGCGAAGTGCTGGGAATGCCCCTTCATTCCACTGCAGAAAGCACACGATATTTTAGGTGTTTTTTCTGCACCTTTATTTCCTCTTTTCTTTTACAAAAACTCGCTTCAGCGTATTTTCATCTATGATGGATTTCTAAAGCCACACAATCTATCTCTCTGCAAGGGGAGCTTCTTTTGGGACCCCCTCTTGCCCCATACCACTGGTGGCCTCTCTACTGGAGACCTTCTCCTGGCCCTTCACCTCCCTCAGTAACTGATTATGCATCTGACACAGGTTTCTCCCTAATTCTCTTGTTCTGCCTTTGCAGCCCACCTTTTCCCACTATTAAAGAACACTCAACTGTAGGCAGCCCTGGATAAATTATTTTCCTCATGATTTCAGAAAAAAAAAAAAAAGGTAACTTTTAATTGAAAAACTAAAAAAGAAAACAGCTGACAGCTTTTTAACAACTCTTCCAGAAAGCTGATAGTGTCTACAATATATTTCATTTTGGTGAGGGTCCAATTTTCTGTTTGGGTGGGGGGTGTGGAGGGGAAAATCAAATGGTAAATATACCATTTATAACATACCACAGCCATCTGTACTTTTTCCATTGTTCTACATGGCTTTTTTTTTATAAAAATGCAGAAATAAAGTTTACTGGAGTACTTTATAAATTTTAAATAAAGTTTAAAACAGGTAGCCTGCTGAAGTCCCAGGCCAAACACTCCCTCTTTGTTCCTTTTGACCTGTCACCCCAAGATTAACAAACCTGTGACCCACGAAACAAGGTTGCTTGAACCCAGATAGGGGAAACCAATTGCAACCTCTTCTTTCAGTCCCCAGAGAAAAGGTTATATGTGGAAGACAGCCAAAGGTCCACTGAGCAACAAAATGGTTAAATGAAATTGATAACTAAATTTTTATGCTCCTGTTCTTTGCATTCTGTTAGAGGCAGGTAAAGAAATGAACCTTCTTGTTCAAAGCACCATCAGTTGAACACAAATTTACAAAGGTGTCTGTATACAATAAGACCTATAAAAAGTGTTTGGGCAAAATGTTTTGTTAACTTAGGTTCTGATGACCAACAGGAGAAAATTATTGAAATAGTCTATTTTATTTTTAGGGGTTTTTTCCCTATCATTTCCTCTGTCAGACTTGTTCACTGTATGAAACCAACAGTATGAGAGGTCCAGGTGAAGCCATGGGTTCTCTGTGGCCGTCCAGAAGGCCAGGAAGGGCCAGGAGACAGCAAAACAAGACAGAAAGAATGAGGAGGAGCACAAAAAAGTTCATAAGAGCCTCTTGGAGGTACCTCCAACCTCCCACAACAGTCGCAGTCATCTGAATTATTCTGTCATTAAGCTAATTACCAAAGCTGTCAGACAACTGACAGTATGACCATATTTGATAATATATATGATAACTGGCAACATAACAGCTTCCTAAAGCATTATGAACAAGTAGATTTCCTTTAAATATTTACATGTGTTTTCTTGATGGAGGTGAATTTTATAACTCAAAAGAGCAGTTAAGCTCCTTTCAATCCTCAGTTGATGGGATTTATCACTTTTCACCTGAACACCTCTTCAGTACCATCAAAAGCACTGAAACCCACAAGGTTATAAATGATGCACTATAAGCATCTTCCATGAAGCAAAACAAAAACTACAAAATCAAGATTCACCACCATTTGTACAAGATATCTATAGCATGTATAAAATTCTCAACAGAATATCTGAGACACTGGAAAACAGAGATATTTTTATTTATAAATATATGTTAATATTTTGCTGTGGCAGTGAAAAAATTAAGTTTTGTCTACTCTGAAATCTCTGTCTTCTCAAAAACAACTCAGCAAAGAATAATGAGCAGACTACTCCTTTGAAAGACAGTGTCCTTAGTTCAACTGCATAGAGTTAGTGTCCACTGAATTTCACAGTACTCAAAGGGTTACTATAAAAGCTTTTCTCAGAAATAAGTTCAAGGTTGCCTTTTTCTCCCTACTTTAAACCATTCTTCTAACTCCAACTGGTATCTCTAATCTCTCTTAATGCCTCCCCTTTGACACCTCCCCAAATGTATCATTTTTCTCAATCACTCTAATGAAAGACTTTTGACACCCTCATTCTCTCTCTGTTCATGATTCTACTTTGACTATAAGTTCTGCAGGTCAGGGTCTATCTTTTTCTTCCGTATTTGTACCCTATGGTATAATAAAAAGGGTCTGGACTAATAGCTAGAGCTTCAGACACTGATATAATAAAAATACTAATAATTCTTATAACAGGTTTCAGGTTTCTAATAATCAAGTTTTAACTAATAGTAGCCATTGTGAGCTTTCTGATCATCCTTGCACTTCTTAAAAGTGCCCTAAAAATGTACATTTAAAGAACCTACAGCCTAACAGAATGTGTTAGCAAAGCTGGGCCTTGCATTTTCACATGGGTTAGAAAGCGGTGATGACCTTAATTGGTCTGGTAAACTAGTGATAATTAGGGTGAAAGAATTAGAGAAGGAAACAAAGAACAATATAGGCAGTCATTTCACTGTTTAGAGGAATGGCCTACTCATACAGCTGGAATAAAATGTGACTGGAGGCTGGCACATTCTACTCTGTCTCTGAATGAGAAACAAAATGGGATGGAGATGCTATTCAAAGGCTTAGAAAATAAGACGCAAGAAAAAGGGTTAAAAAAAGTGAATTTCCATGGCCCTCACATAAAAAAATTGTGTTCAGCAACATATAGATAAGGGATCACTTAAATGGAAGATGACTTCCACCAGTCATTCCAGGTTTCAAACTTAAAATGGCCTGTAAGTAAGAAAGGAAACGTTTCAGTTAGATGTAAATATTCCCTTATTTGAGCTATTTTATAAATTCCTAATGAGAAAAGTATTGTGTGAAGCTTCTTCACACAGAACCACAGCAGAGTGGTTCTCCTCCTACACTCCTACACTACTGATTGATCAATAAACACCAAATCAGCCTCCTCAATAATAATGATTAAGTTTGATTCGTGTTTATATCTTGCTTCCTCCATAAAAATTTTTAAAATGGAAGTGTTTAAGACTCTCCTCGTTCCCACCAAAAAAAATAAAAGGAGTTTGTTTGAAGCTATGTACCACTTCCAAGTTTTCTGAAACCTTTATATGTCAGAAAGAGATTATCAATGTTTCAATATAATCAATTTCTTTCCACTAAAATCTGCATATCCACACACTTTGGGGTACACATGTATGCTCAGTTCCAACCAATAAGTCAGATTTTCTTAGGAAAGAACACATCATTCATTTTATCACCTAAGGATAAAACTGGGGAAAAGACAGGGCAAAGGTGTTAAAAAAAAAATTAAAAAAAAACATTGTTTTTCTATTTTCTAACTGAAGTGTTAAACAAGACACTGAATCCAAAACTCTATGTACATACATCACTGCCTAACCTTGCTGTTAGAATCTCATCCTTCACAGTTTGTAGCTTTTTATTAAAGTTAACAATATAACCATTATACAAGCGTTGTTTGCTTTTAGTAGAAAGAAAAACGTGCTTGTGTTTAATTAGGTTTGACTGTAAATGGTTGCAACTAGACTGTGAAGTGCTCATTGTGGAGAGCGTGATGCAGGGACATGGCAGTGCCACTTTTGCTGCTGTTATTGTTTGTCTGGAGACACCTTTCCGCAAGACTAAATTCAACATGACAGGGTGTCTGTCTGCACGGTGACATCTATATCACCACAACAGCAAAAATCCCCAGAAACTCATTTTTATAAGTGGAAGCTTAAAATATGCAGAATAACATGAACTAAGGAATACAGACACATTAAGAAAATATAATGGTCCTCGCTGTTCTGTGTGTTTCTGTAGAACATTCTAATTGTATCCAAATTTCTTTTCATCAGTTCAATAATTTTCATCTACTCCACACTACTTGCATCATGAGCTGGACAAATAACTTATTTACTAGCTTTCTGGAAACATTTTTTTTCTCACTACTTTTCCATACTGCATTAAAAAAAAGGTTAATAATTGTTCATATATCGTACATTTAAGATCATAAAGTTTTGGTCAATTACGTTTAGGAAACAACTCACTAATTTCAAATAAAAATAATAAATGTTTTCATATGTATTTTTTTTTCAATGAGAAATAACTCAGTTAAATAGATGAAACTGTGAAAATATTGAACTGTCACTGAAACTACTGCCCTTTTTTAAATTTTAACTTATCTCTGTCAGTTTGGTACTTCTCCTTCCAGGGCAGTTCCTGTACTAAATTTCTAATTTCAATGCTCCACTGCCACAGCAAACATCTAGAAGAGGTTTGAAGTACGAAGATAATACATTTTCTTTACTCCAGTAATGTTCCTATTCCAGCCTACATAACATAAAGTCTCTTGATTGCCTTTGCCATTGGCACATGTTCACTCTGGTCCTGTAACTATCAATTTGCTATGGCAACATGAGTGATGGATATTTCAAGTATGAAGCACACTGTAGTCAGTTTAATTGTGGTTCATTAATTTGACATAAATAACTTTTCATAACCATAGCTTCTAGGAAAACAAAAATTAAGTGATTAAACTGGAGGACAAACAGACTAAGAGATATGTCTCAAAACAAGAAAGGGTTTAGAGTTCCACTTGAGGAGAAACTTGTTTTAACTTTCAAAGTGCTTAATAAAACTTTATAAAAATCCTAGGATACAGAAAATACTAATTTTCAGAACTGTGAGACAAATTAGGAAAAAAATTATTTCGCTAAGTTAAGCCAAAATGTCCATTTGTAGATGACTGTGCCCATGCTCCATAACCAGTCAAAATCCTCATTACTGTAATTCCCTCCATACTGTAAAGAGTTTAAAACTACTTTGTGTCTATTGCCTCCATCTACAAAATGGCCAAAGAGATGTCATTTCAACTCTTAAATAAACCATAAAGCATCTTAGTCTGAGTGTGGAAACTAGTTGAGCAATATTTCTTAAGTGGTTGAAGCTTTGCAAGCTTAAAGCAGATGAAAGCAAGGTGCTACAATGGAAACTTGCAAAACCTAAATTCTTAACTGTCATTTTTAGGGATCATTATAGTTAGTAGTGATTTTTATTCCATTGTTCCGCTAAACAGTGGAATAGCCTTGTACGAAAGGTTCCATGAGCTCAAAATTGCAGTAAAAGTATTTGAGATAGAAGAAATTAGCAGGAAATCTCTTCACTGAGTTAGTTTTACAATATAAAGAGATAGGGATTTATATAAGAATCAACAACCAGTCCCACTCGTCTGTGAATGTTACTTTCTTATAACTTCAATGAATTAGAACCAACACTACTGAGAATAAAACTACATATGTATTTGAGATTTCCTCTCTTACATTTATCATATTTTGTTTATTTCATGTGTTATAAAAGGGTTATTATCTATTGAAAAATTTATGCTTATCTACTTTAGATATACTTAAATCTTCACTTTGAAATTAAATTAGAAAATATAAACCTATTGTAGTGACAGGTAACAGACTTTAAGAATTGCACTGTAACTATAAATGTTCACTCAATGTTGATAAATCACTCACAACATTCTTTAACCAGAGTTCAAAATGTCACCCACTGATGAAGGGACATAAGTCTATAATAAAGTGACATAACTTATAAACTAAGGGATGTATAGATAAATACATATTTTTAGTTGAAATTCCTATTTTTAAGACTTGTTCTATCGTTCTCTAATAAACAGTATAACAAATTAGAAGGAGTAAATCATTAGAATTTCTGATTCCATTTGTTACCAAACTACATATCTATTCACATTTTAAGCTATAAAATAAATTAATAAATGAATGCTCCATATTTCAAATCTAATCTATTTAAATGTTCCAGTTATTGTTTCAGGTTTTAAGACAAACCATGCATGGCTATGCTTATCAAATAATTCCAAAACTCCATATTATTTACTTTTTTGTGCAGAACATTCATAAAACAGATGCATATTGATCTTGTAAATAAAATGGCTCTAGCTCAAATAAGTGGAATAAAGTTCCACTCATATCTCCTTTCATATTGTAAACAGACATTTATTATTGTAAAAGATAGTATTTATTCTTTTAATAGCTGTTCGAGAATGCACAAACTGGAATCTATCTTCTGATTTCTTTGGAATTACAAATAATTTCATTTCTAGGTCAAAATACTACCGAAAAATAATGCCTATGCAATCATAATTGCTAAACATGTGTGCTTATATGTAATGTAGAAATAAACAAAATGGTATTTTGAACAGGTGGACCTTAAAAAAAGATTCCTAATTATTCTTATACTGTTAAAATTATTTCAATTTTGCATCTCAGCAGATACACATTTGTACATCAGAAACAGGTGTTCATCAAAAAGAGATGATAAAGAGATTTTGCAGTCTAGGCTTGAAACCTCGCCTGCATGGTGCGATGACAGATGAATTAGAAAAATCCTGCAAAACATCTCTCTACACTTCAGAGGGAGATTACACCTTTTTAAAAAGGCAAAACATGCAGTTCAATTACTTATTGTCTTGGCATGTGGTTGTGATGAAAGAAAGAGTCTTAACCATCAATAGAGCTAAACTAACTTCCCAGATGGGCTTCAGAAGAGGGAACCCTTCTGCAATCCACCTGCACATGAAGCAACTTCTATTTGAAATAAAATAGATGCTTCCCCCACCCCTCCAGTCAAATCATCCCTTTATCTTACATGGCTATTTGATGTGTGACTCCTTTTCTTTACACCTACTTTCCACTGTATACTTGATTATTATAATATAAAAAAACCCCATTGTATACATAATTATTATAATATAAAACCCCCCAAACTCTAGTGCAGGTACCAGGAATGTTTCACTCTCCAATTTTGAGCTTATCTCCACTTGCTGCAGCTCCATGTTAAAGTGGAGGTCGGCAATAATCAATGAGATTCAACTCTCAGGCTCTAGACAAGATGCCAACACATCCCTCAGTTGGGCGAAATTTGGATGCCCTTGATTTAAGCTTTCTAAGCCTCTACAGCTCCAGTTCAAGAGATTAATGTAATTCCCACAGCTCATACTTCTCAGAAGATATTTTTTGTTTGACACTCACTATATTATTAATAGAACTGTACAAAACTCAACTGACTTGGTTCTCTCTGTTTCTGGGATTGAAATGCACTTTTACACAATTCTCACCAAGCAGAACCAAAGAGACTCCAACAATTCATTCGTGCTTAATAACTAAACTTCTAAGTGGGAACATTTCACAGGTAGCACACTTGTGTCCACCATCACCCAGAAAATGCCATTTTCTCTCTGTGCCATCACCTGAAAGGGGAGCATGAGACTTCTTCCGTATTCATCTGCTGCTCAGGACAGTCTGGTGTTACATCCCTGCGTGTCCAACTCCTTTCTTCTTCCATTCAAATACATTTCTCAGTAGTTATCCCATGATTTTCCAGCTTTTCATACCTGCACATAAAACTGCTAGGGGCAAAGTTAGTTTTTTAATTCACATGGTAGCAATTCACATTGACAGCCTGCAAACTGAACTCTGCTGGTAACCAGACCACAGATTGATATTGTTCTCATATTATTCTTATATTGTTTATAAGGTTGTTGGGCTGATAATCCACACTGTTTCTGCTTGGTGGCCATTTCTATTTCTGACTACCAATCCCTGTCTTCAAATAAGCTGGCCCTTGTAGAGCATCAAGTTCACATACTAAAAAATCCAACAAAACTCCTGCATTTTAAAAAGTTTGAATAGTGCTTTTAATCAGCAGAAAGTAACTGCAGTGATGGTAATTGTGCAATAAACATCAAACCAGTTATAGTACATTGTTATACTGCTACCCATCTGGTACATAAATCAGGAAAGAAACCAAACCAACAAACAATGCCAGTGTTGTGCATTTTAAAGTGTGCATCTGATAAAATAGTGAATGAATATGAACTCGTTTTTAATATAGTTTGCTAATCAGTATATTTATGTTGATGGATAACTGCAAACAGCCTCCCAAATACCAATTTGCAAAGACCACTGTAATTTCAAATATTGTGATGAAAAAAGGAGTTTGGCCTTATACTATCTGAAAAACAGCTTCTGATTTACAAAATAAGCAAGGCTTATACTGAACACTTTGAACTTTACAATATTCCCATTCCTGCTTATGACTGAGGAGATTGAGAGTCACCCATTTAAAATTAATATACAAACAGACTCTGAGTCTCCCATCTGGAGAGATGCAGTGGCTACAAATGCTGTTCCTCTGCATTATTTTTGCTCAGTGCTCATGCAACTGAAAACAAACATCAGACAGGTTTCTTTCAAAAATCCTGGGAGGTGAATATCTTCCACATGCCCAGCTTCTTAGTTCATCACTGCTGCTTCTGTACTGCCTCACACCAAATGAAATTAAAAATGTTATTTAAGTATATTATTAGATAGTTTGGAAAGTACCTTCCTGCTTTGTACATAATGGCTCAAAAGACTACTAACAACATAGAAAGTTTTGAGTAAATTTAACTGACATTCTACTTCAGCACCTTTAAAACAATCCACCAAAAATCTTTATAACAAGTCCTCTGCTCTCAGCCACCTGTCACTTCTTGTTTTAATCATATGGCATAAGTAGAATTTAAAAAAAAAAAAACAAAAAGGCAGTAACAACCCAACTAACACTTGCTGATTTCACAACTGTAGCAGTTAATAAGTGGCTTGGACAAACCCAGCCTATAAACAGATGCCTTATGTTCACCAGATGTTTCTTTATTTGCCAAATCTCTCACAGTCATTCTGCCTTGGGCATTCTCTTCATTTTGTTTGTTTTCTCTTTTCCAAGCTGTTTTTTCTAGGTATACTTTTAGCTATGCAAACTTCAGATTAAAAAATTTCTTCTCATCATGAAAACAGAAACTTCAAATATTCTCTAAATAATTTTCATCATAACAGAGGAAAGCCTCTAGTCTGGAGCTTGTGTCTATTTCTAGTTTTCTATGGTTTAATGTTTTGGCAGTCTCTCAAGTGCCTTGTTCCAAGCTTCATGTATTTGATAAAATCTCCCTCTTTCTTTGGATGATTGATGATCTCAAGAGCCTACTTCTGGGGTTTAAAAAAGCAGCTCCGTCTCCTGCTATTTTTAGGAGCCCAGAAGTGTAGCACAAATATTTTGCACTGACAGGGACATTCCTTCTCCCTTGCCCATTGAGGAGCTGCTCAGAAGACACTGCTGATCAGCAAAAAGAAGAAATGAGACAACAGCCAACAGGAGAAACATGTCAAAAACTGAAATGGAATTGGGCTTGGAAGCCTTCTGCAGCAAGGAGAAAGTAAGTATGGATCAACCTTCGTTTTCTCAGAGTATCTGATGAAACAGATGGACAAAGAGATACCACTCTTTTTCTGAGCAGATTTAAAATTGAGGAAGGAGGGAAGGAAAAAAGAAGGGAACAATGAAGCTTGGGAGGAATAGTTTCTAGGCTAGTTCAAAGTGATGCCTATACAAATCCATGCATTTGCTGAAATTCCATCTTTACAGAGTTAACTACATTGACAAGTACATGAAGCGGTTTTGTTGCCCACTTTCCCCAAGTTTCAGCCATTTCAGTAATCTTTGGGAGAACTTTCAACTCAAAAATCATTCTCCAAGCTTAACAGACTCTTTCTTTGCACATTAGTTAGGCATTTTAATATATTTAAGTCACTTAATATAATTGAGCAACAAGATACTGTTGTAAAAGAGTATGGCAGAGTATCCTTCATTTTACATCAATCTGTTGTACTCTCTTTCCTATACACTGGTCTTTTTTGACTGTGATGACCTGCCTTAAGCTTAAGCAGTTTCCCAGTATTTACTCCTGGTTCCCACTTATGGGACAGTCTGGTTTGAGCTTAGAGAATGCAACTTAGAGTCAAGATTTTATCATCTTCTCCATAGCCAATTAAATGATGAGTCTCTAGAAATATTTTATCTTTTTTTTCTTTCAGAATTGCTCAATTTTAAGAAAAAAAAAAGGGCTGCTATGTATCTTCAGGGCAAATATTTATCCAAAGATGCTTGTAGTCTTCAGATAGTCACCTTTAAAAAAAAATTAGGTGGAAAGTACACATATATTCTACACACAGAATATATGGTTCAAAACGGCATTCATATGGGATTTGCTTTTTTTGTTTGTTTTAAGAAGATATTACTAATAATATCTCACCACTGGGAGGAAAACAGAAAAGGAGAAGGAAAAAAAAAGGCTTTTCAGTTACCTTACCATCTTGCAAAACATAGGTCTTTTCCCCCTCAAAGAAGCTTTACTATTGATGCAAGCATCGTAATTGCAAACATTAAGTCTAACAAAGAAAGACTAACACCTAAATTTTGGCCTTCGGTTTTAATTAACAACCCACACCAATATTTATGTTTCTTGTTTACCTTGTGCAGCTTGTCATTTACCACCGTTCAGTGCAGAATTTAACACGAAAATGCAGCACCCCAGCACAAACTCGAAAGTTAACTTTGCTGCTGCCAGTGGGAACCAGCCTGACCTGTTCTGCAGTAGCTGCACCCACCTACCCACACTCCATTCCCTCTGCAAGGCCACCTCCTTCTTCCCACTACACCAAAGTGGTTGACACAAGATCCTTCTCCCCTGAAGGTGCTAAAAAGCTTTCTTGCCTTATTTTACTCTGTTGATTCTCAAGACAACTTTACCTATCTCTGTATTTTTATTGCAACTTTGAGTTTCCATTTTCATTGTGCTAATTGTTGCAAATGATGTCAACTGCTTTAGGTGACAATTTCCCTTAAAAAGGCACACAACACAAGCTGCACTGAATTTTATTAATCCATAAGGGGCTGGACTGCCACGTTGTTAAAAGAAATCATGCAAGCATCTGGAATCCTGTTCATGTACTGCTCCTTAGCCAGTGGGTTACTTCCAAGTTATTATTTTTACAATAGCATAGATAAATTTAGTGATGATACCATCACCTTGTAAATTTGCTTTTAAAATATGGATGCGTTTGAAAACATTTCTATAATTTTGATGGAGAGAACATTTTTGTGTCATGCATTCATACTATAGATGCTGGTTAGTTTTGATGTAGAGCTTGTAATTTTGCTGCTGGTTTAAGGAAAGCATTATTTAACAGAAGCATAATTACACACACTTTTAACCTTATAATGGCAAGGGTCAATTAATTTTACCCTACAGCTTATAGGATCCATGCTTGTTAAATAAATAAAATGAAAAAAAAAATAATCACTGAGTTGATTTGAAAAGGGAAATGGCAATATAGCCTCAAAGGGCCAATAAAATTACAGCTAATCCTTCTGGGAATCCAAATGGCAATAAAGTGAAAGTGAGTACAGATTAACACATTGTAAATCCACTTACTACCCAGTAATGTTTACACAAGGATTTGCCATTGCCTGTTACAATTCGATCAGTGTCTAATTGCACAGTTTGCCAGGATTTTACTGAAGAGATATTTTCTGTTTCCTACAAATATAATTCAATTCCTTAAAGACCCAAAACATGTTTTAATCGAGGGCAAGAATGTGCATTGACACCTTATGAAAGCAGAAATGGGTGGGCTTCTAGGGTTTCATACTGATGACTTCAAATATGAAGAAATACTGAAATATCTAACAAAATGTTTCAAGTCCAAATGATTCTGTGCAGTTAATATTCCTGAATTTGAAATGCGGGGGAGTACACTTTTCCTGTGCACTTTTAAAAAGCTATTTGCTTGAGTCCAAAACAGCTTTTTCCTTACTGCTCACTTATAATACAAACTGCACTCACATGGAGGCCAACAGCCAGCAAAAACATATTTCCATTTTAACGCCTTTAGATGATCAAAGCATCAGCTTAATATAATCAGCTCAAATCCATTTACCAGTGAGCCTACCACTGTGCCCAGGGACTGTTTTCCTTTCCAGCCCTATCTATTCTGGAACAGGTGCTATAATAGTAAATTAATTAGTCTGTGGAGATGCACCTTGTTCTCCATCTCCACAGGCCTCTTGTGGGTCAGGGCCTTGAGGAAAATGCCATCTGGGCAGAGTTTCCCCCAGAGAAACAATCAAAGCCTACAGATTGCAGACTACAGAGGAGGGTTCATATGACAATTAACCTTATTAGTCTTTTTTTTTTAAATGGCTGATAGTGTGTCAATGTTTTGGCTCTGTAAATAATCTGCTTCTCAAAATCATCATTGCAACTAATGCAAAGAAATTACTTCTATCTGAAAATCCTCTGAAGAAAATACAGATTTCCTTGCAGGCAAAATATAGAGGTAAATAAGTCTTAAACAATAGCTTATGTATGTAGAAAGGCATCACAGAACAGTTCTAGAGTATCAAAAACTTGAACATACTTTGAGAGATGGATAATTTTTACTGTGACAAATTTTAAACAAACCCTGAGGGACTTGTGCTATTAGTCATTTTAGTTCTCTGTTTCCCACCATGGTTTTACCAAATATCCAATTATCACCAGAATCAGAACTAAATTCAGCACGTTGCACAAGAGACATCAACATTCATCTTGGTGAATGTGGCAGGAGTTTAAGGCTTAACTTAAGGCCCCAAAATCTAGGGAATTGCTTTCACAAACAACATTGTAAAACAAATGAGAATTTAGAAGTCTCAAATGGAACCGGATAGGGAAGCAGGATCCCTATAAAGTAAAATTACTTCCCTATTTTCACTACAAGTTTGGCAAACAACAGAAATTAAGAAGACAAAGCAAGAAGGTAATTAAGTTGAACATTTCAAATGATTAAGATACAAAATACATGCAAATTTATAAATATAACTAAAATAATATTCCTAATGAATTACTTCAGTAAATAACTTCTTCAAACATATTTCAGTTGGATAAAACCCACTACATTTATATCATAATAAGAAACAAAGCCAAGTTATTAACTCCTTAAATGTTTTGATAACTTCTGACTGCTTGTGAATCACCTTAAATACTCCTATATTTAATTCTTACTAACCCTTCAAAACAATTTCTATAGGGAGACTTTTATTCAGTTTGCTATGTTTAGAATTACAAAAGTATGCTGTTTTGAAGGACAGTTTGTTCTTATTGCCTCCACACAGAGGTTTTCATTGTGAACATCTAATGAGTTTCCATATACAAATCTATTATTTGAGATTTTTAAAATTAAATTCCATCCTTCTTCAAGAAATTGTGCAAAGAAAATTTGCTAACATGAAAAGCATAGACACAAGGTCAAAGCAGACATTTGCTGAAACGTAATTTAAGTATTCACTAATCTGTAAGCAACACTATTAACAAATGCATTTTTCTATACCTGGCAATATTAAAACTATCTTGAAAAACAAAACAGTTCTTTCTTTACAGCAAAAAGACAACTTTGAACAAATACCCAAATTTCAGAATACCATTTACTACCAGAATTATTTCAAGTACTATCTTAACTGTCTACATCCACAACAGTATTTGCATGACATGCTGTGCATGTAATTGCTCTTTTCATTGTGTGTATAACCACAAGAAACATTTTGAAAAGATACGAAATGTTTGGCCTCCAGTCCAAGTATTTCTAATTTTAAGTTTTCCTAATTTTCCCATAGAGGTGGGAATATAAGTTGAATGGGTAGGGTGCTCTACTGGACAGTGGAAAAACACCTGTGTTTAAATCATAGTTAAACAAGTGCAAATATTCCAGATTGCCAGTGAAAAATTGTCAATCGTAACTGTGAGAATCTCTTCCTCTGCACATTTCGGAGATGATGGGGTGGGCAGAGCAGGATGGAAGATTTACAGAAGAGGCACACCAAGAGAACTCAGGGAAGCAGTCATAGCACATGAGATATGACGTACTCATTGCAGCTGCTGAAAAAAAGAGCTACAAGGGACTGTATTCAATGACGCCAGTGCAAGAGATGAGATGCACTAAAGGGACTAGCAAAAGCCCTCCAGCACTTCCTTCAGTGAAACACATGAGTTGTATTGTCTCTCCCCAAATACAAAACCAATAAAATAAATAGCATTGAATTTCCTGCTTGTCACTATTTTTTTTTTTTTTTTCTGATCAGGAATAAAAACACGTTCAAAAGATAATAATAACTCTTATTCTGACAGACTTGATCGCAATGTGTTGGAATGACAACTTGAACGCCACGAGGAATGTTTAGCATATCAGTATCACTGGGTTCAGGTACTACAACCCACAAGTTCACCTAATTTTTTTCCCATGTGTCAGAACCTCCCCTATCCTCTGTCTCTAAGCAGATAAAAACTGTACTCCAGTAAGGAGAGGACATTTTGGATTACCCTTTCTCACAAAAATTGGGGAGAAATAACTGGTATTTTCTTAGATCTATGTCATGGTCATGCTGAAAAAAAAACCAAACTCCTAAGTCAGAGAGACTTAAAGAAACCTGGAAGTACCTACAGTGGGGCCAAGGAGGAAATCTTAGTTATTTTTTAATTTTGCAGCATCCCCCATTTTTTAGTGTACTGTACTCTGGACTATCACAGAGTGTTCAGAGTTGTTAAAATAGCTTTCAAGATGCAAAATAACTATAAAGGCATTGTAGCTCCCAGTGGGCATTTGAAACGATTCAAATTGCAAAGTTTCTCCAAGTCATCACTTCATGCACTTGGATGTTTCCTGAAACTTGGACTACTCACTTTCAAAGCTGAAATGCTGTCTGCAGCTGCCATAGAGCTGTATCTTAAGGAAAAAAATCTACAGGGTTTAAGGAAAATGAAGCTAAAGTAGTTTGGAAATTCTCCAAAATATTTTCAGAACTTAAACCAGTAGCCATTTCAAATTTCTAATTCTATCACTATTGGAGAAACCTATGGACGAAAACATTACATACTCAGAAAAAAAAGACCAAATGAGAACAACCCTGTTTTCCAGTATTCAGATCCTATAACAGTGAGAAACTACTGCGTTTGGAAGACTTGTCCATTAATCCAAGACAAATCCCACTATTAGCTGCTTTCCTGCTTAGTGTCAGAACCAGTGTTGGAAGGAGGAATTTTAGCATGACACAGTCCACCTAAGAGCTCTAAAGAAACTCAAACATGAAATTACTGAATTGTACTCTAAGTTTCCAATTCAGAGCTCAACTACCAGTAGCAAAGCAAATAAGTTCAGAACACGAAAGAATATAATTATGCTACCACCTAAAATTAATGTGCCAACATCTTGACCATACTTCTGAGAAGATATGGGTAGCAGAGTAGAGAAGAGCAGCATAGATGAATATCCATATAAAGCAGCCTCTCCCTGGAACCTCTTGGCCTCACTGAGACCAGTGTGGTCACAAATCTCAGCAAGGAGAGAACTATTAGTCACCAGGTCTCACAACAGAAAAAAAGCAAATATGCCTTTAATGGAAACAGCTGGGAGAAGCTTGTAAACACACAAAGGATGCATGTTACCAATCTAACTAATTAAATTATATAACTAATCATCACAAATAACTTTTGATTTTCAAAAGAGAAAAGTGACTTAATGCATTTGTGAAAGAAAGGTCCCTGCTATTACACACAACAGTCTGGATGCAGTGCTTGAATCCCTTGTCACTCAAAGGAGAATATCATGGAAAGAGTCACATACACCTCACCTAGTTCTTATATTATTTTCCTATATGCTATCATGTGCCAAGGGTCACACAATGCTGGACTACGTGGAGCTTTGTTCTGACTCATCACATTAAGCCACATGTTACATACGTGCACTGGGTTACCCTTGGCTGTCAGTGCCTCCTCTCTCTCAGCTGCCAGGTAGTGCCTGTTATCCCTTCCTGAATGGGCACCCCCAGTATCCCTGATGGACTCTACTTGGACCTGCCACAGGTCTCTTCTGGAATTGGCTCTGTCTAACATGGATGGCGCCTCTGCTAACAGGGACTGAATCCTCCTGCCCAGCCTTCCCACATACACCAAACACAGACTGTGTCTCCCAAAACTCCAGAGATAAGAATACTTCTACAGATGCCAGGGGGATGACTCACATGTGCTAGGAGGAGGGAGGTGTTCACAAAGGCCTAATGAGGCTGATCTACACACACTTGCTGGGGGAAAAGGCAAAAGATGTGCTCACCAGAGGTGTCCTGGAGGAGCCTCTCTGGCTCCCCCACTCCAACACAAGAAGCTAAGGGACATTAGTATCACTAGACTAAACCTGCTCCCTGTGAGCAACCATGTACACATATGATCCCTTCTCTTTAATGATTAAATTACTTTGAAAATGAAAGAAATGAAGCAGTACAAGGTTTCAGGAGATATGCAAAGTAATGCCCTTAACACTCAGGGCAAAATATTAGCTCTTGCTTCATATGCTGTTAAAACTATCAGCAAATTCTGTGCAAGGCTGCTAACCAGCTCATATTGGCTAAAAATGAGCCAATTCTCCCAAAGCCAGTAACTTCTAAACTCAGAGATGCAACCGGGTTATTTGCATTTATGGTTCAGACACTTTATAAGGAAAGGTCAAACAAAGTGTTCCCAATATTTCTATAGTGAATGATGATAATTTTTTTAAAAAAATAGGTTTGCACGAGGAAGAAAACATTAATATTTTAAATCAAATAAACCACCGACAGGAAGTAGGAAAATTTCTGTGTCTTATTCCTTCGATCCATAATTCTGCTTCTCTAATTTCACACATATTTAGCATCTCGTCTAGGAGGCATTAGTGTATTTGGTGATGAGATGAAGGCAGCCTAATGCAGGCCTGGCAAGAACTCCCTGTCACCAATCCTCCTGGGTGCAGAGATCAGCATTCTTAAAATATGAGGATTTGATAGAGTTTACGCCATCCCCTCGAGCAGATGGTTTGGAACATTCTGTCAACACTGCCACAGATTACTGCAAACAGATCCTCGTTACACTGATAGCCCCTCTGGGACCCCAGCAAAGCACTGGCCAACCTCTGCTCCGAGGTGCAAAATGTGCCTTTCCCGGGCCCTGCCACAGCATTGAGGATGCACGCGCCTCTCCCGGACACAGCCACTGGTACCTCCACACTCCAACTCCTCAGCCCACAGTTGTTCCAAATAGCAACAACAGGTTTTAAGTTTGTTACGTTTTCCACTGCTCATTGTCTCCCTGCAAGTGGAGACTACTAAATCTATTTTCTTTCTTTTTAAAGAGTTTAATCCATCACACCTCCGGCTTGGGGAGTGCTGCAATTCCTCGTGCAGCTTCAGCTACCCTGCCTACCTCTTTGGTAGCAAAACACTCTGTGCACTCACAGACTATTTTGAATATATGAAATATGACCTTATGTATTACATATTCATTAGTAACATTTGCTGCACTTCCTGAATAGATATGAGTCAGACTGGAGTCACAGTTAACACCACAGCAAAAAGCTTCTATAAACTTGCTCCAATTTCTTATTTAAGTAATACCTTATACATTAGATTTGTATTACTCAAAATACTAACATAGCCCAATTCTAATAAATAACACCTGGCCTTTATGAATTCACTATTGCAGGCTTTTTTTCAGCATTATAAGTCAGATCTAAATGTTTCAGTCTCTACTTTTCTTTTAGGAGAACCCTGGAACATCAGAGTTGCCAAAGCTGCTCTTTTGTGCTGAATTTGGTATCTAATGCCACAACACACACTGGTAACAGAAGTGGAAAAAAGAAGCCCATTTTATCTTCCCAGCTGGAAGTAATTCAGCAAAGCAATTAATTTCTTTAAGGATTAATATGCACATAGAATTAGGGGTGAAGAACCGGTCTGAGAAACAGAAAAACTGACAAACTTTCAGCTCTGTCCCTCAGAGCTCACATAGAACAATTAGGCAAAGCTCATCAAGTGACAAACTGAGAGGCTTCCTCACTCATGATCCAGCTGGGTTTCGATCAGGGACAGCAGACATACTCCCATGCAGTCACCAGCATCTCAGCTTCCATCAGAGGTCATAACATCATCTTCTTCGTGCCACTTACACTAACAAGCTCCCTCCAGCCAAGACTGCTCTGTAACGCACGGCTTGGAGCTTCCTTAAATAAAAGATCCTTACGAGACTTGCTTCCAAGATTTTTCAGGAACGCACCAAGTACCAGACTGAGCCTCATGAGTAAGGAAGAGCTCAGAAATCCATTATGACTGAGATGTCATAACAGCAAAGTCCTGAGATGTCATAACAGCAAAGTCCAGGGCAAACACTGTCAAGGGGAAAGGAAAACCCTTGGCCCTTTTGAAAAGCACTGCACCCAAGAAACATCTCAGGCTCTGACTCCACCTCCTACACAAAGGAGGAAAACATTTCCTTTCACCCCTAACTATTTATTTCCTGCACCAGCATGAGTGCAAGTAAATCAACACAAAACATGAACAAAATAGATACTGGCATAAACCCCCTCCTATCACATCCAGAGTCCCAGAAACAACAGTATAGTTTGTTTGGTTTATATACCAAACGCTTAGAACTTAAACTAATAACGAAGAAATTATCATCCTCTGGTGATAGTTCAACAGCCTAACTTGATGTTCTTAATCTGTCTAGCGGACAAATATCCACCAAAAATGACAAGTGAATACAAGTGAATTCTTTTTTGGCAATTGAGGCAAAGATCAATGTCAGGAAGTCTGAATAAACTGTGCTGTTGGGACAGATGGTCCTGCTGACACAAAGCTGAGGTGCACCCATGGGTTACAGGGCTGCTTGCACAGAAATCAAACAATTTAAGGTATTTTCCAAGTTTTTATACCATCAATCTAGTTCTAGTACTTCTAACAAAAGCATGTACATTGGACTTGGTGCAAGATTACATTCTTAACTGCAAGTGTTTGGACTGAAGACCCTCATTCCCTATCCAGGACAGAGATGTGATTCAAAGTGCATCAAATCAGTGGAAAGACCAGAATCTCTGAACATTGCTGAAATACATATAAAACAATTATCAGTAGAAATAGCATTAATGCACATGCTGTACAACATTATTTCAACAATTCTTTTTATTACTTCCCCTCTACCAAAAACAGTCAATTTCAGTCTGAATGAAGAGATCACAGTTTTTTGGATAAAGAAAAATTTCAAAATTCTAAGAAGCCTACGTTTTGTTTCGTGTTTCCCCACCACGCCCCCCCCAGACAGTTAATACAGCTACAGTTTATAATTGAGGCACTTTACTAGCAGAACAGTCCAGGAGGTTACAGGACAGTTGGTATCATAGCTTGGGAGAATGAGCTTTCACCATCTGAGCAGGGTGGGTGACAAGTTACACAGCAACACCTGCTGGCAAATGCACACAGGAAAAACCTCAGTGTCCCTTGCAGAAGCTGCACGTCACTGGAGAAGCAATAGGATCATAATCACCAGGGACCCGATCCCACAAAGCCTCAGCCCAGTGCCTGCCTCCTCACTGTGTAATCTCAATAATGTGCTTGGATCGTGCAAGAAGATTAAAATGAGAAATAGAAACAAAGAGGAAAAGGGGCTTAAAAGAGGAAAGATACACAGAAGGAAAGGGGAATATAAGCAGGGCCACAGTGGCAACACTCCTGGCAAAATTACCAATAAATGTTTGTAGGATTTGGCCTCATGATTTTAATATGTAATGAAAAAAGACAATGCTTTTCAGTCATAGTAGTGTGGGCAATGGCTTTCATTAGAAAGGGTTACTGCTTCTTCCCTATTACATTCTTTTTCTATGATTCTCGGAACACCTGCATGATTAAGGGTTTTTTTCCTTGGATTTTTTTGAAAATAAGAAAAAATTAACAAAGTAAAATTTGTTGACAGTCCTCCCAGCCAGTGCTGTGGGTGTTCTACCTATGGGCTGTCACATTTTCCATGTTCATTTCTGCAGGTGCTAAATACATGCTGACAACAACATATGTTACCAGTCTTAAATGTGTGGGATTTTTTTTTTTTTTAACCTTGTAATTAAAGAGTGCTCACAGCTTGGGGAGAAAAAAAACAAAACAGGTGAAAGCTGATTCTGCCCAGAGTATTTAACATTCACTTACATCCTCATTCTCTCTCTGCCTAGTGATTTGGGTATTTCCTTAATGATGCACAGCAAGAAAAGGCAGGAGGGTGGAAGAGGGAGAGAAAGAATTCTATCTTCCAAGCGGTAGTTATTTAAAAATAATACCAAACAATATTTGAAAATAACAGCAAGCAGAATAAACATTGGTTCTCTCTGGAGTCACCCTTTCCCCCCTGGGTCTCCTCACTTGTATTTCTGAGGTCTCTTTTTGTTTATTTCTGTCCCTTATTTTAATCTCCTTAGTCCTGCCAAGCGTGTTATATGTGGTCTCCAAAGGAGTGTTTCCTATACATAATGTTATACAATAGAACTCACCTATTCATCTGGATAAAAGTTGGACTTGCCCTATTAATTATAGTATCATTATTTTTGGCTGTTTAATGTATCACATTATTATTCATTGAAACCTACACACTGCTCTTCAGGGCAGCACAACATCAACAATCTACATACATACACAAGTCAGGGGAAAAAGGTCCTTTAGCACAATTTATCAAGTAATTTTTTATGTAAATGTTCCGTACAGTATACCACAATTACTTTGGTCAGCTGAAATAAAGTTAAATCATAAAATCAATTAGATATCTCTCTAGAAAGTAAATTTGATTATATGCATATCAAAGAATATGGGATGGAGTATATTAAAACCAAGTAATGATATTTCAAATATGATCAAACTACTGCACACTAAAATATATTAAAAGAAAAAAAAAATCAAAGTAACAGAAAATGTATTTTCTCATCCTGTTTTACAAATATGATGCAGTAGGTTTTAGCTACACTATTTTAGTTCTAAGCAAGTTTGAAATGTTAAGATGAAGAAAGCATTTCCCTGCTTTCTCTGCAAAATTTCGACCTTATGATAAGATTAGGCCTCCTTACTTGAGGATAACAAGGAAAAAAAAACCTGAAGAGAACGCCAATGAGTCTACAGCATTTAAGATAAATCAAACCACTGCTACTTCCCCTCCTCGTGGGTCTGCTGACTGTGAAACAGCACAGGCAGGAACCTGCATCCTCCAGGAAGGGCAGTCACATAAACCCCCAGCTTGGCTAAAGAGGTGGAGCTGTGGCAGGATTCACTTTGGCACAGCCCTGCTGCAATATGCTGCAATTGATCTGAGCTTCCAGAGCTGGTGGGAAAATACTGCGCTGCTCAGTTCTAGGCATTCATATTCTAGCCAGTTAAAAAACAAACTTGAGCAAATATGCCAAATATTTGCCTTCATTGAGAACTAAGCCAAAGAAAACTGACATGATAAACAGCCCATCTGTGACTTGGCTCTGCAGCTCAGACAGAGCAACAATTCTGGGACTGTTTCATCAGTATCTTTGCTGAGATTCAGAAAGGCAAAACTTAGTTTCTCAAGTCACACTTACAGCCTTAACTCAAGTCTATCCTAGAAACAGATTTAAACTAATTTTATTACAGGTCTAACACAAACAAATACAAATCAGTCATCTCAAGAGTGAGCCTCAGACAGTAGAAGAGTCTTCTCAGTCACAAAATATAATTGCCATAGCACTGTAATGTTGAAAATTTTTGCACAGTACCTAGTTTCCTTTTACCCCAGGACTGTGTTCTGCAGCTTAAAATTATACAAAACTACACATCACACATGTGAAGTCTGAAATTTTATCAAGTAAAATGATACTTGAAGAAAAAAAAAATAAAATCACAAGCTTAAAGGAACAGTATGCATCAGTCAGCCACCAAATGCAGAGACTCCCCCTGTTAAACTCTATGCAGAGTTTCCTTAAGTGTTAGATTCTACTCAGCCCTTATAAAGGGTTAAAACACAGATGCTGTGAATGGAATGTATAATCCTTAAGGCCCTGGAGCATTAAGACATATCTGCTCCTTAGGGTCCATCTCTGTCCATAATCAATTTCTTCCCTTGGAGAACATTAATTGTCTCTAATGATAGCTTTCCATCAATACATCCTTGATCTTAAAAGGCCTGTACAGCTTTTTCCTTTATTCAATCAAATCATCTCTACAATTGCCCTCCTTTAGTAAGATAATACCTTTTAAGCCTTGTATTTTAATATAAAAAAATAAGAGGTAGCAGCAAATTCTAATGGAAGTGCTAACATTTGAGAACCAGGATGATGGCTTCCATTATCCTAAATAATGTTTGAAGATTACAGAAAGCACTGTGTTTCAAAAGGTGGAAACTAATCCCCCACTTTCAAATTATTCCTTGTACAAAAATCTGTTCTGACATTAGGAATTTTTGTGCCCCAACTACAGAACAGTACATTTAAATATTTGAATATGAAAGATAATTTTCAGCTCTGGAGGGGGGAAAGCAAATAATTACTATTTATGAGCAGTAAATGCTGAATAATTTGAGAAATTGACAACCTGAAACACAGAAGCCCTTTATTTTTTCATTCTCTGGTACAGGAGTGGCTTAACTGTTCACTCAATCAACTATAACTCCAATCAGAAGTTCCTAAAATTATTTAATTTCATAATTTCTCAAAACCTCAATCTTCCAGTGACCCACTAATGTGTCTTGCTTTCCCCACCCTCTTCTCTTCCTTGTACAAGCTTTTCAAAAGGCGTGCAAATTCAATTTTTTGCCATTCAACCGATTTGTTTCCATTCAAATAGAGGATTTTTCTTGCACTTCTTTATCCAGATTGCCGAGCACCAACCTGTGTTTCTACCCGTATTCCAACACAATTATGCATGAAATGGCACTACTGTTTATAATGGCTCAAGAACCTCAGTAAGAAACATTGGTGATATAAAAGACCACAAACCTTTAGCAATCCGTGCTTGGTATTTTTTTATATCCAGCATGAGTGTGAGAATCTTGGTGATTCCTATTTTGTAGCATTTTTAGCTTAGAAGAGCCATGGAGAAGCTTTTCCACAACTGGCTATAATTTACCACTGACTGTAATATTAGAGCCTCCTTCTTACTCCAGAATCATTAAACACATACAAATAAATAAATAAAAATAGGAGACTTACAATCAGGAACCTCATGAAAACACAAATACGTGTTATGTAGATTTTCTTCTCGTTCTCACACAGGCACACATACCCATAATGTGCCCTTTACTATTTGCTATTTTACAAAATGTTAATGGCAAAATCAGCAGGAGAAAAAATAATGACAGGAATATGAAAAAAATTAAGAGATATAGGAAGGTAGATACAATCTATCTAGCAGCTATCAAACCTAAACAAAACAAAACGGGGGGGGGGGAAGGGAAAAAAAAAAAGGGAGACCAGTTAACAACCTAGATAAGAGATGAAAATTGCCAGTGAGGCAGATCAAGTTTATTCAATGCCCTGATAAGCACCTATTTGCTCTTCCCCATAATGCTCTCTCAGTATTTATAAATTATCATTTAATTATGCTGGCAAGTGGTAATTGTCAAATAAAGCTCAGATAGGCATAAGCCCTCAGGCTGCACATGACAGAAAAATATCTGTTAAAGCTGGGCTGATTCACACGCTTAGGAAATCATTTCCTTTCTTCTTTTTATCCTTGCCAACAAATTATATGAACTGGCACTTTGTGCTTTGTAGGCATTTTGAAGTCTATGCAGATTACAGGAAAGAAAAATTAGTTGTTTCAGTATCTACCATTCCTAAATTATTCTGCTGATTTAAGACACCATGTTCTGTTTCAACAAAAGAGTGCCAAAGATCAAGGAATCAGAGTCTTTCTCTGCTTAGAATTTATGCCCAGGGTCACTTTCAATTGGGTAAATCAAGATTTGGGGAATTATTGAATACTGTGCATAATAGATTCAATACAGAGCAATAGTTAAAATATGACGTTTATCCCATTAGTATAGAAACACTAAGCAATATTTTTTAAAAGTCTCTTACCACTTCAATTCAATTACAGACCCATTAAACATTCTCTGATATACACACATTCTGATACAGATGCAGGCACCCACAGATCTGAAGGATTTCTTGGTTTATAGCATACATATCCAACTACATAAGTATATAGAAAAAAGAGATGGAAAAGAAGTTTAGTGCCAAATAACAGTGAAATCAGGCTCCTGAGAACTTTGACCAGGAACACATGTCCAAACAACAGAAATGCCACATTTATGGCACATTGCTAGAATATTTACTATCAATGCCATCACAGGATCATTACCGTCATAAAAAACACCAACATTCCCTTTTTTTCTCTGTACAGTTACTGTAAGACAGAAACTTGAAGTGACAGCCAACTGGCATTAGCACATTAAGTCTCTTCCTTCCCCTGCTTTACATATGTACTTTTGTGCATGGTAGGTCCCTTTGCTGTTTAAGGCTTCTAAGATACTTTGGCTTACCAGGAGACCAGAGCAAGTCTCAGTCTCCCCTTTCTTTGAACCTAAGCATATCTGCATTTTTTTCCACTTCCTGATCTGCAGAGTTCAATACAATTTCTCTCACATTTTTACCCGTACTCTAGAACTTACATTCAAATCTGAGCTGTTATTAGTTAGCTGATGTCATATATGAGCCTTCTACCTATGAAACTGGTACATCCTGCATTATCTCAAACCCTTTTGAAGAAGTCACTGAGCCTTCTGAATCCTTCAGGAGCATCTTGCTGATAAAGTAGGTTAGAATTTAAAAAAAAAAAAAAAAAATCTGTTCTCTTTCAGACTATCAGCAACCCCCAACTATTACCATAGGCAGTATACAGTTACCATATACTCAATATACACTTAACAACAGCAACAACACTATTTAACAGGGCAAGAAACATATTCTAACTTCAATGGAATAACTGCAAATTCTGTTCTTCCAATTTACAGGTTTCATGGCATAAGTCAACGTGCAACACTGCATATGGACTGCTTCACACAGATCCTTCCTGTTGCTTCAGGGCAGCTGTAAAAGCATTGCTCAACAGCCTCTCTTTTCTCATTACTGGAATGATCTACTGCCACTTCCCCTGGTCTCATAAAATACCTCATCTTCCTCGGGAGACTCACGCGGAGAATTAGTGCCCCAGGGGTTAGATAACACAGAGGTTGGCCAAGCAGTGTAATTCACAGCTTATTCACCAGATGTTCAAGCAGCAGATAGCCAGAAAGCATTTACTGGTGCTGTTGCAGCCAGAACAAGCTGCAGTCTTATATTCAGCATACGCAGCAAAGTAGATAATGTTTCTCATAGGAATAGCTTTTAGCCACACTGATCTACTGTAAAAGCTACTGTACAACTACATACTTTACATACACACACTATAGTCTGATATTTGCTACCAATTCCCAGGAATAGATGCAGGAAGCACCAGTCAGTGTATCAAGTGCTTCACACACTGAAGAGGAAAAAGAAAAAACTCAAATGGAAACACCTCTTCATATATGGATCTTGCATTCAGAAATTCCAGCCATTAATTCTGGCAGCGGAGCTTTTTGTCCTAGTACTGGGTCTATAGGTACAGTGAACCAATGCCAAGTCAGAAATTTCTGCTCCAGAAGACTTGCTGGACAATCTGAAGAATGTTTCCCTTGAAAATTTGCCTCCTGATGTTCAGGATCCAACTAGTACACTGGCTGCAAAGCCTGAAGACAGACCAACTCTGAATCTATCAGTATGAAGGCTTTAGGGTCTTGGATGTGAACATCAGTCTATTTCTTTTCCTACCAGATTATAAAACATATAAATTAATTAGTTTCTCAGTGCTTATTTGAAGTAGCATTTTATCAAAAGACATCCTATTTTCACTAACCAGTGAACTGAATTTTATATCATTTAAAAAAGAAAAAAACTGCCTCCATAACACCCCTCAACTAGCTGTTACGGACTGTTACACAGTTGGCAGAACAAAATAATGCACAAAATTTTAGAGACCTCTAACATTTATTCTGAAATAGGTTTTGTGCTGACAGCTGGCCAGAAAATTTTTTCCTGGAAATCATTTCATTCTATGAATAAACTTCATGGAAGAGTTATTATACCAGAGTCTTTTCCAACCTAAATGATTCTATGATTCTATCATTGTAAAGAACTACATACCGGCCTGGGGGGTGAAGAGGATCATCTCCATAAATCAGCATTATTTCCACTTTTCCTTTCACTAATGTGGGTTTTGCAGGTCTTTCCAAATGCATTTTAGAATCAGTAGACATTCCATAATCAGGAAAGTAGGAAACAACTCACCTTTCAAAAATATTCTAATTATCTACACATACTTTTTGACATCTTTAATCACAAAGTTGACTGTGGAAAACACATCATATTGCCAATCATAAATAGCAATGCATGGAGCTCGGAAACTTCTGCTCTAGAGGAAATCTGCAAATGCACAACCTTTTCTAGTAGCAAAGATCACAATGCTCTTGCTGTCAGAGTTCTTGTTTATGAGACTTTGCTTGTACAGTTATATTTTGTGGCATTTACACAGCATGTAATATCACCTGAAGTTACTACTGTAACTCTGTCTAGAGAACAACAGTGTGAGGAAGAGAGCCCTGTGCCACAGAAATTGCTGCTGATACTGTTCAAACACAGGAATTGGTGTTATACAACAGCCTTCCAGCCCGGACCAAAAAATACCTGACAGCACACTTCTGCTGGCCTAATCCAGCTTCAGCTGAAACCATCTTCTGTGTGGCCACAGATAATATTGGACCTAGAGCTGCTGGGAGACCTCTCTTCTGAAGTCCACACAGCTAAGATTAGGAATGAGAAAATTAGGCATGTGCTAATAAAATATAATTTGATATTCAAATCTATATGGACTATTAAAAAGAATCCATATATGCTGCTTTATCTCATCTTGCTCAACAAACCTCTAGCTCTATTATGGCATTACTGAATTTCAATATTTAAATTTGAAAAAAGAGGTCACATAAAAATCTTGTCATGATTACAGGTTGATTTAAAATGGTCCTGTATCAATCAAGTATGATAAGCCTTGAATATTTTTCCATCATCTGAGTTTTTTTAATTAATCTCTCTGTACTTTTACATCAAGTTCAATAAGACTTTTCCATATGTGATATCATAATAGGGACCAGAATTCAAACTCCTTGATTTTACACCCTCTGGATGTCCTCACCTTTAGTCATATCCTTTGCACTATATGCAGTAGCTTTTCATTTTAAGTTTTAAATCTGTTTTACAATATATTGGTTCAGTTTTCATTGAAATTGTCCAAAGAAATCAATAATTTTGAGGTCATCTTAAAGACAGCCTTACTTGTTCCAAAATTTTATTTATAAAACTTATAAGAACACAATGAAAGGCCTTAAAAATCATGGTGGATTGGGAAATGTGGATGGAAAGGCTATAAATGTTATTTCTCAATAACAGCCACAGTCCCCTCTCCATGACTTTTCTTTATGAAAATATATCATCACATACACAAACAGTGATTTGTTACCTTAATTCCATCCTCTTCAAACCACTTCAGGTTTAGTAAGTTGAAGTCACACTAAACACACATACTCTGAGAACACACAGACTATATCCTATTTCAAACAAAGTCAAACCTATGCATTTCTGCAAAAACCCCCATGTGAACTTTATACCTCAAGCCCATTTCATTATTGCAACAGCAGCAAAGATGCTTCTCTTTACCTTCCATATGTTGCCTGCTCACTTCCTAGCCAACCAAATAAAGCCTTCATGGTCTCTATCATGACAACAAGAGCAGGAATATGTGCTTCTTTTCCACACCTCCCCCTGGGAATTTTCTGGAAGAAATGGTTTGAAAATGTAAAGCAATATACTGACACAGCATGGAACTGTAGATATGAAAAAAACATCTTTCCTAAAAAATTGTTACTCTGAAAACAATCTGGAGAACTTCCCCATCTCCTATTCACAAGCTAGTATCTTACTCTTTAGGGGCACTGTAGGGAGAAAGATTTTTTTGCAAAAATAAGTCTATTCCTTTTTAATCCCTATTTAAAATTTGGAAGCTGGAGTTTAACTATAAATTTTTCACTTCTATTGGTTAAAAATTATGTGAAAAAGTGGTGTTACCAATTAAACTGGAAGTACGCACTAGAATAGCACCTTTCCTGGAAAGAGTAGTTACTTTGGCATACATTACATTCAGCATCACATCAGCATGTACAGTGCAATTTATTTAGTTTGCTTGCACATGGAGCAATTAATTTTTTTCTTAAAAAATAATATTTTATTTTGCTTATAGAAAGCTTCCATTATGTTATTCCAAGCTACCTGATACCCATTTTTGAAGGGCATTCCCAAGAGGCAAGAAAGAGCAAGTGCAATTATTACAACTGGAAAATAGAGTGTGTCCACTGGCTGACCACTTACTAGCAAAAATGCTGTACAGGCTTGCACTCTACCCACCTTTGGAATCACTTTGGGCTTATTTGTCCTGCCAATCTTCACAAAACTTTCAGGAATGCACATATTTACTAGTGCTACATTTCTTTCAAATCTGATTTGAGTTTAGCCAACAAGTGCCAGAGGTGCTGGGCGTGGACATGTGGAGAGGCAGCATCACAACACAGCAGTGAACCAAGCTACAATTCCCTAAGAGGTTCACATCAAGACATCTGGAATCAGCTTCTTGCTTTGTTATTTATACAGTGTGGATTATTCATTTGAATTTATAAAGTGCTCAGAGACCCTGAGAAAGAAGAGGCTGTGAAAGTAATAAGCATGCTTATCAGTCTGTTCTTATTCAAAACAGAGCATACATAAACAAGTGAGACAGTGAAGGCGCCCTTCGGGAGCGTGTGGCTGGGATTCCCAGCCCCCTGTGCAGGATTACACTGGCAGGTGACCTGGACAACCACCACTTTTTCCTGTCATGGGGACAGGCACCATTCAGGCCACACAGCAGAGTAGGGGCTGAGGACATCCAGGATGTTCACGGCATGCATTGCATGTTTCTCACTGTTTCGAGAGACCTAAAACTTGCTAACAGCAACCATGCACATATTCTCCTAAAAAGCAGTTGTTGTCTAGTCCCAGTTTCTCTGAAGGTTGTTGGCAGGGATAAGCTTTGCTTTAATTTTAGACCATAGAAATTCTCCCTGCTTTGGGCAGCGTGTGGCCACTCAGAACTTAGGCGAGTCTTCAGGTGCTGCTGGCACAGCTCAGCACAGGCAGCCAGCAGGAATAAACCATGAAAGAAAAAGGACCTTGGGACTGAAAGTCCCTCGTCAGGTTGAAGTATGTTATTATCTTGCATCTTCGCAAGGAAGTTGCACACCATGTCCTTTGAGCTGGATTCTCCCCTTGACAGTTACTGTATCTTCATTAACAGCAGGAAAAATCCCCAGATTTCCGAGTTTTGTTATGCAAAAGTATGTAAAGTTTTAAATTTAAAGAGTATCATTTGAACTTGACAAAACTTTTACCTCCTGCCATGTTTCTTCCCTTCTGCCTACTATGTCTTTTTCATATAATATAACCCTTTTTATATTTTTACATTCTTTAGAAAGATCTTAGTGAGCATCCTGTCATTAACACAAACCTAAATTATGAACACACATAAAATATAGTTAGTTAGGAAATTAATTTTCAAGAATCCTTAGGGAAGACCTATTACAAATCAGAAAGTATTCAAAGGATAATACAAAACAACTTCACAATTAAACTCAAATATAATAGCTACTTCAGGTATTCTCTAACACATGGCTGATATTTTTTCCGTGTTAAAAATGAAAAAGGTGTTTTTCTCTGCACTTATACACTAGCAGCTACATGGAAAACATAAAATAAAATTAAATTATGAATAATCTTGAAACTATTTGGTTTATATAAATTTTTTTGTACCAAACTTAATATGATAGAAAAATTATAGCACTCATTCTGTCCACATTGCTGTCAACATTTCATTAGAACACTGTACTTTGCTGCCAATAGAGCAGCACTGAGGAAGCTGTCAGATTTCTAATACAGCTTCTTCACTTTAAGAAATACAAAATTGTGATATTTTCTCTATCATCTAATTCCATTATTATTATATAACAGATGTTTATTAACGTTCTTCAAACGCATTCTGTGCTGAACCCTGCCTTCAATTAAATATTCAAAGAGTCTGTTAAGATCATCCAGTCAGATCTCTTCTGTAGCCTGGGCCATATAATTTCAGTTGTTCCTGTACTGAGCCAAATAACGCGTGTTTGTGACTGCCTCATCTCTTTTTGCTGGAGAGAGTGTATTTTCCTTTCTTTTCCAGTAATATCCTGATTAATATATCTTCTTCTCCCAAGTTTGGTTTTCATTGTGACATATCATTTTGCTTCAGTAAGTAAATATATAAAATGTATATCCAAAGTCAGGTTTGAAAGCCACGTAACAACTGACCTATTACAAACAATGGGTCTTCTATAGTGGATAGCTTTGCCAGGATTAGTGTGTTTCGATGAGATAATCAACTATGCATTTTGTGACCAGCTCACTCACATCCTGGCAAAATGATCTTGCTGGGAGGCAGACTGCATGCTTCAGTACCAGGAAATGGACAATGACAGATAGGCTGCATTTCCATTTACACGTATCCTTAATTGTTGTCACTGAAAGAGACGTGCCAGATACTGACACAACAGATCATTCAAAATAAGTTATGTATTCATGTTAAGCGTTATTTATCTAGACTGCAAAGGAAAACAAATATTGCTCTTTCTCCCCCCCTTCCTAATTAGCCGATTGTTTCAAATGCTTTTTGTTAGGGATTCAGCAATTTATGTTCTTTAAGCTTGTCATAAAGATAACACTTATTATGAACTATGCTAAGAATACAGTCCTAATTCAGCTTCCTTTCTTTTCTGGCTACACCATAATGAAGATGTTTGCAGGATTCATTTATTTGATTCTGTCCAGGGAACCTCATGAAATGTATTTAAAAATAAACACAATAAAACACCCATCCTCAAAACATCACTGACATTTTTTTGTGTGTGACATCCTAATAACAGTGATATGGAGTCCTGTTAAAATTTGGTAAAAGAAAAAAAAAGCTGCATTAACAGATAGGAAATTGGAAAAGAATAGTCTAGCTAACGCTATTACAGAAAAGCTGAAAATTATGGTATAAGACAACCTCATTAAGACAGCTTTTAAAAGGTAAACAAAAGAAACCCCCAAATCCCTCAAGATTAGAGACAATAAAAATAACTTCTTAAAAACAATTGCATAATGAAAGAAAGCCATTTCTAACACAGGAGACCTTCTGAATAAAAATAGCTTAGAATATAGTTGCTATTATTAATACCAAGAATTCAGGTCTTTAATTTCCTAAGCCAAGACCACTCATCTTGACCACATCATGAAACGCACAAGGACTTCCTCAGCAAGGGAGAGGAGCTGCTCTGAGTCCCCACATGCCAACTCTCATCCTCCGTTCTGCCCTCCTCAAATTTCTCAGTGACCACAGTGTCACCAAAAGCAGAAATTAAACAGACACACCAAAGACCCTCAACTAGAAAAGTCTCCCCAGCCTGAAGACAGATTTAAACTGGCTGTATATAATGCATGGAGCATAACACAGAAACATGATGTACAGAACAAACCTGCTCTGTATTAATCAAAGTCAGTAAAAAAATTTAAATCTCATTGCTTTTCCAAATATAATCTAGTTTCAATACATACTTGCCACAGTTCTGATTTTATACTGTATTTTCTGGGTAAAATCGCTTTTCCTGGCAATCAGTGAAACAGCCTATTTCCACAATTCCTTACAGCCCAGCAGGCAGGCCTACCTCTACAGCCTTGTTAATTATGAATCCTTTCTGTGATGCTAATAGATTATTCAACTTTGAATGAGCATCCAAAATTATTTAGTAACACCTTGTTTAATATGACAGTTTTGTGATTTTACATATGAAATAATTAATTTGCTTAAAAAAGTGAAGGAAAAAAAAAAAAGAGAAGAGCTTTCACTTGTGCTATCAGCCCTTTTTCCAGCAACACTGGGGGCAAGTCATTAAGTTCTTTGTGTTTTTTTTTTTGGGGGGGGGGGGGGTGTATTTTTTTGGGGTTTTTTTTTACAATACAGCCAACAGCAGCTGGACTCTCCACCAGGTCAGGACACTCAGGTACTATGGATGGGACAACAGATGGCCCTACAAATGAATTTTGCATATATGCAATATAAACACTGTCAGTGTCAGCCTATAGCAGGTCCCACGCCTGAATAAGTAAATTGTTTTTCATCTTTAGAATGCAGCTTAATTTGTATTTGTTTCTACTACTACTGGTTTTAGTTTTGACTGTAAAATCCTTATTCTTTCACCATAGTTTATGGCCTGACTGAAGAAATTCTCAGTACCTTCTTCAACCTTTCAAAAACGATATTTCTTACAAAAGGATTCAGACATCTATCTTCATATAGGAGCATTCTTGTGGATGCATCAGCCAACTCCAAAAACAACAGCTTCCATAAGGGACCATGGCACTGGCTAATCCAGTTTCAGCTTTATTGGCATGAAACTGATTGTGGCCCAGTCCACACTACCTGGAAAACAGATAGCCTCACTCTGTAAGCATTTATGCTGTATTACATGGCAGAATGAAAGGTTTGTAAGTAAAATTCTTAGATAAATTAATAACATAATAGTACAAATACAAAAGTACAAGGCTCAGACTGCTGTATTCTCATAGCCAATGCATGGGTGCATTTTGGTCTCCTGTCACTTAGCAAACCCATTTCAGTGAAAGATGTGGGAATTAAACCCTCTTAAAAAAAAAATCAAGCCATTAACCTTTGCCTCAGTTTACCCAGCTGCAGTGTCTTATGGCAAAATACACATGTATTTTACAAGCGGGCATTGAAAAATTCCCTCTTTCTCTTATTTTTCTCCTCTAGTATTATGAAAAAAGCTTCTGTACAGTACTTAAACATACTCTAGGAACAGATAAAGGATTTCCTAAAGTAGTCTAGACAAACTTATTGCTTCTAGCTTACTGAGTCTTTTCATGTGGCTTCAATTTCCTGTGCCATTTCAGGAGCAATCCAGGGAAGGAACAATGAATTGGTCAAACCATATCCCTGGCACACCTATGTCATTCCACATTCAATACCAGGTGATCTCTAAGCAGTCCAAAGATACTTCACCTGAGCAGTTAAGGACAGGCCAACTTATATTTACTCATTAATGTAATTAGGTATTTCTCGATGTCACAAACACCATCAAAAAACTCTGTGGGAATTGCCTCTTATCCATTTACTGGTCTGCACAAAGATCACTAGGACATGCCAGCAGAGGATTGAGGTCAATGGACAGATTTCCATTTACCCACCTTTCTAGAACCATTAGATCAAAATCTCACTGCACACAGACAACTTCATTGCCAAAGACGAAAATCTTTTTCACTTCTGTTGCACTCAGAAACATAAACCAATAACTCTTTAACATAAGTGTTCATTTCTACCACAGCCCCTCTTGATCCACTGAGCTAAAACAGATTGCAGGACACAATCATCACACGCCCCTTTTTCTAACAGGTTGCCACGAAGGCCAATTAATGGTACATTAGTGAAGGCCCCATATTCCACTTAGCAGACAGCTGCATTCTGATTAGAATATAGTTATGATATTAATATAATGACATGTTCTATATATAATAGGCATTGTAGAACATATAATAACATAATATTGCAACAAAAGACAGCGTGGAGTAAAAGTCCTGAAAATCTGCACAGCTATTTCTTAATTTGTTTTCCAAGCCTGATTTTTGTCACTTTTCTGGCTACCTCCATCATGCTGAGGTAAAAAGCAACACTCACCCATGCAAGGTCACAAGAGTCCTCTATGAGAAAATAGTGCACCCCAACCTGAAGCACACCTGGCAAACTGGATGCAATCCTCCATTGGAACCAGACAACTCTCCAGCAGCTTAGGGGCAGAAAGCACCAGAGAGGTGCCTCCAGACTCTCAAACACGAGCATGCTATCTCTGCCACACTCTCGGGCTGACTACATTAGAAACAAGAGAACAACTCCACGAAACAAACTCTCATGTAATTCCCCACATCATTACTGATGGGCTAACCAAGTCATCTAAAAGAATTTCCCCCCATTCATTGAGCTTTGCGTAAAATATTCAGCCCTTACGGTGCAAGAACAATACAAATGGATAATCAGGGGTATTGATTTCATAATGATTAATGGATATTGTACTGTATCTTTTTGCACTCTGCTTTTCTTACACAGCCCAGGCTTCCACTAACGTCACGGGGAGTTTCTCAAGTGAGGAATGCTGGACTAGGTAATTGTTTTTGCACTTAAGGGCATCTTGCTCCATTTGTTTCGTGCATAATAAAAGCTCATACTTGTACAGCAATTTAGCATTTCTGAATAAACAGAAATTGTGATTCATAATTCTCTATCTTCTTGTCCTCATTTCTTTAAAAAAAAATAAAATTGAGTCACTGTTGTTTAATCCGATAATTATGCAAACACTAAATCTTACACTGGAGGAGAAAATGTTAACACATATTGAAAAACCAAAATGCATAGAACTATAATCTGTATGATAAAATGCATTACTCTGTTTAAAAGGATTGTTTTACAGAAGCAATTAACAATCAGCAATCATACAGTTCAGCCCGGTGTTTTGATGCCATCTGTTGGAGTAAGTCTTCACATTCCCTCGAATGAAGCTATAATTTTCCGTTTATGATTTCATTAGATGCATAGAGTGCAACAGCTACAAAAAGAAAGAGGATTTCACCAAACACTTTCATTTTAGAAAGAGCTGCTCTAAACATTTCTGCTTGACACAAATCTTCTCCTAAGAGGACAGGAAGTTGGTAAATTTGCAGTCATTCCCAGAAGTCAGTAACACATTCTAGTGTTTAAAGAAACGTTTCAGAAGCTTTATTTCCTAATAGCAAATTTATGAAAAATTCTAGAAACATGACACTTTTCATTTCACTGGAAAAACTGCAGTAAAAAGCACTCAGGAAAAAAAAAAAAGGTATTTTTGTTCCTTTCCAAAAACTGGAGTGATGTTTTTCACAATGGAATAGGGTTGTTATTTTGCATGTCTCACAAAAATACATTTGTCCATTTTATTAATCCATTAAATACTTGATTAAATCTTTGGGGGATTTTTTAATACACTAGGGGGAGCTCGATCACTACATTGTACACAAACAATTAGCTCAAACAAAGTTTAACTCTCTAAAAAGATCTTTTAAAAATACCCTTCTAAACATCTCTAGATGATAAAAACATATTTCTCTATGACAGCACTGAGACAAAAGTCCCATGATTTACTAGAGAATATTATGCAAATAATAAAAGCCATAGAAATTAATTGAAATTATCTCTAATAAATTTTTTATTATTTTATTACTATATTGACTGCTCTGGTGTATCTCGGCGGTGGGGGGGGGGGACCCCAAAAAACCCAACCAAACAAAAAAACCCCACAGCACCTCCAAAACAACCTAAAATAATCCTGCTTTTCCTCCTAGTACCACACATCATGCAGAGTCACCTCTGTAATGCTGGCCCTTATACTATTTATTCAACAATAGATAAATAAGCAATGCTGCTGCACTGAACACCTAAATATCACATTTTCCTTCTACATTACTACTAACCAATCACACAAAATGTTTTGCTAAGAGCAGAAGGAATAAATTCTGATTTCATATCACATGCCTACAAGTTTTACTCTTCTAAAATGAACTAACATGTAATTTTTAATTTTTAAAAACTCTAATCAGTTTATTCTGATAGCAGGAAAATTTCATTCCTAAAAAGAAAAAAAAAATCTTAAACTGTTAAGTCATGAATTTAATTGTTGATTTCTTTCAAGAATAATGGTGAAAATTGCCCACTGAGCTGCAGCTTTCAAGAATCAAGAACAGACTAATATATATGGCTGTAAAGCATTATGCTCAACTGTACAATCTTCAAAAAACCCAACTACTCAATCACCCCGGTTCCACAGATGTCAACTTAGCGTCCCTGCTACAATTTTTTCAAGAATACATTTTCCAAGAACTGGGTATTTGGCAAAAATGCGTCCTTTGAAACAAAGGAATTCATTTTACTACTAAAAAACACCAGTAAAGTTAAGCAACAGTATTTACCTTAGTAACAACAACTTTATACTACTGTTTTATTACTTCTTTTGCATCTTGGACTCTATATTCATCATCTTTTTGTTTGTTTGTTTTAAACTCCACAGCCACCCTTCACCAGGAGATAAGCTGCCTTGTAAATCACATCCTCAGTGTTTCCAGGTAAACCTCCAGCTGGAACTCTTAGACATAGCTTTTAAAGATTCTTATTAAAATATTAAAGACGCTAGAGGGGAAGAGGAAAGGGTGAAAAGGCCACAGACTGAGGTCCATTCAGTCTGATCTGGCTTGGCCATGTCAGGACTGTAATCACAAAAATGTTAGTGGAAAGAGGATTATGAAGTGGCTGTGCAGCAGATATTGCCTCCAGCTTGGAAGTAACATTTTACCTGGTTGATTTCTTTACAAACCAAGATTCAACTCCTACATGAATAACAACACTTATCTCAAAACATCACCCTTACAATCTAGTGAAAAATAGATAGGATCTCATCTGTGTCATCCAGAAACAAATCTGACATGACAGAGCAAGATGCTGGGAATATTCAAGAAATAAGACAGCATTTACTCATGAATATGAATCAACACCTATGAGAGAAGGAAACTGTGGTTTCCCTGGATAACATTTCTCCATTGCTCCCATGGTGTATTAGGCTGACACTTGCATTGGAAAGTAGTTTGAATTATTTTGAAAACTTACTAAAAATATAATAATGCTACTACCAGTAGTTTCCCCAAAATGCAAATCCCAAACACACATATACAGCGAACAGCAAATGCATTTTATACTCATTGTTGTCCTGTCCTCACTCTGCACTACAAGACACTTGTCCCAAAGTCCACAGGATAAGCATCTGCACTTTATGAAATTAGAAAGTTAGAAACTTTGACAGAAAATCATGTGCTGATAACAAAGGTATAAAGAGGTAAATGTTGAGTAGAACAGCCAATATTTTTTCCTGTGCTTAGTCTTCCAGAAAATTTCAAGAGATCTGGTGACTGACTGATTGAACCTATCACCTTCCTTCACTAAAAGAAGGACAAGGTAATTTTCATATCTTAATTCACTTGCAAAAATAAGTACTTCTTCAGTATATATAAGCACACAGAGGGCAGACAGTAAGGACAACCACTTGCAATAGCTTTTTTGCACACAATGCAGAAGCAATAAAAGCTACATTGAAATGATGTTTCTTTCCAGGCATTCCTAATTCTACAAATTACAGAACATACTAATCACACAAGTGTTACTGCTAAAATCTTTTATTGATTGTATAGTCTATCTCACCAAGAAATGTCTCAGGCATGTTCTACCTCCTCTTTGAAGGACTAAATGCTGTGGGAGGTAAATACTGCCCATTGTGACTATGTTATACTGCCCAGATACTCAGAAGAATTTTGCCACTGAAGCGGCTTAAGTTCTTTGATGAAACAGAATTTTCAGTCTGCAGCTCCAGAATTAGGAAATTCTTACAGACCAATCATAAAGAACATGTGATTACAAAAGCTATTGTGAGCAAAGGTTTGAAGTGATATGTATAAAAATCACTATTGAAAAATATTTTAATTATAGCCTGAATTTCAGTTCAGGTGGAACAGTGGCCTGTGCCTGTTCACCATCCTTTACCAACAGTAACTCGTGGCTATCAGTAACCTTCTCCCATAAGGCTTATCACATACTAAGTTACAACTTTTTTTTTTTGGGGGGGTGGGGGGGTGGGAGAGAGAGAAATTAAAAGATCCAACTTTGAAAAATCTCACACTGTAAGCCAAGTTTAAAAAAAACCGAAACCACAAACTACCAAACCACAAAAAACAACTGCATAAAGCATTTCAATAAAATTCTTGCTAAGATCATGACATAAATTTGTTAACAATTCCTTACATTGTTTGCTTGCTGATATATCCAAAGGTTGGTCTTGATGCCTTTGCCTCAGAATTATACTAGCAGATCATGTTTTGCTGCTTATTTAATAGTAAATTAATTAATTTATTCTTGGATGAAAATTATTCCAGGGATACAGCCATACAATTTCATTCCTATACCAGAGAAACTACTATTTTGAGATAATTGTGGTGAACTCTCGCAATGACTCCCCGAACAAGACGAAAACCTTTTTCCCAGTTTACAAACTTCTACTGCAAATGCTTTAATTTCTACATTTTCCTCTGGATTTCTTGGTTAACAATGAGATGAATAGGAAGAGCTGCTCAGTGGGAACACAAATGCCTTCCCAGAGACACTGCATGCTGGTGGCCACCACACTGTTGTTACAGAACTTTTAAGGGCAACTCATGTCAAATTAAACACATTGCTCCAATGCAATACCCAGAGTTTCTGAGGTCTTGTTCAGAGTTTACAAGTTCTTGTAAACAGAAACATGGTAAGAAAGAGATGGTAAACAATGAAAACTACTCACAGGTGCTATAAAGGTAAAAGATGAAGCTAGAAAAGGTACCCTACATGCTAAATGGCATTTCACTGAAATATGAAGAAGGGAAACGCAAATTGCAGGCAAGCAGCAGCAGGTGCATTCTCTCCTCTTTTCCCAAGTTCTGTTTGAGAAGTAGAAAAAACAGAGAAAGCTGATATGCTGTCATTAGATCCTAAATATTGAAACATTTAAGCCTATAAAGAAATCTCTTTCAAGTAATGAAAAAAGAAAATTATGTAACTTGAGCTACCTCTACCTCTCTATGTGTGTGGATTTACATTTACTATGTACAAGTAGCAATGCACATAATTACTTCTGGCTATGAGAGGGGGAAGAAAAAGTGCATAAACTACTGCCACAACAGGCATCATCTATTCAATACATTATGAGTAGAGGCACATTATTTTCAAAGACAATGCTTGATGACCAAAAGACCAGAGGTTCCCTTGAATTAACCTCTGATGAAAGTCACAGGTGTTGCCCAAGGGTGTAGCACTTGTTCCCCTTCCTGTTGCTCTCATCCTGGACAGCTCCTAAATGAGGGCAATGGGTTCACTCTAGCAAAAGGAGTTTCAAAAAAAAAAAAAACACCTGTCAGGTGAAGATTTTTTACCGATTGAAGCAAACCTGACGAGACAGACATTTAACATTCAAAAAAAAAAAAAAAAGAAATAAACTGCTTAAAAAGTTTCACAAATTTTAACACCACATCACACTACAGCATCCTGAAGCTTCAACAGGATTAGCCATTTGCTCTTTTCTTAAAACTCTAACAAGTCATTACTAATTAGTAGTTGGCTGGGTTTTCAATAACTGGTATGATAAAGGACAATCTTTCCCACTGATTAGAGTGTGTGCTGGATCAGATGGAGTGGACATGAGAGTCCTTCCCACAACCTATGTCAAATATCTACAGGAACACCTACTATTAATTCTGACATAAGTGATAGACAATGGTCTCTAATTTTAGTTGAAAACAAAAAAAAAACCAAAACAATTTCACTTCCAAGATGTTTTAACATCCACTTTAAACAGTTTGTATTAACCTGTCCCACGATTTCCTTTGCTAAACTCTCAAAGCCTGTTATAACAGAGCTGAGAGAAGGGGTTTTATTCCTTACATGAGTTTAGTGTAGCATTGCAGCCTAATAACCCAAACCCACCACAGAGCTCATTGTCTACCACCAAAAATTCCTGTCTGGCAGAGTCAGCCTATCAATAGAAGATTAGGTATATAAATATATGATTAAATCTTACACCTGGCTTTAATTTATCCATAAAATATCTTATTTATGGTATATGAAATATTAAAAAGGCTAGATAGGATAGTTTGAACTTCAGGAATTGTTAAAAAAATGGCTGAGCTTTAGAAGACTAAATTCTATTGATTAAAATATTGGCGTGATTCCACCACTGAGTAACTTCTACCATTGGTATCACCTACTATTAATCTTCTTAGATATCACTCAACATGTACATCAGCTGGAAATAAAATTAGATCAGATGCCTCAGTCTAGTCTATGGCAGATACTCATCAGCTTAAGAAAAACCACTCCATGACTGCATATTAATGACATTCAACATTCATGAATGACTTCAAAATCAGAAAGATACAAATCAAGGTGCAATTTTCAGAAGTCAGCTTTTCTACTGCTTTTTCATTGTTTTGGTTTTTTTGGGGTTTGTTTTCATGGTTTGTTTTGTTTTTCCAGGGTTTTTTGTTTGTTTTTAAGACACACCCTCTTAAGTGCATTACAGAATTACACAGGTAAATGTGGAGAAGAAATCGTGTTTCATACACTCAGTTTTAGTAGATTCAATATCTCTCTCCTATCTGTGCAGAATTCATCTAAAACTGTTATAAAAGACAAAGACATTTACAATCTACTGAAAATATAGGAAGTCAATTTTAATGGTGACTACTCTAGACAAAAAAAAGAACCCTGAAATCAAACATCTAAATTTCATTTGAGTACTGCTAAGATTATAATCACTCACACATACAGTCTTTAAAATCACTGTGAAAATACCACCAAAAGCAAAATTCTATCCAAACACATGTGCAATAGTTTTATCTTTTTGACTTTGCTGGAATACCTCAGAAATAGGAACGATGATTTATTCCACATATAGACAATAACAACAGGTTAGGTACTTGTTGAACAAAAACCATAATCTGTTCTTAGTTTATTAATAAACAAGACAACAAACACGGTTTAGAATAACTAAATTTCACTTATCAGGAAATTTCTGTACCAAGCAATTTCAGTTCCACTCAGTATTTCAAGTGATTTTAAGTTCTACTTGTTGACAAGATGACTCAGCTCCCCAAAGAACAGAAGAATGCTGTTTACCTTCACTTTCTTTCCTAGTGGCAGAAACAAAATCTGCCTAACTTTTTTTCCTTAGTCACTTTAAACAGTCAAACTTTTCCTTGGAAACTTTATGGATAACAAACAGTCTCAACAGCTAAAACAAAAGAGTATGCAAATAAATGAGAACATGTCAATAAAATCTTCCATACTCTGACAAGAACTCATGCAGACAAGACGCAGGCATTGCAATTAAAAAAGAATAAAAATCTTAGTGTTCAGGCTACAGGGGACAAAGTCTGCTCTCAGTTACAGCATTTGCTTACAACAGCACTTATTTAAGGGAACAAGACTCGTGCCTGATGATCACCGGTCTAAGTAATGCCAGAACATGGCACTGAAATTACATCTTTGCTTTTGGAATACAAGCAAGTCATAATATACTTTTCAGCTGGACTTGTAGCTCAAGCATCATCTAGCTCCCTCTCACAAGTTTTCCAGGAAAAAGTGCAGACCAAATCAAACTCTCATCATATACATTCCTTAAAAGGATCAGCTGAGACATTTCTCAAGCTTTTAATTTTGATTAAAATATCACTAAGTTTAAAATACAATTCTCTTGTTTGGCTAACATTCAGGAGGCTGAAAATGAATGGATGTCATCCCTTCCTCAAACACACACAGAATTCATGCTGCAAGACAGTATGGCTACTACAGCATATCAACATTTTATTCACTCTTTAAAACAAGAATATTTAAACAGAAGACATTTTTTCCCCATGCAGAAGCCTAAATAGAAGCTCTTATCTGAAATAGTAAAAGCTGTTTTTTTTTTTTTTTTAAGAGGTTTTAGACTGTATAGAGATAGTTACATACACAGGCATCTCAAATGAGAGGGCACCATACATACATGTAATTGGTTGCCTTTTCTTTTTCCTCGGCAGTCTGTACAAAACGTGAAAATGTGCCTGCTTCTGACTAGCCATTAAAAGGCAGTGGTTGCACCATACTGTGATTTGGGGAGCTGAAGAAAATAGCCAGAACTGACTGATATCTGATAAACAGTAACAGGAGTCAGTTTATTGCACCAATCGTTAAATAATGGTGCTGATTATAAGGCTGCTAACTGCAGATGCTGTAATTGTCTGTCATAAATCTTAGTCATTTGTGACAGGAGCACAATGAAAGAGAGCATCTGCTTGAGGGCAAATGACTTCTGATAAATATCAGCTCTGCTAAAATGTACTTGGATGTGTCTCAATATTTTGGAGAGCCATTCATGTTGCTTCCACAAATGTGAAGTTATTATTGGTTTGTATTGATTTTGCCACCTTGGGTTTTTTTTCCCCCCTTTTTAAAGAGACAGAGTCAGAGAGTGACTCAAGGTTGAGTTGAATTGAATCTCAGCTCTTTATCTGATCTACTCATTCCTCTCAAATGCATGTTTGAGTGGAAAAAAAAAGTAATTGCACTTTTTCAGAAGATTGCTGTGCAGAAACACAGCCTGGAAAATTCAATATGTAGTTCAGGTTTTTATTTTTTCTCTTAAAGCAACTCCTTACTGAAGGAAAGAAATGCTTTTAAAGCATGGTTTTTTTAACATAATATTTTAAAAGGATTTAAAGCTGTCGAAGAGTCAATTAAGCTATTTCTGGAGAATAATTAAATGCAAATTTAAGAAGCTCTCTGAAAGCAATATTTTTTGTTTCAGAAGAATTAACAAAATTTAATTTCCTGGCCAACCTATAACAATACAATAAAGCAACCTAAGTTCTTCCACCCTGTCCCTTACTGAACAGTGCTTTAGTTCTTAGTCTTATAAATGCTTATTATTCAGCAGGGTATAGCAGTCTAATTTCACATAGTCATATGTATTTCTCAGTGATATTCTTAACACATCATCAGGTTTCCACTGAAAACATTTTCACAAGTAAAGGTAGTAAACCTGAAACTTAAAATTGAAAATTTAACTGGAAACTGACCATTAAAATAGATAATTACTTTCCCTCCCAGGAATTCCTTCTTTAATTCAATGATCAGTGCTTAAACTTTGGAACAAATTAAATGGATTCTACTGGCACTTGTTTCCTTCACTGCAGGATTGCACGTGTTTCCAAAACAGGCGCAACTTGCATGTTACATTTGCAAAACCTGTTGGAGTAAATCAGTTTCAGCCACCTGATGGGAGCCTGACCCCCATCATTTACAGGTCAGGGCATCACCTTGAGCTTACACAGTGCTTGTTGTAAAGAATAAAGCTGAAAAATCCTCAATACAGTGGAAAAATGCTATTTTCTACTCCTTCAATAACTTTAATTGGACACTAAGACAAATATAGCATGGAATCATATCTGACCATCCAACCTGTGCCATTGATGAGGTTCAGACTAGGAGGTTTGCAGCAGAATCCCCATCACTGGATCTAATAAAGTGGCACCAGGAGCATCACCACCACCTCTCATATGGTTCAGCAACAGCAAACCAGCAAAAGGACAGGAAGGGCAGGAGGACCCTGCATAACATCACTTGCTATGAGATAAATGGGAAATTTATCACTGCATAATAAAGAAAAAAAATAAAATTAAAATAATAAAAAACTTCAAACAACAAAACAACAAAGGAAATAGAGGGTAATGAGTATACAAACAACTTTCATATCAGTATGATGTGAGCAGTAGCAGCTTGTGAAGACGTGTTAAGGTCCACACTATTTGTAGTATTCAAAGAAATGAGGTTACTAGAGTTAGTGGGGAAAATCCCTAATGGAACTGTCATGGAAGACTCTTACAGTACCAAGTCAATGAGCAGTAAAATGGCCAATTAAATTAATAGTTGATAAAAGTTAATATATTGCTGTGAAGACCAAACACTTTTCTTTTACCTATGCATACAGAGGTTCTATGGTGGCCACTGCCATTTGGTCATAGAAGAGATTGTTTTATGAAAACACCAACTCAGTGTTCATTTGCTGTCAGGAAAGTCAGCTAAACATTGTGAATAATTTAAGAAAGACAACAAATTAGGAAATCACAAGGTGTTTCTGTATCTTCAATACTTAATGTAGTTCTTTCACTTCCCCTCCCCAAATTATGTAATAGAAACAGCAAAGATCTGGAGAAGGCAACAAAGACTGTAAAGTCTGGACAGGAGTCCAGAGACAAGGGATATAAAAAAGCTACAAAATACGTGATACAGCACCATAAAAATCCACTGAAGTTTATATTTAAAAATCTGGAAGCTGAGGAAGTAGTTTGGAGAAGTTTGGTGCGAGTGGCTTGTTCTTACATTCTGTCTTGGGTCCATGTCAGAAATAAGATACTGAGTCAAAGGGACTTTGGATGCCAATTAACTTGATAAAAAGGGTTTTATACTGAATGTTGATTCGGCTTAATGAATTGGTCTATTAAGGAAACACAATCCATCTTCCAGCCCAGTGAAACAAACCCCCAAACAATTAACAAGAATAAGGCACACAATGAATGAAAAACCAGCACCCAATACATTTTCAAGTTCAAATGTGCAGGGATTAGCCCACATTCAACATTTAAATACTTAAATTCACCTTTTATAGGCGCAGCATTTATTGGACTTGTTGAAAATATTATCTTCTCCCTGCTCTTGGTTCAAAAATCTCTCTTCTAACCTGCAGGCAATATGTTGTGAAGCTTCAAAAGCATGAGATTTTTTTAAATGCTAAGTTGCCTTTCTTTGTCACCTCCTCAACAATAAAGAGTATAGTGAATCTATTTCAAATATAATAATTATAGTGCTTGTTTTGATCCTTTAACATTCACTTTTTCCTCTGCAATCAAGAAAGCTGAGATTCAGGCGTAAGTCAAGTGCCATGTAGTCTATTTCCTCCCACCCGAGGTTAAAGACTAAAAGGGAACTACTCAGCTTTCTTGATATCCACCAACTTTCAACAGCTGTCAGCAGCACACAGCAGCTCCATTCCATCAGCACTAAGTCATCACAAAAGGTCAGCAAACCAAGGAGACTGCACTTGAGAGGCTGGAGGGTCCAAGCTATGAGTCAAGTACTTATGTGCAACTTAGGACATCAAATAATGCCAAAGGGAGCCAGGTTCAAAGCAAGAAGTTTACAAGAAGGGCTTGTGGTTTTAAAACCCCTTTTTCAGTCTGCACTTCAACCAAACCCACACCCCTGTAGGTATGAATTAGCCACTACTTATACTATTACTGATATCAATAATACTTATTTTTACTAATGTCCTCAGATTTCTTTAGCTCGCTGTTTGCCATACCAGCTACCTGTGTGACAAGCATTTTTAACAGGTTTATGCTACCCTGGAACTGCTGCCTGGCCAGGGCAGCAAGGCCAAGCGAGCAGGCTGGCAAAGCCCTCTAGCAGAGGTACAGCCACAATGACACAAGGAGCCCATGGCTTCCTAGAGCACCACCAGCTACATGGTAGGGGACCCTTTTCCCAGGACTTCAGCTTTTGCAGGACAGCATGGCCATCAGCAGTCATTTTCTCAGACTGTAACCCAACCTCAGCAGCAGAACTTCAAAGCACAAATCTTGTTCAAATGCACTCAAGAAAACCACGACAAATAGGGAGAACTAGAGTAAATCACATTGCCAAGTTAGCCTCGGGGCTGAAGCAGTAACTTAAAAGTGTAAGCTTATTTTAACTAAAAATAAAACCCTTAACCTCTTAATCAGTTTCAATAAAACTCTTCCATTAAAAATCACTGTCAAGAAACAAGGGAAAGCAGTATTCAGACTATAAATTGTTCCCAAAGAACACTCAGAAAGCTTTCACAAAGCCCACAATGAAATCATCCCATTGACTTTTCTGTGACAGTCGAACCAGATGCTTTTCCTCCCCCTTTCCCCCAACACTTAATTGTTGGTTTAGTGGACATCTACAGTAGTTTTTCCTCAGGTTTTACCCATAGATAGACCGAAACATTTTCAGGCCTATAAACAACTGGATTTCTTACAGCATCTTTAAAGAAGATGACTGTATATGTTTTGCTTTAAGTTGAAGACAGATTTTGGAGTCGGGAGGAAATAGACTTTTTTTTTGTTTGTTTTTCAGAAGCAGACCAAGGGAAGGTACTAGTTATGTGAAAAAACTCACCTTCGTGATGAGTGAACATCACATTAAATAACTCTTACTAGGAGATGATTGCATCATATTAAGAGATTTTATTTTTCAGAACAATCTGCATGCACACTAATGTCCTGAAGGAACAGCATCACTTAATTTCAATTTTAAAATTTAAAAAAAATAAAAATTTCAAGCTAGAATTAAAACTCTTCTTCTTGGGTCCAAACCAAGGAGCTGTAGCCTCCAAGTTTCTTTAGAATGAGCTTTAAATGATGTCAGTACAACCATCCTTTCAAGGCCAATCCATCACTGTCAGTGGAAGGCCAGTGGATCAGCAGGGTGTGCAGGCTGTGCCTGGGAGGACACATGGGCATTCTTGCCGTAAGAGCACAAAGCCTTTCCTAGGGGCACTCAACGGGTTAAAAACACTGCAATATGCATTAAGCACATGTTTCAAGTCAGCAGGGTGCCAGTCTAAGATGTCCTCAAAGCCTAATTTGATAGATATTATGCCATATGCTGCTGCAAGTAGTTAGTAATAAAGAAAGTAAAAATTTTATGGATGAGCAAAACAGGAGCTCTTATGGATGGAGTGTTTTTAAATCAGGTGTATAATTTACGTACCGTCAGACCACATGTAGAGTGCATTACTCAATTGAACTTACAGCAGATAGGAAGGCAGTTTCTTTTAATAAGCACTTCTTCAACTTATTGGCTCTACAATTACTTGCACCAATTACCAGCAGCTGCTGCCTGTTTGGTGTTTTATCTTAGACAAGGAGTTACATTAGTTTCTAATCAACAAACCATTCAAGGACTCTTTAAAAATATTTAAATTTAATTTCCCCATTTATTTTGAATTAACTGAAACACTAGATATTTTCATTGTAGTACTTTGGTTCTTCTTCGGTTCTTCTCCAAACACAGATTCACCATTGTAACATGAAATTTAAGATTTCTATAAATCCAAGAATCCACATTATAAAATATTTGATAAAATCATGTATATGCAGCATCATTGACTTTGTTAACAATGTATGGCAATAAATATACAGGTGATTGCTACTGCTTTTATGAAGCATTAAGCTTGCCATAGATTGCATTATACTCCAAGACCTTTATGACTTGTTCAAGTCTTTCAACTTTCTTTAGTATTTACCTGTCTGACTGACACTTAATAGAGCACCAGCTAATTTAGCAACCTAGCTATTAGCAGGGAAAGCAATTTTTTAAAAATTAAATTAAGAGAGTCCTTTTTATAAGAACAAAGTATATTTTTTCCTTTATCTCTAGCTTTTCACAATTATGGTTCTAGAAATTTCCAAGCAATTTAACAACTCTTGAAAAACACCTTCCTGCAACATGAAAACTGGTACTACTTTTATAGTTTTTCTCCCCAAATATCTCAATGAGATACCATTAGTGCTTAATCCACTTTAGGGAGCGCATCATTTATGACAGGAGAGAAATCTTGCAACACAAGCCATCTTTGGGGCAATTATCATGATTCCATGTTTGGCACGCAGGAAAGGGAAGGTGACAATTCAGTGAAGTCTCTCAAATCCATTGGTACAAAGTTACATAAATCCAAACTCAAGACATATACTTCAGTTTCCCATTCATGGGGCAATTGTTACAGTCATACATTGCAGCTGTTTCAAGGAAATGAATAAAACCCCTCTTGGTTCCTAGTTTTCTGAAATTACAGATCAGCATAAGGAAATCCTACACTTCTTAAAATAATTAGATCTAAATAGAGGAGACTAGTTGTTTCTTCTTACCTGTTAAAAATAATCAGGACTGCTAAAACCCCTAGAAAATTCATTGAAAGGGGCCTCAGGATCAATGTCTCATATAATAAAGGAGTCCTCTGTAAATAGCAGCATATCACAGCTATTTTCAAACCCCAGTGCCAGAGGTGCCTGCTAGTATACTGGCTCCAAACACAGGCTTGAAACAGTAAACAGAATAAATTAGGTAGCAAGAAACTTTTGGAAGTCACCTGACTCAACCCTGATTCTCCCCAAAGCAAGGTCAGCTTCAGACTTGGTCTGGAATTGAATTGCACTGAAAATGGCAACAGAAAATGGGAAAATTATTCTGAAAATGAAAAAAAAAAATGCTTAGAAACTTCCTAGCGAGCATCTCTTGAAAACAGATGATGAATCAACCTTACATGTCTCAGAACTTACTATTTGTACACCCTTCCTTCTTGTTCTCCAAAACATTCAAAACAAAAAGCTGTGAAGAGAGGGGTCACTTTCTAGGATTTTACTGAAGACAGATAAATAGTCAAGTCTTCTTCACTTTTCTGAAAAGAAAAATCAGTGTTTTCCACAGAAAAGGATGGTCGTGCAGTCTCTCTACCATAGACTTACAATTAATTTCTTCACCACGCTATTAGTGTATTAAAGCCACCCAAGATCATAAAACATTTTGCTATTGAAGTTTAGAAACACATTTATATTTTTATTGCAAATCACTTTAGCTCATGCAGTTAACTTACAAATTATCCATCTTTTAATGTCATCTCTCTCACAGCTGGAAAAAATCTAACCCTCTCAGGACTCAATCAGATATTCACATCAATTTGTGTAATTAACACTAAGCTTAATATCTCTCTTAATTATGACTGCAAACACTTTCTTAAAATAAATCAAACTCGCTAACTTACAAAAACAAAACAAAGAAACCTCACACCATTTAAAAATTGCTCACATAAATCTTTGAGAAGATTAATTCAAAGCCTCTTAAGCATTTTGAATGGAGAATAATAATAAAAAAAATCCATAAAACCTGAGGTTCAAACACCAAAGGGATCTGCTCAAGTTAGTTTCCTGTGTTCCTTCAAGGTGTGAGTAGTACACCAGCTCCCCACATGTCCCTAATTTACATGAGATCTTATTCCTGACTTCCCATGGATATTTCCTACCCCCACCCCAATGTACATGAGGGATTATACAGCACTCTTGGGCAAATACACACAGTTTTCCCATTAGCAAACCTAAGGGTACCACACATATTTCGCTACTCATAATTTCTGGTAATATCTTGAAGAATGACATTACAGAAGCACATACACACAGCATCCTGCAGAACACACCAGGAATGTAACTGCTGGTCTCTAGCTGATACATCAGGGTGCTCAGAAAACTGTAGGATCACATCTATAAAATGCCAAGCACTTATTATACGCAACCCTCTAAGCACATTAGTCATCCTTGGGAATATACATTTACAACATAATGAATTTCAGACTTCTGTACAATTAAAAAATGACTGTTATTTTGGCGTTATGCTTGTAGAGAATGTGGACATTATGTAGACAAAAGGAAATAAGGAAAATACTACTGTTGTCACTAATCTCTCCCATTTCTAATGCCCTACCTGAGTGTTGGCATCACCTTATTGCACCACATACCTTTGATCATGCAATTATATAGAGTACAGATACTTACAGACATAAGATTAACTATACTGTGTTATGCCTTAGAGAAAATCTTGCCAGCTGAAAAGGACTCACAGTCAAAGCAATACTGTTAAGTTTAAAGTAACTGTGTCATGCAGACTCAGACCTGGCTCTTGAGCATAGACAGCAAAGTCTTTCTCTAATTAAGGACCTCGTTCTATGAGCTCTTTGCCTGCCATGCACTCAGTGACCAGGCTCAGTAAGGAGAAACATCCAAAACTACAGGGATAGAAACTATTTTCTAGCTTATTTAAAGTATTTTCCTGTGGAATACCAAAGGCATGCAGACACTTCTTCAAAATTAAAATCCATTTTGATTACCTCAATCAAGAAACAAAATTCAAAAGTGACAAAGGCACCCAAATGGCAGCTACAGTGAACTCACTCCTATCAAGGTCCTCCCTCTTGACCATTTAACCCAGGAAATAAGACAATAGTTCTTCAATGTGCTACTTATTTTTCAGATAGTAAATTTACCTCTATGAGATAGAAAGATTTTAAGTGTCAGTGTAATGAACGCCTAAAAACATAGTTTGGAAAAAGGTGAAGTTTTAGTCTTGGTTTGGAAAGAGACAAAGAATTTGTATAGTTTGGCAATTCCCAAGTGCCAGAAAATATCTGGTAAATAAAATTTAACATCCTTGATTGTTTCCGTATTACTTAGCCCTTAAGAAAAGATGGATATAATAACACTATGGACACTAGTGTTGAGGTTGCATGAGAGAAGAGAGATTGGGAATTCCCTCTTGTATTTCTCAATAAATTTGACTTAGCACTTATAACAGCAAGTCTACTGGATCTCATTAAAAAACTACATTCTGAAAGAAAACAGAAAAATTGAAAAGATGGAAGAAAGGGAATATCAAACTTTAAAAATTCTCTAAGGGTTTCTGTCTCCATCCTACAAGCTCTTTTAAAACAAATATCTCCAGTTCCCCAAGGAAAGAAAAAACCCAAACAAACAACAAAATCCCTCAGAGCTTTTGAGGAGAGAAAATATGTTTGTGCACAAACTTTGGTTTTACAAAAGAGCAGAAATGGAATGGCCATTTCTTGCATGACAAGCATGTTTGGTTCTTTCCCAAATGGTAGATCTACAGGTGTTGTTCATGTAAGCCCAGCAAGGCTTTAGTTACCAAGGTGGGCACCACAGGGTTCACTGTCCCACAGCCATGGGAGCAGTGGACCCTCTCCAGTTGTTTGGAGTATCTACATTAACCTGTGAGTTAAGGGCTACTTTGTAAACACAAGGAACAGAAATTAATTAGAATTAACAGACTTCAGCACTTGTTTAAATTCAAGGTGATGCTTCTTACCCTTGCTTTGTTTTTTTTTCCATAACACACCGCTTCTTTTTAAGCACACATCTGTGATTCTGCTCATTGCTGGAGTTAACTTGCATTGCATATAATGTGTTATAAAACAGGCAGTGCATCATTATCACCTCCTACTCTGAGCCATTTTAACCATAATCTCAGTATTTGGGTAGCTCAGCTAATCAACAAACTGCAATCACTGTAAAGAGGAGATTGTCATATTATTTCAAGTGGGGTTTAAGTCTTTGAACAGTAACTACTAAATTTGTTAACAGTTTGCACTATTTTTAAGAAGAAAAATTACAGTTTTTCAAAAGTCTAGAAACTGAGAAGATACATAATTTAATTAAAACCTGCATTTACATTTCTATAAATTTGGTTTAAATTGTTTGGTTGGTTTGCCTTTATTTAAAATAAAGATTTGGCCATGTCTATATACTGTTTGCAATAACTGACTCTGAGTTACAACACCAGCAATTCTGGCATTTTCTCTCCTTATCATGCCAAGTTGTGGCCTCATTTCAACTACTGTTAAATTCACAAAAGCAATGGCAAATCCCATTATAATATTACACATACACTGAAAAACAAACACAGAGTTAGTCATGCAACAAGGTTCAAATCCTCTATTTGAGCAGTCACCTAAAAAACAACCATTACAAGAAAGGTGGAGGCAGTTGAACTACAACTTTTTTTCATACCCTCAAAGACAAATGATGTCATAGTTTCCTCACTGCTCAATGACTCCTATGTTTTCAGACAAGAAGAACAGGTGTAATTTTGCTCACAAGCTGTTTAAAACAATTAAGTCACTGGGTTTAAGTTTTTATGCATTCAGACAGTACACTGGGTTTTAGCACGGAAGAAAGTGGCACTGAAAAGTGCTTTCCTCATTGTCCCTTGAGAATATCATAAATATGACCTCATATCAAAACTTAGACATCTGATTTAAAGAACCTGTGCCTGCCATCACCATATTTGATTAAAGAATAAGTAGTCTGAAGTAAAAATAAGATATCATTGTTAAGGAAAACCAAGTACCAAGAATGCAACTGAAAATCTTCGCCTGTGAAACACAAAATATCCTCCTGCTAATCTATTCTTAACACTGAACTGGGATTTCCCCCTAATATTGTGTAAAATAAATTTGTTCCATGAAGTGATAACATCAACTGATCGCTATATTAGGCAGGAAGTTTATCATATTTAACCTTTGCAAACATTCACAGGCACATACCAATGAAAAGTACATTATATATTAAAAAGCTGTATCTGAATGAAAATCTCAAAGTAGCTACCAAAGAAGTACAGAAGGGAAAGCAGCACATCAAACAACCCAGAACCTTGATGCTATGGGCAAGAGAGGTAATGAGAGAAATACATATATTTTTGCAAACTAAAAACTAAATGGAAGTTGTTTTGCAATCAGTCTTGAAGACAGAACTCCAGTGTCTGCTAAAGCCGATACACACAGAGCCTGGACAATTCAATGCAATATTAGACTGTTCATAGAATAGTCAGTGTAACAGTTGTAATTTATGAATTACTCACCAGAACAATTTCCCTCATAAGAACTACTTAGAGGATTTGGAGCAGATATTCCATGCAGCCAAATATACAGCTTATGGTTGGCAACCCATTCTTTAGAATGTTTACATCAGATTCTCATATGAAAAGGTCTCAAAAAGAAACTTAGAAGAAAGCAAGTATAGCTGGCCCAGTTCTTCATTTGAGTTGTACTCTTTACATGTATATTGGGGTTACCTGGATATAAAATTATGCACTGATAGAAGTCAACTATTAAGTGTTACACACAATGCTTTTTCTGGCAGTATTGCAGTGTATTGATGAAAGTCCATATACAAGATCTACTTATTGATGAAATGTGCAGAGGATGACAGTACTGAGAACTCGTCAAAATAAAATCAAAAACCAGTTTAATATGAAGTATGAAAGGCCTATTCATTTATCACTTTACTTTGTGAAAGGTGATGGAAGTGAAAAGCTTAATTAATCTCTCTTAAGGAAAAGAAAGGACTATACTAGTTTTTATTTATTTATCCTACAGATTGTTTTGTATTGCAGGATAATTGTAGGATTACCACTACTCTCAGGGCAGGAATGTATTTATATTTAACCATTGCATCAGAATATTATTAAGTAATATTCTTCATTAGAAAAATCTGGCCATCCTACAATACATTCACTTAGAAGTTAATTTTTTCAAATTATATTTTAATCTCATGTACTGATTTCTCAACCCACCATATACAATCTGTCTGACTGCAGCAACCTCCTGCAAGGCCTGAAGACACAATTTCATTGCTGACTGCAGGGAACTACAGAAGTCACAGCCATCACATTTAGAGATTCTCTTCTCCCCTTCATCCTCACCCTTCTAGTTTCCATGCTGATTCAGCAAGATATATCTCACAGTTTTCCACCTTGTCTCTGCTTTTGAATCACCACAAAGGCTAGATTTGTCAGGCCCATTTTCACATTTATAGAATGGTTTCACGGCAGAGTCTGCTTCCCAAGATGACATTTTTCCTGGTTAGAGTTACACAGAAATCCAGAACACAACAGAACCAGCACCAGATCATTTCTTCTGTGTATCTCCTTCTATATTCTGTACCTACAAACAGGGCTTTTCCAGACACAAGAGCATTTGTGTTCTTAAGGCAAAATAAATTGCAAAAAGCACAATGGATTTCACTGCTCAAGTCCTTATTCAAAACACATCTTGTTGCCAAATCTTTATAGCAGAATAGCACTCAACTCCCTGCCTTCACCTCCTCCCATGAGTTACAGATAATGATTGCAAAATTGAAATTAATAATGCAAAGAATAAAATGTTTGAGAAGAAAGCAGAGTTAAAAACCTGCGTTTAAACTGTGCCCTAAACTTCTAATGGGGGCAAATAAAAAAAGAAAGTCTTTAGGAAGGAAACAAAACATACACAAAAAAGAAGGTCCCCTATTTCCCCATATAAACAGTATATGCATCCAAAGTTGTCCAGGATTAGAACCTGTAAGGATTAAGAAAATCAGTCTCATTCTGACATATGCAAGTAAAACTTTCCTGAGTCATAAAACTCACCAAAATTAAATAAGTTAATACTGATCACTTGTAGAATCTAAGAAATTGTGCCTGATTGGATGCAACTTGCAGGTTCCTCTAAGTGCACTTATTACAAATGAAAAGTTTTTGTGGGATTTGAGGTGCCATAAACAACTTTGTAGAAAACAAATCAGTTTGTAAATTTAGCACTGTATGAACAGACTGCTAAAGCCGCATTCGCTCAGCATATACTCAACCATGGGTAAGCAACTATAATATACACAATTTTTTATGACTTTAGAAGATAAAGAGTTATTTCACATCTTGTCCATTTTAATTAATGTGTTGATTTAAAACAAAGCAAAAAAAATAATCCAACTGTTAACCAAAAGTTGTGAGACTACCAGATTCTGAAACATCCTGATTTTTTTCCTGATAGTCTATGACCAATAAAAAATATTTAATCATGTTATTGTGCAACCTTAACTGAGTTCACAAGTACTGAAATACTCATGTGGGCTACATACAAACTGCTATTACAGGAAACTTACTGCTACAACAACCGTTCTTTAATAGAGCCTCTGTCTTTTAGTCTTAAAGTTACCTTAAGAAGGCCATTTGTGCTATAGGCATTAAAACCAAAGAAAAAAGCATCAGGCACGTTACCCAAATGCTGCTATTGGAGACACAGGCACCGGAAAAGCCACTCTTTGCACAGGGAGAGGTTCCACAAGAGTGGTGGGACATCACCCCACAGACACTGCTCTGAGAGGAGCCAGCAGGAGCAGCTGCCTCCCCTCAGCTCCTGAGGCTTTAACTCACTTCAGAGACAAAACACAGCTCCTTTTGCCATCACTCCTCCTCAGAACACTTTTAACTAATTTAGCTGAAAATCTTCAGAATGTGTTTTCTCCCCGTTTTTGGTAGTTTACCTGTGAAGGCTCCTTGGTTTAAACTATCTCGTTCCCTCCTGAGGTTTGCTGCTGGCTACTGGGTTAACAAGACCCAGCTGGGACCTGGCTCTCTGATGCAGTTCACCTGTGCAGGCAGGTGCTGCAATCAGGAGCGCTGCCTTCCCCTTCCATCTAACAGCTGGAGCTCTTTCATTGGTATCACCTGTGCAAAAAGAAAAAGCAGGAGCAGAAAGTTTTCCTTCAAAGACACACAAGAATAAAGATTCATTCTTAATGTGACTACACCTAGTGTGTTGTATTTATAACAGGGACAAAATCCATTATTTTTGTTGCCACTGGATTTCAGACTTGCCAGTAGGAATTTAGGAAAACTAGTGAGATATTACCCAGTATAAAACAACTAAAAAGGTAAAGAAAAGTAATCTGGCTTTATCCTGCAATAGCTGTCATCATTCTTAGTAAGAACTTGGCCCATCGTATATAATGCATCCTTTAGGAACTCCATAATCAGGACAGATAATTTCATATTCTATGTTATAGAAAAGTGGAAACACAAAAGTAATTGCACTCAGAAATATCGACTTGTTGAGAAACTGGACAAATTGCTTTCACCCGTGGCATTCACACACCACCCTATCTAAATAAACTAAACTATTAAATGTAAAAATATGTTTCTGATATAAAACACAAACCACTTTTATTCTGTCCACCAAAAAGAAAGGAATTTTGGAGAGGTTTATTACATTCAGAAAGGCTTGTTAAAGTTTCAAGAGCAACTCTTAATTGTCCAGTACGCACTGGATAATGAGATAAGGGTTGCAAGATTAACATTGTTCACATAAAAATAAAGGAAAACCCCTAGATTCAACAATTTTATATCTATAGGGGCAAATTATTAACTCATCCCGAACAGAAAAAGTAGATATTAAAATACATTCAACTCTAATCTCTCTCCTTAGAGGGCCACTCAGTCTGAGAGAAATCTCATTGGAAGCACCAATTCCTGAGGTGAGGTACCACAGGAGACAGAAAGCAGCATTTTCTCTTGTGGGCAGATGAAACCTTGCATAGCCACACACACTCAAAACTCCCTCCCGAAATTGCTACCTACATCCAGGATCCTCCCTTTCTCATTAAAAAACCATGACCATTCTGCAGGCCACTTCTTGCCTGCATCAGCAGAATCAAGTTCATATCTTCCTTCACTCTCTTCAAAACCACAGAAATAGCAAAATAACTAAACTGTTTGTGCTCACACTTAGTTTTTAAAATAGCACGGCCAATCCTGATGCCAGACAGCAAAGACTAAGGCAGGCCATTGACATTGCACACGTTCTTATGTTGTAACATATTCACGTCCGTTTGAGCCTCCCTAAGGTAAGCAATATATATTAAACAGTTTAACAAAACAAACACCTGTGCATTACAAGGAGGAGATTAAAGGAGTGCATTCCCTCCTCCAAAATATTTTAACTCTCCCGGAGCTGCTCCGGGCGCGGTTTAACTTTGCTCTTGCCAACAGCGACGCTCGGTGGTGGCCGCTGGAGACACGGCTCGATTCCGAGGCAAATCTCCGTCCCTGCTTACACTCCCGTCGGTCGAAATTAAGTATTTAATGCAGAAAGTTGGGACATGAGCTCAGCGCAAAATTCCCGCAGTGGTTCGTAATTATTCTGTTCAAATGCAGTGCGTATAAAAAGCAACAGCCCGCAGGAATGAAAATGCAACTATTTTGGTTTCTAATTGTTGGGTGTAAATATTGTTGCACTTTTTAAAATAAAGTACATAATATCAAGAGTATTCTTTTTACACTAGTATTTATCCACTAAAGAAGTTAAGGTGTATTATGTCCTTTTCACACTGTTTTTAACACACAGAGTTCCATGCTATGTATGGATCTTATGCAAATGCTCTTTGATTTCAAATGAGACTTTGCATACTAAGGAGTCTATTTTCCCATCAATGCAGAGGAGATTTACGCACATAAGTCCCATTACCATTAATGGGACTCACCCACATAAATCCCCTGCACATTGATAGACCCTTAGGATTTACATTGAAATGGGTCCTTTAGAGCCATTACAATGTCAACCTTTTGCCAGGATTTTGCGTATTAACAATACTAAGCAATACGTGGCAATCTTAATGTGCAAAATCCTAGCAAAAGGCACAACGCAGAATGATATGAACAGAGCAAAAAATTCTCACTCTTATGCTATTTAAAGATGATCTCTAATTATTCTTTACCTGTCCATATTCTTATTGGTTGTTTTCCATCATTACTTTCCTTATTAAAAATCCTGCCTTCTATTTTACATGACTATCCTCTTTCCTTAACAAGCACTGCTCAAAATCTTCTCCAAAGCATTGGGGATAAAAAAAAAAACACCTTCTATTTTTCAGCTGAACTTTTCTCCCATTAACTTTCCTTTTAGATGTTACAATATCTTGGCTTCTTTTTTTTTTTTTTTTTTTTTAACTAGTAAACCTATATTATAAATGCAGTAGTATAAACCAATAGTTTAACTGCAGCAAGTAAGAAAGCTAAGTAGACTAAAACAGCATAGTAGCAGTGGTGTACCTATTTGTAGGCAGTGAAGAATAATTCCCAGAACACCCCAAAGTATCAGTATGTCCCTCAAGGCTGTAGTCAAAAAAAACAAAGTCACCAACAATTTCAAGTGTAAAAATAACCACATATCACCAAACTAAGCTCAAATGCCACTAGAGAAGTAACATTTATCACCTACACTCTCAGAAATGCTTGAAACAGCTCTATTTTCCATACACACAAAGGTAGTTCAACTCCTAATTTGGTGCCTAACTTAGCACAGATCCACATGAGTGCTTTGGTGTTTAAACACAAATCAGAAGTGAAAATATTTCTACAGAACTTGATTTACTATAACTTAATTGCTGAGCAATCTGTTCTACATAATGACAAGCTGACATGGCTGTTTGCCTACCCCTCATTGCCACTGTGACATGATCAAGAAACAGAAGGATATAGTTGATGAAGAAGAATATTTATTCTACTTGGAAAAAGAAACTAGCCTTTATTCTTTAATATTTAGTCTTAAAAGTATATATATATATATAAATGGAGTTGGATTGAACTGCTAATACTTCACCATTCAGCAGGCACTAAAAGCACAAACTGCCCAGTGACAGGCACCAGGACGAGGGGCTCATAAATGGGACCACCAAATCCCTTCAATCCTAAAAGACTCTCTCCTCAAGAACTAAAGAGAAACTCCTACCTGCAGTTATGCAAAACTTAACATCCAGACACCTGCCACTGTTGTAGGAAATGTACAACCCCATAATAAGACAGAAATGGTGATGCAAACAATAACTATTTTATATTAATATAGCAAGCAATTCTCATTTTACAAGCAGAGATGTTCAGGTCTAGAAGCATGTTCTGGGTGACCAGCAGCTGCTCCAGCACAAGGCATTAGCCTCTGTTCCCTGACACTAATGGACACACCACTGCTACAAAGCAATAAACATTCAAAAGGCTCCTGCCACTATTTCACACAGAAAATTGTTTTACGCTGTAGATTCAGGATCTGCCTTCTGTATCACACAAAAATGTAAATAAATAAATAAATAAAAAGAAAAAGAGAGAGAGCACAAGAGAGCGCACGCCAAATACCGGATAAGTAACCATGGTGATTCTTGATCTCACATACAGGACAGACTATCTACATTGTATGTGACCTTATTCTACTCCACACATGAAGACTCCACTGGCTCCAGCATCACTGCTGTGATATCTCATGACTATTACAGGATCAGGCGCTAAGGTTTAGATCTACAAACTTAATTATATATTTCAGAAAATGAGAGTTAAACATGCACACATCTTTGTGAACAAAACCAAACAACAACAATAAAACCCCAAACAAAATCATGACACAACAAGTACTATGGTCCAGATCCACAGAAGAACCAAATCTCAGAGAGGGATTACATGTAATTTAAGTGCCATACAACTAAAACCTGCAACAGAATTGCCAGCACTTCTCCCCTGAGCTTGGCAAATCACCTCTTACTCCTCAGAAATCAAATCAGGGCAGGAGATCTTTCCTTATTTCACAGCAAGCCTAATAAGGATCCTGCCTAAATAATTTTCTGGTTAAATCTCCCTGCTAGTCAATGGCATGTTCAGAGAGTAACTAGCACACTTATAGGACAGTCTCTGTCTTTGTGATGGACCTTCCTCCCTTTTCATTTTAAGGGAAAACACAAGATGGTGCTAGAGGTGGTAATGCTCCTTTTTGCACAGTATTTCCACCATTAGAGCCCCGTCCAGACTTTGTAGAAGTAGTCATAATTTGTTTGAGGGGGTTTGCATTCTAATATGCCAGATGAAGGATCTATAATCACCTGGTAATAGTCTAGTTGTCATTACAAACCTATTCAATTTGAATTGCCTAATTTTGTAAACACATCATGATTCAGCAAATGGGATCCTCTTTCCACGAGAGGGGAAAGCCCTGGCTTGGGAGGGCAGGTCAGTTCCTGAACCTCACATGAGAGTTTACTCCCTGACTGAACACAAATAGGAATGGGATAGGCCAGGGTTGACTTCCATGACTTGACTCAGTTGTTATATATTGTATCTTAACTAGCCCACAAATTAAAAAAAAAATGGAATTAAAACAAAAATCCAGGTTACAGTGGGCTATTCTTGCTTCTGCCAAGCAGCAATGCTTCTGTAAGAAAAATGCGTAATTGATACTGTCTAATTATCCTGCACAAGCTCCTAACTGCCCTGTACCACATTTGGGGCTTGGAGTCTAAAAGCCCATTGCAAATCTTATATTCATTAATGTCTGCCCCTCTTTCTGCCCAGAAACATTCTAATTCCTCCCTTTCCCTGTTACTCACCTTCACCCAGCCCCCATAATTATATCATTTTTTTCCAGAGTCGTATTTGTCCCTCCTGGAGCTGCATGGAAATTTCAGTTTCAGTCCTGACGCCTCCTCCTTCTCTTGATACTCAAAGGGAGAAAGAGAAGACAGAGAGGACAGAGACCAGCATAGAGCTGAAGAACGGAGCAGCCATCCTGAACCACTACATTTCTTCTGCTCTCTCCTTCCTTTGCAAATGAATTCAATTCCTTACTCCTTACGGGAAGTATAGGAGTCTTGTCAACAGGCCTGAAGAACTGCTACACTCAAGGAAGAAGTGACCAAAAGTACTCTTTGGGCTAGTTAAGGTTAAAGTGTGTATCACTCTCTCAGTCTGAAATCTCACAGCTTGCTCCAACCTTAATTAAAAAGAGATTAATGAGAAGAATTTGATAGTTACCAAAATAGGTCCTAGTGGTTGAAATTACATTGCTCAGTGCAATTGTCATCACTCGTGACAGGATCTCCTGTAATCAGCTGCTTCTGTAGCCATCTTCATTTATCTGTATAAATGACTGTGTAACAGCAGTGATGTACATCTCTGCTGTTTTATTTTTTGTATTTCTGCCACAAAGCAACCTTGCTGTGATGACACAGTGGCTATACTTAGTTTCTGCTCTGCACTAAAGTATAACACTCAGCTAAAAGTTTTTCCCTCTCTGTCACTGTGTAATCTATATATAAAACTTAAAATGCAGTTTCTTGCCAAAAGGCAGGAGGTGGTGATATTTCTGTAGCTATAGATAGCAGTTACCATGTACTCAGAATTATACTTGTATTAAAAAAATGACACACATTACTATTGCACAGTGAACTTCTATGATTTATGTGTCATCTTCTTAACTTTACTAGTCAAAATACATTTTTAGCTATTGTTCCTCAACAAAAAAAATGTATATTACTAATGCTAAGGTTGTGACGTGAAGTGACAGAAGCCAGGAAAATTCAAAGTTACGTCTGACACTGTATCCTTTACTCACACCTCTGGGTTAAGAAAGACAATGGCTGTCTACAATTCCAAGTTCCCAGGCTTTGTTAAATATGTATCATAATCTTCACATTAATTTAAAAAACATTTCTTTTCTTCTTTCCTTAAAAAAAGGGACTTTAAAAGCAGGGTTTTTTCCTTGATTTCCTTGTTTGTAAAGCAGTGAAGAAATGAAAGAACAAGCAAGAGATCTCACTTTGAAATTCAGATGTACTTTTAGATGCATATTGCCCCACCTTAATGATACACCAGCTGCAATTCTGTGCTGCAGAAACCACAGGCTTCACGTTTCTTCCCAGTCCTTCACTTCTTTGCAACATACAACGAATGAGTCTTACCAATCCCATGTTGTACTGTCAGCACAGACTTTCCAACACCTCGCTGGGAGCCCGAGATGGGCTCTCCATGGGAGACTGGATCAGAATTTAGTGTTAGGATTCTGAGTTCACTTAACTACTCTATCTGATGTTTCATGATATCCTAAAAAGACACGAAACCTAGTTTCTACATCCAAGAACTCCACAGTAAAATGGGAAGGCAGAGCACTGCATGTACGGGTACAGATAGTGAGGTGCCCAGATAAGACAGTGTAGTGAACCATGTAGTAGAACAAAATGCCTGGCTGTGGAAAAGTACTGTACAGTTTTATACTCTGCTGTATCAAAAAATCTTGATCAGTTATACAACCCACTTATCCATAGTGTTTAAGTACTTTTAAAATTATTTATTATCAAAATGCTACCAGTATGAGGTGAGGTATCAGTGGAGAACAGTGAGTTGTCCATGGCCATCAAGAGGTCTGTGGCAGAACAAAAGAAACTGATGCAATTTCTCCATCTTTTGGCCTTCTCACACGAGGAATGCAGCTGCCAAGAATACAAAATACGAAAGAATGTAGGACCTTTCTGAAGCACTTTGATTATATCACAAATTCAATCAAAAATCAATCCATTAACAGGATCCACCTAATGAAATTGCAAGCACACACATACACACGGAGCTGATGGAATCAAAGTTTTCTAAAACACTGCAATCTTTCCCTTCACAAGCAATCCAGTGCACAGAGCAAGTGTTTGCTACCTGCAGTTATTATGTAAGTATAATACGCGTAACAAACTGTAAGTTTGGAATCCATCAAGGTATTTTACTGCATTAATATCCCCCAAGTTTTACACAATATCCCTTTAAAATTACTATGTGTAACTCTTTATTTTAATGGTATGATGTGACAGATCTTAAGGAATCTGTTCCAACCCAGTAACTCCTACTTTCACTCCCACCCAAACATTCAATCTGTGTATTACAGCTACTTTTCATTTCATAACTTCTCCCTTCCATTTATCTGTAATAGGCTGAATTTACACGGCAAGTTTCTGAAAGCAAGCAAAAAAAGATGTTGCATATTCTGCTTTAAATCAAATACATTTTAACTTCACTCTCTGCTACAAATCCGTTCAGGGTTTATACTGATTCAACAATGTCCTACATCCACTGTTGTATGCTACCAATCCCCCCATATGTTCTCTTGCATATGCAGGCTATGCTTTTTCCATAAATAGAGACAAATACGAGTGACTGAACAAAAAAAAAACAAAACACACTCAAAAGAACTTTTATTTTGCAACATTTTTAAGCTGAAATTCTTCCTGAAATCTATACAGAACCAAAATGAGACCTCAGCCCCTAGCCATGTGCATTTCAGAGGGGAAAGATTTCCAGATTACGGTTTCTGTCACTTATTTTTTTCCCTCGTCTCAAACACCACAACACTGTATTATGTAATACATGTTATGTAATCTTCATACCTTTTCTACAAAATAATTTCTAAATTTCTCTCTAGTCCATATTTTCTGCCTACGTATTTTCTGCTTCTAATTGACTTGCACTGAAAGCAGGATGCATTGGAAAGGTCACACCTACCTGTTATTTCTGGTGGACACCAGAGGGGCTCTACTGCAAAGCTGCAAGGAGAGGAGCCTCACAGAAATGTTCAAGCAGAGGAAACAGGAGGCATTAGAGCACGAGAGCTGAGAGAACAGACAGGACTCACAAGGATTCGCTCCCTTGAACTGTAAAAGAGCATCCTCTGCACAAGGACATTTATGTTTTCTGAATGGAGATATCAATGAAATTGATCCACATGCATGTTTCTAACTCAAGAGATACCGTCACACACTGTCAGATCTATCCACAATGCAATCATGATGGAGCTTGCTTTAATATTTTTAGTACATTATTTTTTATTTTTGAAACAAGGAACAATGAGGATTCTTAAGAAGCATCTTGCTAACCACAAAATGAGCAAAGATGATCTTAATCACTTCACAGAGCAAATATAAATCCTAGAAGTGGACAAATATGTCGAGAGCTCTTCACACAGCTGCACCACCTCCCACCAGATTCAAAAGTGTTTTACTGACAGTACAAGATTAAGCGCATGGATCTGCAAAGTCAGGGTAGGAAAATAGTGCCATGGTATAATTTACACATTTCCACAACACACAGAAGGCTTGTGTCAGCCTGATAATAAGTCTTTAGTTTGTTACTGCCCGTGAAGCTATCATTCCTTAATTTTGTAAATTGAAATAGGACCTTTGATTTTAAGGTTGCCAGTCAGATATTATTTTCCAGGTACAATTATTTCTATACACATATACAAGGCTAACATAAAAACAGTTCTACTTTCACAAATAAAAAGGCACAGAGGCACCTAGAATCTCCAGTCAAGAACTGGGTCTTTACTGCATAAATAAACAGATGTCTAAGCCATCAATCAGTGGCCTAGAAAGCTCTCAGATGTACACAGCAGGAAAGAAAGAGAAGACAGGGCAGAAAAGGGATATAAAAAAACCGAACAAAGTTGAAAAAAATCTAAGGGATATTCTTGGTACATCACAGAATTCTTCAGTTTAAAATAAAAGAAACAGGAAACATCCCTATAAATCCTTAGTCTAGAAGTTTGATGACTTCAATCAAATTCCACCCACTAATACTTATATAAAGATTATTGCAAACAGGAATCTAAGGTGCAGTAATGTACATAAAGTGTATAATATGTATGAAATACCTAATGTATATGGCATACTATGATCTTAAAACTAATTGTGGGGGTTTTTTTTGTCTAAAAATGCTTATCTGACATAGAAACAGAGAAAGGACTTTACACCACCAGAGTTTGTCCTTGCCTTTTACTGTAACAGATATCCTTTGTCTCAGGCTCCAAAATACCTTTTGTGTAATTAGTTGCAACTAACTGCAGTATTAGTAGGATGCAGCCATATCCCAGGCATTAAGGCAGTAATTTAGCACCAAGTGCACTCCCTTTTCACACAGAGAAGCTCCACTGTTGCATGCACAATTAAGGAGTTATTGGCCTAGGAGGCACTGGAGCTCCGATGGACTTTCCCTGGTGCCTCTCTTAGTGCCTGGCTCCTGTTATACACAACCAAGAAACAATGCCTACAAGACACTTCCATCACAGAAACCTCACTGGCCAGAAACAAATATTGCAGCTACCACAGGCTCTCCTGGTGACATGGATGTGATAAAGCAATAGCACGTGGGGTCTGTCAGCAGGTAACTCGCTCCTACCCAAAATTAACCACAGCTCAACTCAGGATAATTGATTCAAACCACTTTTTTTCAAAACAAGGAGTCAGTCTTGGAAATGCTTGTTCATAATATGTCAGAGACCAGACCCTGGACTGCTCAGGAGACAGCACAGGCAGAGGTGCCACTGTGGTGTGTCTGCACATCATTGCACAGGGAATAAGACTGCTCTTCCTGGAGTGTTAGGTATCCCTGTGAGCAGAATACTCACTGGAACAATGAAAAATGAATGATACCCAACAAAGCTTACAGTGCTCTATATGGCTGTTCTAAATATTCCACCTTTTACAGACTGACCGCAACAAAACTATGTTGCACAGAGTAATGTTTTTAAGGAAGATAGAAGGGATGCCCTACAGTAAAAATCAGAAGTGCCATCTTAAGGGCTGCAAGTACCTGATGCCGAGAAGGATGTCCCTGAGCATTAACACGATGTCAATGAATGCACACCTTCCACTTCCCAATCAGTCAGAAGGGATCACAGTGGAGGTCTCGCAGGTAAAAAGCTGCCTAGCTGTGTGAAAGGAAGGAGCTTTGCAGAAAACAGCAATTTTACCTCTGAACCCTATTTCAGAACAAGTTTCTTCAGATACTGTTACTGCACACCTTTCTCCTGTAGTTGTGCCCTTACCTGCCAGCTGTCTAAGTCTGAGGACAAACTGTCAGGAGAGGATAGAACTAGTTCATTTCATGTTGCTGTCAGTATGCCATTACAGAGTCCCTGAAGAAGCTGAAACAACAACTATACCTCTGAGTGACTCCCAGGTCTGCTTTATTAACCAGGAAAATAAAAAGACTACAACTTGTAGTCCCAGTTGTGCCACAGATTTTATGATCTTTGAATAATAAACAAAGTAGCAGGTAAATAACAAATGGTCAATTTAAAAATGTCTTCCGCATCCAACGAGACTACAAAACATTGGAACTTTTTTTTTTACCCACTGGGCAGGGGAAGGAAGACAAAGTATTCTCCAGGGACTAAAAGAGAACACTGTGCATGTTACTTTACTTTTCAAAGTAAGTTCAACAATGCTGCAACACCTTCAGCCCACCAACCTGACGTCACTAAACACTGGCACAACAAAAAACTGAATCAGGATTGTCCAGCACTGCTGCAGACATATCCTGGTCTGTTTATCAGCACTAGAGTGGGACATCTCACTTTATTAGTGTTTCAGAGGAGAAGCTCGCGCTTCTTTTAAGATCACCCCACTGAATGGTGACAACAGAGTGAGAAAAATCTACTTTAAAAAGCTCATTACAATTTTTAAGGTAACATGAACACAGACATCACTTTCAGCTGAATCCAGCAATCAGCCCTGGAACAGTCAATGTCAGTGGTGGTTCAGGACCCTGAGGAAAAGGCCTTGGCCCAGGGACATCGAAGTGTTAATGCCCTTTCTTATCTCAACAACACCCACCACTCTTAGAATTTCTCTTATCTCTTCTTTAACACTCTATACTCATTCCAATTCTGACATATTTCTGTAGCCTTTTTCACCTTTGCTTTCCTTTAAGGGACTCCTTCCAGTGGTAAGACTGCCTAGATCTGCATTTTCGTACTTTGATTGATCTTTATGAGAACCCAGTTCCATCATAAGCTGCTATGTATAATCACTAAGGCTGAGTACTCCTTTAGTGTTCAGTGACAAAAATTTATCTGGAAAGAAAAGTGTTTCTTGCAGGCAATGCAGAACCCCAGAGAGCACAGGAGACCCAGGAGTTATTGTCCTTTGTCCCCACCTCCTGCTGTTTAAGACAATAAAAGAAAAGACCACTGAAAATTCCATTAAAAACCTTTTCCCATCCCAATTCATCTCAGTCTGATTAAACACCTAAACCATCTCATTAAACATCTTAACCTTGGACACTAGAATTATTGATTTATATTCAACAGTCACTTCAAGAGATACAAAGCTTGCCCATGACATAGTGTGCATTTCCTTGTTCAATTTATGCTGCACTGGACTGTGTTCTTTAACAGAGGAAAAACTTGTTAACTTAATAGACAACTTCAGTTCCCCATTTTATTGTGTCATTACTGTAAATTCCTCTCAAGGAGTCAAATCAGACTACAATATTTATGCATATAAATGAAGTATACATTTATATACATTCTCAAAAAGAAAGCAGCAGTCTTTTGTTCCTATGAGTGTCTCCTACAACAAAGCCTTCCCAACAGGTGATTGAGAGGACGGAGGACATTTATTTTAGAAAAATACTGCAAGTAATTTATTATTCTAATTCATCATACTCTAATGCAAAATGTGCTTGAGCTTGAAAGTTTCAGGGACAAAACTTGGTTTCAGAACCTTACAGTGGTTTACAAACATTCTGCCCCAGCTGGAGTGCTGTCACTGAGCACAAATCAATCGAGGGTAAGGTTTAGGGACTATCCACAAATGTACATAAATAGTAGGGGGCAAAGTCAGAACTCCAACACTCTCATCCCAATTCAAGCCATTTGTACTACTTACAAGGTCCCATGAGAGGAGAAAGACTACACAGAGAAAATCTGTGTTATCTACATCCCATATAATTCATAATACTTCTATTTTGCTAGGTCCCCAAATTTTTTGAGCAAGCTTGTGCTGCACTGTAGTAAGAGCAGCACATAGTGAGATAACAAGCCTTGATACAAGGATAAGACCATGAGGGATGATCTCTTGCTCTGTTATTGTTTCACTTGTTAAATAATCAATTAAAATCCATCATGTCCGACAGTGTCTTTAATGAATACTATATCTTACAGATTAAGAAGGTATAAAGGAGGAAGGACAGAAAACAAAACAAAGAAAGGTTAATTACTATTTTTAAACAGAGAAGGGGAAGGAGACAATTATTTAACCAAAATAAGCACCATATGATATTGGTATGTAAGTCTGTCAAAGCACAGATTCTTATATTTCCTAAATGACAGGACCCAAACAAAATCAGCCACTTGAGTCTTTTCCATTCTCAGCACTAGAAAACTTTCCCATTAAGGCACTCTTAACTGTATTTCTCAGGGTAGAAAATGTGATGTTCTGCTAAAAACATCACAGAACACAGCACAAATTTCTTCATCAGTAACAAACATCTGAAAAATGGTAGATAATCACAAAACATGCAGCAGTGACAGTTCCAAAAAAGTTTTTTTGGAAATTTTCCATGTTTGCTGTTTTATAAGTTAGTCATTAGGAGGCAGCAAATGGCTCAAAACCATGTGAGAAAACAAATCCTGGAGGAAACTGAAAGTGAACAGGACGGTAAGAACTAGAAGTGGAAAATTAATTCAGATACAAAAGTAACTTTTTGACATTCTCCAATTCAATCAGATGTCAGGTTACATCAAAGAAAATACTTTGCAAGCTGTTTGTTAAATAATCATTAGCAGAACTCACACTCCAACTTTTTAAGGTTGACTTGGGAGTTTTGGTAACGTTAAAAAGCAAAAGACTTATCCCAGCCTGTTTCCCAGTAGTGTGGTGTCTAACTGGATATCACCACACTGTCCACACATATGCATAAGGAACACAAATCAAATTATGTCTCACACCATTTCACTTAAAACAAACAGCTTATAACTGAAAGTTCATAGTTCTACATTATTTCTGAGCTTTTTCTTTCAAATAAAAAATGTAAAAGCCAAAGTGGTTTTACTAGTGCTTCATTAGCAACAATAACAACATCTTAGCCAGTAGCACTCTTGCCTCTCTACCAGAATACAACACAAGCCAAGGTAAAAATAACATGAGAAGCTTTCTTAAAAATAAAAATAAACCCCAGAGTTTCTACTATGAGTACCCACATTTTTGTCAAATTGCCGGTAATATTTCAGACAGCTGTTTCTCAAAAGCATTTCTATCCTGAATAAAAACAGAAGTGGAAAGGGAGAAACATTTTATATTCTAATCAAGCCTGTAAATGTGAAAAGATTAAAATATGGGCTAGGCTTGCTCATGACACATAAATTAGTGTTTATTTCCAAAGCTGTATTATCTTCAACACAGGACAATGCACTTATCCGTATCCCACTAAAGAGTTACAGTAAGTAACAGAGATAGATGATAAGCATGAAACCACATCAATATTTCTCATCAACAGATTCATACAGCTGTATAATACTCTTAAAATTCTGAATCTGCAATTAATCAAACATTCTCAGCTTTTCTACATTAAGCATAAAATACAAATAATAAAAACAAGGCATAAACTTACTATTTGTTAGATGTTCACACTGTCCTTTGGTCTTAGTCAGTGGGAAATAATTACCACTAGGAAATCTGGTAAGCAGAAATACAATAAAAATAAACATTAGCATGCCAAAAAGAATAAATTCAGCTTTCCTGAAAGTATTTTTCCCCATAATACTTCACAGGCAAGGCTAAAAAAAGAAGAAAAAGAACCACAAAAAGCAAAGTTGAAAAAATATATATACACATTTAAAACATAGTCCAGCAGTGTTCAAGGATCCTTGCCTCTCAAACTTTAAAGCAGCACAGACAAATGTTGAGATGCCTATAATAGAACAAAAATCCAAGTTCTCAATCACTAGTTACGCAGTATGTGTCAGTAAGGAAGACAATTTCCAAAATAATGATTAATGTATTATCCAGATTTTTTCCCCTCTCTCTCTCTCTCTTTTCCCCTTCCCATTCAGGTTTTTCTTCTTATAAAATGCACATAGGTTTTTTCTTCCCTGTACCCTGACTCAGGCCTGGCTTTGAAATGCATTTCAATCTCTCAACACAGACTGCTTTCACTGCATTTAGAGTCCCACCAAGGCCCAGCTTTAAAAGCTACTGATTCTTTTTTTCTTTAGCCTTCCTCACAAAGGAAGGGTATTTTGTAAATTACCAGCTCGTTCAGATCAACAAAAGGTACTTTCATAGAAAGCCCCATTTGATTTTGCTCAAATTTGATTACAAGGATGGAGAAAAGGAAAGGAAGTCAAAAAGAAAAACCCCAGATGGCTTTTTCATTCATCTCAGTGAATGAGCTTTATCTGTGCCTTTTGAAACTGTAGCAGTGGAAAAGCATTTCTGTTGGCTTAAAAAACTTGACAAAAATTATTGGTTTGCCATTTCTCATGTAACTGCCATTGGGAACTGGATGAAAAGACTTTTTCATGGGATCGCCTGCTTGGATCAAAATAATGGAGATTAGGTATTTCATTATAAATTACAGTGGGAGATAGAGCAGGCTGTCATATTAATAGCAACCTGCTCATGGCCTTCAATGGTAGCTATTCTCCTAGACAAAGGACCAAGGGGGTTGTCTATTGAACTTGTACTTTAGGCCTGATCAATTTTCTATCATCAAGGCAAAAGGTGAGGTGACTAACAAAAGAATTCACACATGACTGACCTCATAAGCCTATAGATAAAACAGCTTAAAGAAACAAAACACATCCTGAAATTATGGGTGATAAACTGTATAAAGGAAAAAGAAGAAGAGAAATGATAGAAAAAGGGAAAGAAAGAGCACGTGGTCTATAAAGCTCCCTCCCTTCTTAGGTGAATGGACATATTAAAAGCTACTTGTTTTCAGCTGCAGATAATTGCAGCCTTTGCTTTGCCATGTTCTGCCTTAAATCCTTCCATGTACTTTTTCGTCCGAGACTGTTCCAATAATTTCATTCAGGAGTAACTACAACAGTGAGATTAATACAGAACTTCCAAGAGCTGCAGCCACACACAGGATTACACGTAACATCCTAGGCAGAAAGGTGTCACACAGGCACTACAGTTATAATCAAATTACAGCAATAGCTGTGCTCCTTTGGGTCAGCATCCTTTTATACAAAACCTTCCTAATTAAGGGCAGGTTGGACATCTGAGTTATATAAGAACATCTTCCAGAGACTGAAAGTCTTGATGCATTTTATTTTCTCTAAGGTAGCACACAATTTTTTACACTGTGCAAAACAGCACATATGCTCGTAAAATATTTATATATGTGTGTATATATATATACATACTTATTTAGGCACCCTTGCACTTATATTATCTGCATTTCTTCTCCTGCTTCCTCAGAGATAAAGACCCTTCTATAGCACGAGCACTCAGCTTTGCCCATCAGCTAGAGATACAGAGGGTGAAACCTTCACTCTCCTGAAGCCAAATATATGAGAGCAAGACGTTCACTGGTTTGTAAGGATCAACATTTCCTCTAGTTTGCTGTACAGATAGAAACTCAACTGGCCAGAACACCTTTATACACAGAACTACGATTCGCAATATATCTTAACTCTGTTGAAATTTCCTTTAAGATGTTAAAGTGTTCATATCCTCTCCCATGACATTTGCTAACCAAGGGAGAATTGCAAAAGCATGCAAATATTTGTATCTGAGGGCCAAAACACAAGGTAAGGCAGCTGCGAATTTCCCTTTCAGACAGCTATCAGCAACTCAAGTGTAATTTCACACCACGGGAAAGGACAGCAGTTTCAAATTTGGTTTCAAGTCCCAGCTACACAACCACCAAGAAGTCAGCATGTGCCAAGTTTTCTGAGATATTTAGGTGTTTCTCCTTTTAGCTCTACCACTTCAGTAATACTGCAGTTTCAGAAATTAAGCTAGCCACTGATTCACAGCCCTCTGCACAGATCACAGATCGACCTGTCAGCACAGCAGTATTTATGCAAAGACACTGAAAAAATCCAGGCTAAAAACAAGTGCATTTTAGTGAGGTAGGATTCAGGAACACATGGGAGGCTGCAAACTGGGTGCAGGGGAGGAACTTCTGAGCCACAACTTTGCTGCAGAAGCCAATGGATTGTTGAATTACAGAGTCCTACTGAAAACAAACATACATTCATTTTTCAAAGGAACATTAAATAACTCATTGTAAACACTTTCTTGAAGTAGAGACAAGATGAAAACAGGCAAAACAGCAGCAGGATGTGTTAAGTTTTGGCTGCCAGCACAAAAAACCCGAGAATCAGTGACAGAGCACATACCCAAACAGCTCAGACACATGACATTTTATTTGAAACGGATGGAGCCCAAGTGCAATGGTATCTTTGCATTATCCCAGAGATGTACTGATGATTACTAAATGATTAGCAATTAATCCCAATTTTATATCCTCTGTGAGGGGCTCTACTGAGCAGTAACAGAGAAAAGAGCTCTTGTAGCCATTGCAGAAGACTGTCTGAAAGTATTGTCTCTGTGCTCAGCAGCAGTGAGAAAAACAAACTGAATATTAAGAGATATTTGAAAAAAATATAGATCAAGCTGAAAAATGCTTACAGCATCAATATAGTTGGAGTACCCCATATGTGTTATTTTAGAAGAAATAATTAAGCAAGTGCTGATTACCATGAAGACATAGAGAGACTTGACCCTCAGAACACAACTCCTACAGGACAAAGTATTTTTGCCCAAGCAGTTACTCTTTAAGCTAAAGGGCTATTTTTGTATTACAAGTTTGGATACACTTGAACACCTGCTGCTGGTTAAAAAGCTCCAGTAACTGGCACAAGGAGACAGAACTAGTAATATTTGAGATTATTTTTAGACTGCAAAACATGGTTGATACAAAGGCTGGCTTAATATTTGATAATTGTCAAATAGTAATCCTCTGTAATAATCAGAATTGATATCTCGTAAAGCAGTTTTCATGAGAATTTGTGAATAGCTATTTCATTTTTGAATGATAACATATGTTAATCAAAATTAAATTTCTCAGGTAAATGAACAAGGCCCTTTCTAAGCTTAACCTCTACATCCTGTGCTCCTGTAAGATTTAATCTGAACACAACTGATTGCAGGGTAAGAACATCGTTGCCAAAACTACTGAAAATAACTTGGAGAGAGCACTCTGACTGAGAAATGTCCACCCAGGTAATGTGATTATAAGACATGTGTCCATACATACTGTCCTAAGGCCAAGACAATAAAAGTCTTCAAAATAATTCCCCTTGTCAAAAACCCATAAAAGCTGTTTCCCTTGGCTTTTGCTGATTTTTGTTTGAGATGTGTTTGGTTTGTTCTCAACTTCCACACTACAAACTTATTGTCATGTTTTCCTCTCATTCACCATTTAAGTGCAAGAGACCTACAGAATAAACAAGGTCTGTTATCCCTAGTATCTATCAACTTCCCTAGTTTGCACAGACAGATCCTTTGGACAACAAGTCATCTAACTGCTTATCCCTGTCCCATCAGTTCTTGGGGAAAGAATTGGACCTAAAAGATAATTTGGGGCTTTGAGAGTTCATATCAAGTTTTGGGGGTTTTATGTTTGTTTGGTTTTGTTTCCAAAATTCTTCTTGAATACAATTTCTGAATCATCTTTGAAAACAATTCTTACAGTGCCCTTCAAAGAAGTACAGCAGACATGGGCAGTATGGCTGATTGCAAGACATTGTGCTGAATGAAACATCTTGTTTTCTGATAAAAAAAATAGACTGCACACATTCTTACATGTTTCTGTGAACTGGGTCCTGCATGAGTAACAGTCAGAACTGCCTGATCTAACCAAGAAACAACATCTGTATTACTACAGGGTAAAGAGCTATAGAAAAAAATTGTCCTACAGCTATCAGTGACTCACTGTCTAAATGGAAAAAGACATCTAATGGACCCCTTGGTCAGCCCTGAATCCAGTACTACTCTTTATTTTCATCATTTATCTTGATGTCAGAAGAGAGACTGCTCCCATAATGCTTCATAGAATGTCTTGAGTTGGAAGGGACCCACGAGGATCATTGAGCCCAGCTCCTGTCCCTGCACTGGAGCACCCCAATAATCACACCCTGTGCCTGAGAGCATTTGAAGGCTGGGAAGATCTGCAGGCACACTGGGAGACACAATTAGAGTCCAAAAAGATCTTGGCAGAAATAGTTTGCAAAAGATTAACTGTGATTCAAGAGTAGGTACATTATTACTGCTCTCAGAAATAATCAACTGCAGGTTGAGACACAGAGCAACAGTTCTGCACTGAAGTATCTGGATCAGAAGCTAAACTTGAATCTGCAAAGTGATGCCTTAAAATACACATTATATAGATTTTAGTATAGCTTTTTAACATTTTTGCTATAGCTTGCTACTGCCTTTGGCCTGTTAGTACCTTTGTACAAGATTCCCAAATTGTTGTCTAATATTCCTTGTCAAGGATTCCAATGCATAAAGACTTTTAGCAAGGTAAAGAACACCTGGTTGGCAGAGAATGTACTTAGAAAAGACAAAACAGGCACATTGATTGATATAACCAAGTCAAAACTACTCAAGAGGACTCAGAAGCCTTGAAACTGTTCCAAGGACAGAAGATCATGATGAAGAGGAGGATGGGGTGGAAGGGGTGGTCTTTTGTGACCACTGACTCAGTTCCAGGAGGTCTGAGTGGGGGAGGTCCCATGGGACAGACAGGTTTGGGAAATGGGTGTAACAGAGGATGTAATGTCAGATATTATACTACAGAATTATAGCACCTCTGTAACTCGGTGTGCAGGCTTTGGAAATGATTCCTATGCGCCCAGCATGCTCTAAATAAACGAGTGCTTTTTGCTTTCTAATACTCAAAAAGAGAGTTATTTTCTGGCTTTTAGGCATCAAAAGCTATTGCAAATAAAAGCAGGTATCATTCTGGAAGGCTCAGAGACAGAATAAAGTGTTCACTGAATGGTATATGAAATGATCTTTTTGCTTTACTTGCTTTTGAGAAGGCCTTAAATGGATTAGCTGTGGACACTGCCTGCAGATTAAAAGATGCAGTTAATTTGAGAAAGCGGCAAACTAGAAAACAATCTGCAAGAAAAGACTGAAATATCGGACCTTATTCTAGAAAAGACTTTAAAAACCCCCATCATTATTAATGCAACAGAAATACGCACTTTTATTCCAGAAATGGAGACTTGAGTTAGACATTAAAAAAAACTTTGCGGAGGTAAAGACAAATGTGCAAGGAAAATAAATAGTCCTTGACAACTTTGGGAACTGGTTAGAAAAATGTCTGTTGGGAATGGTTTATTTACAACAGGTTCTGTAATTCAAATTTCTTAAGGTTTCTTCCAGGCTTTATCCCTCTTATTCTTTCATCTTACAATAATCATAAATCATAAAAGTAGCTGAAAATATAATTTCATCAAATCCTGTTAAAACTGTTAAACATGTCAAGATTTAAAGTAACTTTTCCTCAAAACTTTATAAAGCTAAACAGAACTGGTTATGTCCCTGTCCTGTTTTTACTCAGAAGGGTAGCAGCATTGTACATCTCTCTCCTAAATCTTCCTCCTTCCCTTTGGAACCTTCAGCTGCATCCACCAAACTTGAAACCTCATTGCACATGCCTTGGAACTTATGAAATGAGAATGAACCTGCTCACGTAGGACAACAACATCAAATCCAAAACAACGCCGTAGATTATCAAAATTTATGTCAATAACCTGAAGATGTTCCAACACATAAAGATAAAATGCTCAGTAATCTTAATACTTGGAAAATATTAGATACTAATTAAACAAATGAAATAAACTTCCCTCTCTTTATAATCTCTGTCAGCCTTAAACCAACAGTATGCTCATCCTTATCTTTTATTTGACTTCTGTGTTCCAGCCTAACACAAGTGATTTCCACATCCTGAAAAGTCCGGGTTCAATTACTATGACAACATGAACACATAATTATATACATCCATTGAAAGCAAATGGAGAGGAGTAGAAAGCATGCAGAGAACTTTGTGTGTGATACCTGCAGGCTAAATAAACACACCCCCCCTGACTGGAATGTAGATCTTTTAAATATATCTTTACAGGAGCTCATAATTGTCAGCAAAATAGTGAATTAGATTTATTTGAATTCAACAAAACATAAATTAAACAATAAGATTACTTCAAACTTCATTCATTTCAGTGAGAAAAACATCAAAAACTTAACCAAAAAAAAAAAAGAGAAAGTTTTATACGCAGTTCAGACTTTGAATGAGATTTTCTATAATTACAAATACTTGCTAGGTTGTTAGAGACTGATTTGTGTCACTGCTTTCATCCAGGAATTTATTATCAAATAGAAAAGTTGGTTACAATACTAAGGCAATGAAAATTACAAGGAATTTAAAACCTCCTTTTTTTTGGTAAACAAAGCTTTCCTGTATTGGTATAAGAAGCTAAAAGAACTGTGGCTTCTAGTCAATGATTTATTTTTAGGACACACTTTTTAAAAAAAAATCCCCAAGTTTTATTAAATATCACAGCCTAGTTATGTCTGTTCCCAGTAACATATTTCAAAACAGTTGTGAATAATTCTAATTTCAGTCTGTGCATATAGTGCTAATTTTTTATCCCTATGGTGTTATCAACAAATATCGCAGTTACCAGCCATTATCAGCTGTGGATGCTTCTGAGGAAAGAAAGAGATGCCTTTAAAGGACTGAAGTCACCAAACTCACTTAACATTGGGCAGTAGTTTCAGCTAAAAACTAGGGAGCAGAAATATATTACTGTAGTTCTGGGAAATCAGTCTAAGTCATCAAGTTATATCAGTGCAATTTCCATCACTGATATATATACTTTTTTTTTTTTTTTTTAATATGCAGGAAAAAAAGTATTTTTTGCTGCAAAATCTGAAAGTGAAATGGGGATATTATTTCAGAACTATAGGACTGGTCACTGACTATTTTTCCTAGAGAGAACACCCACCTTTTCCCAGGACATGGAACCTTTCACCATTACAAGCACTATCCTTATCAGCACATGGAATTTGGCCACTGCTCCGGAATCTGGAGATAAGAAGCTCCTTGTCAGTAACAGATAATTCTCACTGATACATGGCAGCAGCTTTGATACTCCTACTTTTCCAAATTGTTGTCCTAAAGGAGCCTGGACAGACAACAAACTTAAAGCAGAAATAGGAAATGGCACTCAGCTCACTGATTTCAAAGAGTGGCACTTATATATTATAGAACGAGTAAGACTATTCATATGCCTTACTTGTCTAAATGAATAGAGTGAATATCTCTGAACGTCTTTCAGAACAGGATACAGAAAAGAAGATCTCACACAGGTATGAAAACATTAAACAAGTACTTCCACTGGGGGAAAAAAAGAAGACAGGAGAATCTGAGTTCATTTAAATGAATGACAGTACTTGTCTATACCTTTAATAGGAGCAAGATTTTATCTGAGATGAGAACCAAAGAGACAGAGTGAGGTAAGGTAAGAAAGAGGGGAGTTATTTCCGATAGTAAAGACTAAAAATAGACTTTATCCAGTCCTGCTGTGACTAAACAAGTGTCTTTCGTGAAACAAGACATAGCAGGAAGACTAGGAATTCACTGAGAGTGCCTCTGTGACAGTGCACGTCACATGGACTAGCTAACCCACGCTGAGCCTCCACAACTCCCAACAACCCAGTGGGAGATCCTATGGAAGCTCCTCAAGGTGATCCCCTCAAGCCTCCAAAACAATGAAGCTAATGGCTTCACTACCAGGTTAGGGGGTCTCTCAACATGTAACCTTGGAGCAGCAAGAAAGCTGTGCAGACATTTGGGAACAAACTGCACTTTTCCCTTCAGGTGGTGGCCAAGAAATGAGTTATTTCTGTTCTAATTGGACTGTATAAACCCAAATAATTATTAATGTGCCATATTCACCAAATTTGGTAGGTAAGGCCACTTGACCAGGCAAAATATTCAAACCACAAATCAGGCTGTTAAAGGACTAAGGAAAAAAAGCAACAAAGAGAGAGAGGATTAAGAAAAGCTTCCAAATGCTAGAAAAGACGTGAAGCTCTGTAAGCAAAGAACCAAGATATCAACCAAATTTCTTCAATAAAACAAATTAGCAACCAGAAAGCTGTAATATTGTTCAAACCTGATAAATTTAGGGAGATCTGTAATAATAGATAACAAGGTCTCAGTCTTAAAGAAACCGTTTCTGCCATGGGTAAGGCTGAGGTAATTAGCAGGCATTTCTAATATAATCTACTTTTAAGTGTAGGTTTTTCACCTGTATATAGTAGCTAACATTAACAAGGGCAGGGGTAAACAGGAATGCTTAGTTTACAAAAACCCCAAAATTAAATTTGCCAAGGAGTATCCTGCTTGAGAAGTCCAGTGAGAATAACACTTACAAAGGGTTCTGCAATTGTAGCTTTATCTGTTTGCAGATCCTCTGGAAAGTTCCTAGATCACCCAAGCAAATATAACTCTTAGAGCTTGCAGATTCTGAAAAGGCAGCATAACAGAGGTTTACTTTTGAAACAGGGGACTAAACCTAGTATTTATAAAGCTCTGCAAACTGAAACTACCCAAAGTACTCTGTGACCACAATGAATATATCAAATGATATGAATAATATCAAATGAAACTTAACTTACACACTGAGTCTCCCCTAAAAAGAGTATAGAAAAAAAAAAACAGGTTAAGACAGCACACAGAAACTGATCTAAATTAGCGTTATATCTCTACAGAAACAAAAAGGCCAAACATATTAAAAAGTGTAGGAACGTATATAAGATATTATTAACAACACCCTCACTTTTGAATTCAATTTAAAGATGTGAACAGAATAAACCAAGCCAGCACCACTTTCAGCTCTACACAGGATCCCTCAGGACAAGGTTTAGCATCTGCTTTAGCTGCACTGGTGTGGCTGAGAGCAATTAACAGATTCCAGCAGGCAGGAGCTGTGACAGAGGAAGGACAGGAGTGTTACCTGTGCTTTTCACTGCTTCCCCCTCCCCATCGTTCTGTGGGTTTCAGGGATAACAAAGCTGTGTTTATAGTGCAATAACTCAGTTTTAGCCCCAAGTTGCAGTCTTGAATTAGGTCACATGTGAAAGTGCTTTTCTTCCTTCCCACTGTCACTGGCCTTTTCCCATGTCCTCTGTGTGAAAATCCCAGCCAAAAATGGCAATAGGGTCTGATAAAGAAATCACAAGGTTTGCTCCTCTTCATTTTTTTTAATAATTTCTTTTTTTAATTATTCTTATTTTTTACTGTGGTAAATAATAAATTTCTACCCTTAGCATTCCTCTGAATCTTGAGCATCTTCCAAATACTTTCATGGCATATATTTAAGAAATAACACATATTGGGGTGGTTGTATTTATAGCAGAGCTTTAGTCATTATCATTCAGCTCTAATTTCTCCATAAAGACTCTGTTAACATTTCTTTGAACAGTTTCATCACATTAATGAATTCAAAAGATTTTGCTGTTTTATAAATTGTGACAGGAACAGCAGTTTGACATCAGAATAATGAATTTAACCAGCTTTCTGATTACCATGCCAAATTTTACATCCCCTGGGCACCTAAGGTAACATCTATTCTTATCCCATAATCTATAAAGCTTCAACTACTTCTCTTAGTACTTTTTTATGAGTAAGCTTTTGATCTCCAGCAGGTTCCTACATCATAAAAGAGGCACTCAGGTATTTTCCTTGCATGAAGAATTCAAGGGTCAAGAACAGGCAAAGAAACGTTTGATCCAATGACCTTATGCACAACATTGTTTTAAATTTTTTTCAAGTACATATAATTAAACTTCTAAGGTATTTGGAAGTTGCATGAATAGCAGTGACAATGGAGGGGGAGGCAGTGCTGGGGGCGTCAGAGCAGGGACTCCCCTGCAGTCCCTGGGGACACCCTGATGGGGCAGGTTGTCCCCTTGCAGCCCACACGGGATCAGACACCCCCACTGCACACCTGGTACCTAAACACTGTTCTCAGGCAGGGTTGGGCTGTACTTACGGACAGGTTTAATGGAATAATGAATTCAAAGGTTTTCACCACTTTCTATGCAGTGACAAAGTCAGCAGATTGCTTGATGTCATAACAAATAATTTAACCAGCTCCTGATCAATCATTTGTAAAAGTTTATGCTCACTGGGAATTTAAATTTGCTTGTCAGAGACCTCTAGTAATTTTCTCATGCTGTCAAAAAGGTGCCTCAGACGGAGAAATGTTTGGGTAAAATTGCATTTGGCACATGTATTAAATAAGAAAACTTGGCACCATTGCATGTGCCGTGGGGAAGGGGGTTTGTGGTCCCTTTGTGACAGCTCCACTCTGCGGCTCCTTCCTCCTCACACTTTCCCCCTACCCCAGCCAGGGTCCTTCCCTCAGGCTGCAGCCCTGCGAGAACAGCTCCTCATGGGTCCTCTCTGGGCTGAAGTCCTTCAGGATAAACCCAATATATATAGTCTCTCAAAAGGCGGAAAATCATAACAGGCAATCCCAGTGGCCTGAGATGCTGCTTAGAGATGGTGTGCTCTTGTTGGGAAAATCAGTTAGGGGAGAGAAAGGTCTTTTTGTTCACTGTGTTGGGATTCACTTGAGACTCTTTAACAAGGAACACTGAAACAAGAACTTGACTTTCTTGTGTGCACCAGGTACAGGAATTTCTGGATGAAACCACAGTACATAGATGTCCTTAAAAAAACGATCTTGGGATGGTTCAGTACACTAAGTGAAGACAGATTAGGAAGAATAACAAGACCATTTCTGACAACTGAAAAGAAATCAGAAAAGTGTACTTCCCTTCTCAAGCATGGCTCCCTATAATATGTAGACATAGTTTTGTCAATTGATATTTTAACAAAAATAAGTTTATAAATGGGATTATACACCTTACACAGTAAATTACCTCAGCAAATACTTTTTTTTATCTATGCAAAAATATAACCTCAAAAGTATGCACTTCATTATCCAGCTAGAAGCTTAGGCACTGTAGTTTGGAGGTACACCAATAACACATTGGATTAAACAGGAAAAATACTAAAATGTTTTACCTGTTGGACAAGTGGCACCATTACTGCCACAGATGGATTTTGTACAGTTGCAGGCTCACATTTATCTGGTTGAAAGGACAGAAATTAAAATTTTCTTCTAACAGTTGAGGTAATTAAAGAACCTACATCATGAAATACCTGATCATTTAAGGACTTCATACGTTCACACTGCTTGCATAAGTGGCAATGAGCTACGTCCTTCACGGATCCATACTTTTGCTAATTTTAATACTGAAAAAGATATGGAACTTTAAGTTTTGTTTTCCTCATTATAAATCTATGGCCCTGTACTGTTCCAATGTTTGATAGAATATTTGAGGAAAAAATCCCTACCCCTAGCTGTCTGTGTTTTGCTGCACAATTAAAAAATTATTAATTATGGAAGAAGGAAAGAAGAGTTGAAATGGATACAAAGTTACTTGTAAATCTGTTGAACAGATTGCTTTATTGTTCAAAAACGATGAACAATTTTCATGCTAGAAAAATCAATTCCAGCATTAAGAACAAAATCTATATGTATTATAAAGGGAGGTTTAACAAGATGTAACAAACGAGATCCAGTCTTAAAATTCTCATCTGGTGGTAACTGTCATATAAGAAATGAGCATGAAATATTTCTGTGTATCTTCAATCTTTTAATTCAGAAGAGATAAGGGTGAAGAGGGCAAATACTTTCACATATTAGTGACGAAAACTGAAGATGAAAGGGAAACAAGAAGCATGAGGAAAAGAGGCAGAAAAGTTAGATTTTTTTAAAAATGCTGAGTTAAATTTAAATTATATCTATCATCTGGGAGACATTAACACTGTGATATGAAATTTATCATGTGAAGTGTCTACACAAACTTTAAAAACCTTTAATTAAAGACTTCTGAAGTGACATCTTTGAATTTGGATTGGCATGGACAAAACAGAAGTAAAGGTCTTTTGCTTGTCATTTTGTAACTGTAGGTGAAATGCATACTCTATGTGACTGCAAAACAAAGAGCAGGCAATGCTTGCTCTAGGAAATCTCAATGGGATTTTTTAGTCATAGTCTTGTTGTGGAAAATGTACAGAATTATTTGATATTCAGTGTCTCCTGCAAACTGCCAGTGTTGGAATTTCCCTTCCTGAAAGCATGGATTTGATATCTGGGCTTCTTCTTTTTCCCCCTGCTCATTTATATGCGCATGGTTTTCCTTTTAACCCCCCACCCCTCTTTAATTTAAATAAAGTTCTGGGGAAAAAAATAAAAAAAAAAAAAGAAACAGAAGATCACAGGATGTGAAGATGCCATTCTGGGAACTAGCAAGCAGTCTCAACAGTAAAAGAAGCCAAGTGATCTGTCAAGTGGGCTATTACTGTAGTTGTGGGAGCAGAATAATGAAAGTGAACAGAATAATTGGCCTAAATATCTGGTTAGAGGGCTGGTACAGAGAAAAGAGCATGAAAGGCTCCACTAAAACCCCAGAAAGGTGGGTGTTCCTGCAATCAGCACAGAAAAAAGCATTGGAGAAGCCTGTAAACTAAAGAAGAGGGGGAAGGGAACCACTGGAAAGAAATCCAAGTAGAGGGGGGAAAAATGTCCACTAAATCTGAAAGTTGAAAGGAAAAGAAAGCAGTTGATTGTATTTGCTGACATTCCAAGGATGGCAGTTGGGAAACAGCAATCAGAGGAGGAGCAATATCACAGTAAGAGAAATATTGGTGACTCCTGAGGTATAGGTAGGAACACTTTTATGCATTTTTAAAACAAAGACACATCTTGAAGACACATAGATAAAAGAAGAACTTCCAACTACCACTGTAAAGAGAAAAGTAAACAACCATCCTCTCCAAACTGGTCATTTCCATCAGCTGAAGGCTTATCAAACAATTTCTGCATAGAAAAGCAGCAAAATCAGATGTTATGATCATCCACACCAACACTTATATTAGAAAACATCTGAAGATGTTTGATCCAGTTTAATCATGCTATATAACTATATATTAGAGTTCTTACAGTGATTGAGGTGAAAGATTAAGTTACCAGCATTTTCCACACCCTTACTGTGACCGTCTGAAAGCAAATCCGTGTTACCATAAACAGCTGAAACCCAAATGTATCTTATTTTCAGTTCTGATGACAGAAACACACAATGCAGCTGATATTCCTGCTAATGAATTATTATTAAAATAACAGTATCAATAGGTGATAATTAGAACCATATGATACTTGCAAAAAATTATAGCAAGGTATATTCTGTATAAATAGCATTCCCAATTTTAAGTGGCAAAGTAGAAAAGAAGTCACTTCTTATTGTCTGTTTTTATTAAAGTTCCATAGCTGATATACCAATCAAGATCCATTAGCAGGAGTGCTAATGCCAAGGGCATGAGAGTGCCAAGGACCTCAATAGAGAGAAACATGTCCCAGAAAAGAGAAAAACTACTCTAAGTTTCAGGCTTTTCCTAACAATCCAGTGAAACTGGTTCATTTAAACTTCAAGGTGTCCAGATGATATTTTGAACACTAATCCATATGTCAACAGCTAACTAAAAGCAGCTAAAGGAAAGTGATTAACAAACAAAATTACCTGCTAATAAAACACATATTGAGAAAGAAATATATTTCTAGGTAAATATGCAAAATATACAGACATAAATAATATCTTTAGTAGGCCAGCTGTTATGACTGAGAGCAAGAGACATGTTTTGGGGTGCAAAATCCTATCCGTGAAGCAGGCATGTAATCATGAAGGCATCTCAATTGTTTAAAATTCTTACAATAAAAGATATCACTTCTTCACTTACATCAATAGTTGATCACAGCTACCACAGTGTTACTGGATTAAAATACATGAGGGATCAAGAGGCTCAGAATGCGCTGGTTAACAAAGACTTATTTTAAAGATAACTATTCCAGAGAGAAAGACCTTGATGTCAGAGGAATAAAGAAATTACATAGGAAAGAAGTTGAGATGGTGCATTTTCACAAATATTCTTGGATCAGATTTATTTATTTTATTCAGTGGCTGTTGTATACTTCATGCAAGTCCTGCATTTGGTCAACTCTACCATCTTACATTCATCCTCCACACTATTATATTTACAACATTCTGAAGAAACTACTGCTTAGATATTTCTCTTATTTTTTTATGCAGACAAACTGAATAAAAAAAAATCCCATCACCATTAAAATGGCACAACTATCTCTGACTTAAATGGAACAGGAGCTCCACCTGAGAGAGTTGTTCAAGGTTATATATAAATTCTGTGCTACAGCAAAGAACTACATATCCCTTTCAGAGTCCCCAGAAACCCCATTCATTGTGGAGCTTATCTTCTTTTTCATAGCTAATGGCTCCCCTAAAAAGCCTTCTGGTAATACCTTCAGCTTAGTTACTTGGTTGAGAAGAAAAACAAACAAACAAAACTGAGCAATAACCTGTACTATAGCTCTGTTGACCCTGCACACCCTGTTTCCATGAATTCTCTTGTTAAGAGATTCGACTTCCCTCCCAGAACTGCTGAGGGTTTCAAATCATAAAGCAGCTTAGTAAAAGTAATTTCTTGTACTGGAACTGGAGGAACTGGGGCTGGTGCTGTTTTGCTTCACTCTCCCAACATAGATAATTCATAGTTCACCTCCTAAAAGTAAGGTAAAAGCCTGGTATGAAATAATTGTATAAAGTAACAGAAATAATTAATAGGTGTACATGCAGAATTCTGAGCAATGGCTCTTTGAATCAGTTTCTTGTTTAAACTTCAAACCTTCTTAAAAATTACTAACTCCCAGAAAACCGAGACCTGGTGGTGCTAAGACTGCACATCACTTGGCAGCAGATAACTTGTACTTAACCTAAAAATCTCCTGTTTACATTTGTGGGGTTTGCATTAGTGGCTATTTGCCCTTAGGCAACAGTAAAACCAGTACCATTGGGCAGGTATTCTGTAGGAAGGTGACACGATCTGGATAAGCTGATACTTCTGCAGCAAACCAAATACTATTGAAATTCCAAACATGCATAAATAAGGCATTTTTAGAACGATCCTTCCCACATGAGGTTACAGTTTAATTCTTAGGTGGGCAGAATGCCTTGCTTTTGAGCTTAGTCATGAAAGGAAACAAAATTGAGGTGTATAGTGATTGAAAAGATCAGTGTTAGTATTCATTTACAACATTTCTTTATGCTCAAATAAATACTGGAGAAAAAGATATCACAGATTGAGAGTGTTATGGTGGTAATTCTTAGTTTGTAATTTACCAACTTCTTATATAAGAGCAGTCTGGAAAAACAAGAAAGTGTTTCACAGAACTGTTATATAAAATTTCTGAATAGGATATTGTAAATAATTAATCCAAATGAGAGAACTGGGTGATCTTTTGGCAGGTATTAAACATAAAAAGAACAGTGATTGGCCTCTGTCTTAAAAAAAAAAAAAACAAACAAAAAAACCAAAAAAACCACAACAACAAACAAAACCAAACAAACAAACAAAAAACCAAAGACACCAAGAGTGGCTACAGAATCTCAGAATTTTTGTAGGGCTTTTGTTGATGTAAGTTCTAAATATAAAGTGTATTGTGTATTAAAGGTCTTTTCCAACTGAAATGGCTCCATTATTCCAGTACATAAAAAAGAAATTTAGGAATAGTTATGTAAGTCTTGTCTCGTATCTCTCTTAAAAGGACAGTTCATTTGGTATTTCAAATCCAGTAGTTTTCAGCTTTAGCTTGAGAAATCCATATATATATATACATATATCTGAGCCCCAAAATGAATGTTTCAATAAAAATTATCACTTTGTTTCAAGGAAAATTTTATCAAGGATCAGTTTAAACCCAAGAACATCTTTATAACTTACTGCAATACATTAAGCTGGAACAAAAAGGAGATGCTCAAATACATTTTAAAAATTAAGAAGGTTCTACCTGGCTAAATTATTGCATTCATCAGAAATGCTATCCACTTTTGTTAATCACAAAGCAGTTTTGTCTTCCTGAGCCTTCAGAAACTACTAATAAAGAAAATCATCCCTGTAAACAAAAATCAAGAACTTCCTCACAGGACTTTTTTCAGGGTTAACTTAGTTTTGAATTCTTTATTGAAAAACTCCTGTAAAACTTTTACAGGCTGAGCAAATCACTTAGAAAGTTGCTTTGAAGAGCTACAAACCAAACCCATCCCTGGTCGAAGCCTACCAGTTGCTACCAGCTGTTACCTGAGCAGGACTCAGGCCCACAGCTCTGCTTATCTTAACCCAGGAGGTTTCCTAAATCACCAGCTTCCCTACCATGAGAACACCTTCTCCCCAGAGTACAGTTGCTGTGGAAGTGATCTCAGAGACCTGATCTCCAAAGCCATTCCTGCAGCATTTCTGCATCCCCAGGGTGGGTACAGGGGAGGATCAGTCCTTCAGCTGCTGCCCAGTGGAGGTAAATTGCTTTGTATTTACCCAGACCATAATATAAACAGCTAGATGTGAAGTTACTGAAGCTTTAGAGAAGTGTCTAAAGGTGTCTGAGAAACATCAATAATGACACCCTCACCACAACTAAAATTCTGACAACTCCATTATTGCAAAGGTTCTGCAGTCAAAATATACAGTGGGAAGTAGAAGTTTGGAATGTTTTAATCTGCTGCATACTCACCGCTAGGGAATCATCCTCTTTCAGGACAGGGGGAGAAATACATCTATTCTAAAAGCCTGGGCTAAACATTTAGTTTAAATATAGATACAGGTTGGGTTTCATGCTTCCTCACAAAAGCATAAGCCTTTCTAGTTATTCAAAACATCAGTTAAAAGTTGTCTCTCACATTCAAAACTCTACATTTATTTTTTTCCCACTCACATAATCAGTTGATCCCAAATTGTTCCTTCCTCTTTTACAGAATCTCCAGGAATTTTTCTCTCTGTGACTCAGAAGCTTTCTCTGCACCTTCTTCCTGTTCAAACCACTTGTTTGTACCTCAGCTTCACTGACTCCATAATTGCAAATCTTATCTGAAAGTAATTCTTCTCTTTCCTAATATTTTTCCTAGCTCTGTTAGTGAGAAGATTGTTATGTTGTCCATTATGCACAATTCTCTGTCCTGTCATATTTAACTCTACTATGTCTGGAAATCCAGTATGGAAAGAAAAGCTATGAGGAACAGTGTATGCTGTGCATACAGAAATGGGATGTGTAATTTATGGGGATTATTAACTGAAGAGGAAGATTACAGGGGAATCACTGATAGTTATAGGGAAGCATTAAGGTACTTGAGACCACAAGTCTCCATTAGATCTCAATAGGATTTCTATTTCAAAACTCTTCGTGGGCTTTTGTTTTCTTTTAAATAAGAGAACTAGCAATAAACAAACAGCACTTCATTACTATAGTCTTACTCAAAACTCATCAAGGTTCAGTACCTTGAAAGAAAATAGGGTTACAAGAAAATATTCACAATAGAAGCTCGAGTAATTTGAACTAAAAAAAAAATAATAGAAAGAACTGGAACTTTTGAATATACTGAAGTTCATAATTAATTAAAGACAACAACAAAAGATTCTCTCTGACCATAAAGTAACACTGTCTTCCTGTTTTCCCTTTATCTTTCTTTCATAACATAGTTGTGGTGTTACTTTTTGCATAAGGGTAATTTTGGTTTGCAGTTTTGCTTTGATTTGCTTTTAAAACTGCTCTAAGCAGTTTGAAGACATGAACAAGCCATGAGTGGCATTTTGGATTTAAAAGAAAATATCAGAATTTCATAACATTTTATACAACAGTGAACGCCCTTAGAAACTAACCACAAGGCTATATAGATGTCAATAATATTATCTCTTCTAAATATACAAGATCATCTAGGAATCTGCGAAGTCTCCTAACAAATAATATTTTACTGTACCTATCTCTAGCATTTCTCGTGTTATCCTAAAAAATTTCAGTACCTTCTATTCATTTTCAGCTCAGACTGCCAGTGCAATGCTTTCACATAACACAAATTTTTTGCTTTCAAAGCTTCCATGGGAAACCTTAACCCTGATTGCACCTACGTTTCTATGTGGAGAGTACCACGGATTTGGCACTTCTGCACTTACAAAACTCTGTTAGCTCTGTAATTAATTTTATGTGCATGAAAACATAAGTACATACGGGTACACATTTTATCATGTTTTTTTCCTTTAATGAGGACTGTGACTCCATGAGATGAAGGAAGACAATTCTCTTTTCTGCTGACTCACTGTAACAGCAGTAGAGATTAAGACCAGTGATATGCTGCTGAAGGAAAATTGGCTATTTGTCTCTATTTTGCACAGTACTAAATATTTTATCAACATGCACTACTAAAAATACTCAAAATTTCATCTCTGAAATAAAAAATTACAAGTGCTTATAACCTCTGCTGCTTCTGAAGCTTTCCCACTATGAGAAGACTCACAAGTAGAGTGAATAAGCAGCACCATCTTATACCAGTAAACACATCAATGGGAAATTCTTTTCAAGAGATGTGGGTAACTGGCAATATTTTAAAGAAAAATAATCATCATCATCATAATCCCTAATTAGAGATGAATAACCAAGGGGAAACACATATAACATTTCATAGGAAAGTTCTGGAGATGGTCTACTTTCACTGTTAAGGTTTTGGACTCTAATTGCCAAACGCTGCTTGATCAAGGGCTGAGGGTTGTTGATAGTCTCTTTCATTCTCTTTCTCAGAATGACAGGAATTCATTCAGTCAAAAATGTTTGGCATTTCCAGCAACGTAGAAAACCCTGCAAATAGTGCGAGTTGCTACTTAACCCACTAACAAATGCAGCCAGCAACAGAATGAGACACTAAACTGGAGACTGACAAATTCCATGATTTTTTCCAGTTCTAAGTCATGTCCCAAAGCAGACTGGAGCTGATGCAGCCATGCTCCTTTCAACTCAGTATCTTTTTTTAAAGAATTTTTTTCAGTTTGTCAATGCCATGCATTATTGTCACGTACTAATTTTGCAGGTCCATGCTTAAAATTGTGTTTCTATCAGCTCATTCCAAGCACAGTCACTCACTTTACAGTGCATACGGTTATATCTCTACAAGGTATTTTAGACTATGGCAGCTAATGATGCTGCCTCTTCACACAGCTCTAAATATACTGTGGAGTTACATTCTAAGTCATTACGATGTTATCAAACACATCAAAGATAAAAATGCACTTATGTTTCCCAAACCAATGGCATCTGAAAATAATAAGAATTTGGCAGTGAATATAAATTGTTTTGATAATGTAATCTAGAAATTTCAACACTTACTTGTCCTTCAAAAAATTTTACAGGGCACCTTTTGTTCATTTTCCCATCCCCTGTTTTGCACTCTAGTATTCAGTCAGATTGTTGTGAGACATCTGTAAAAATTATCCCCAGTCTCTCTATTGCCATAAAACAGTCCACCAGTTCTCTTGATGAACCGCAGAAATGAAAGAAGACACCTCTCCATGCTGCACACCAGTGTGCATTATTGCATGTTTGATAAGGCTTTCAGGAGAGGCAGTGACTGGTATTTCTGCTGCCATTTGATGGATATTCTGATCCTGGTTGGTTACTGCAAAATATAATCTGAAATAGAGGTTTAGAACCATGGCATATTTTTAACTTCCTGACACACGCAGCACAGTCTGCTGTTGAGGAATTTTCCTCTCTCTAAAGTGATGAGCAGACAAGGCAACACTAATGCTACTCACACTTTGCTCAGTGGGAGGTAATGCAAAATCAGCGCAGGAGCCAATATTACATTGCTAGCGTGGAGCTCCTTTTCCCTTCCCTCTCCCATCTCAGGCTCAGAGTCGGGAAGTGATAACATACAGGACAGACTACATTCTTCTTCAAGCAAAAAGAATGAAGAGAAATCATTTGGTAAGTGATGACCGGGAGAACAGAATTTACTGAGAATGCACTGGGCTGAAGGCAAATGACTGACCTGGGTCTGCAGTGCGGTGCTGAGCAGCTACAGCCAGGGACAGAACCTGTTAGAGCAACAAATTCATCTCTCAGTTGTACTGGTAGCACAGAGGGTGCTCTAAATTTACAGCTGGTGTTTCTCTGGCTCTACAGTGATGATATCAACATATCAGTTCATTGATGCTGCACTTACTATGATGCACTTATTAAGGATGGGTATGTTTACCATCAAATACAAAGACAACAGAAAGTACTCTATACTTTCTGACATATAGAGCACAGTAAATTATTTTCCCAAATAGAATAGTTGCAACCTTAAAGCATCTGTTTTCTTCGAATGCACTTGATAAAACAATGTTACAAAGAATGCAGATGCTTTAATTACTCAAAAACATAAAAATGAAGTGTTATGGTGATAGATTATGTAGGTGTGGGAATTTAATTACACAGGATATCTTCCGAGATTTTCATTCACGGTATTTCTTCATTTTCAAACAAAAAGAAATCTCACCACATAGCTATATGTCTGTGTCTAACATAGGTTGTCTTTGATTCCAAAGACTGTATTAATGACACAACATAGATTAAAAGCAAATATTGTGAACTATATAGAGCTCAAGAGTTCAGAGAAAAATCATCCTTACATTTATAAATGTTGGCAGACTGCAATCCATTAGCAGGCAAGTCCAAACTCAAACACATCATTAATAGGCTATTACAGTCCATGTAGAGTTAATGTGTGCCAAACAACCCCTTTACCATATCATGAACTGGTTCTGTTTCTATTGAAAGCGACTGCTGGCGCGATGCATATCACATATATGCTTCCCCCAAAAAGGGGGCAGCGCAGAACCACAAAGTTTGAATGCAAAAACATGCCAAGTGCATTTTCTGTGTACCTGATTTATAGAAATTAATGTGCAAAAAGGAACCTCACTAATTACTGAGAAAGCAACATGGAATCAATGGATGTCCAGTTAGGCAAAGGACAATGGGAAATGCAGACCTGCAGATAACAGTCTCCAAACCCAAGTGGGCCAGCACATGTCATGTTTTCTATCCCATCTTGATTGCATGTACTTTCTTTCACTAACTTCTGTTAAAATGCCTGCTCAGTTAGCCTACCTGTAGCTGAAGCAGCTTTTACCTTCCTTGGATTTCTTCCTTTAAATAAAGATAATTTCCACTTGCAAAACAATTTAAAAAAAATAACTAAAAGGCTGTCAGCACACCTGCATATTATCATCACATTTATAAAAAATAGGAATTAAAAAAAATGCAGGAAGCAGTAGATATGATGATGTAATTCTAGCCAGAAGAGAAAATAGGTCATTACTGTGGTTTAACCTAATAATAAGTATACTTCTGCCCTCCTCAATCAATAAATAAAACAAATAGAATTCTCTTAAAATCACGCCAGCCTTAGGTGCAATTGTAAAAATACCTGTGGGCCCCAAATATGTGTATGTGTGCACTTGTGCATGCATTGACAGGAAACTATTTTATCACCTATAAGCTTAAGAGATTTACAGCAATGCTGGTGGAGTAAACAGAATAAAGTGGAATATACCAAGAGGTAGTTGTAGAGCATTTAAAAATAATATCATGTCAATATCCTCCAAAACTATGACTCTGTTTTAGTTTCTGTAAGGCTAATAAAATGCAAAAGTTATGGTTTTATCAGTCTAAAGACACTAGAACTTCAGAGTGCATTTTTCCTCCATAAGTAAATAGAGCAATTAAAATACAATGGTGACTCAGTGACATGTCATGTACAGATGCATACATCTATTAATGTAATGCTTCTGATTCATAAACCCTCCCATCTTAATTTTCCTTAACTCTTTTAATTAAGGAAAAAATCAGGGGTTTTATTAGTTCTCATAGTGTTAATAGAGGTGCAATTAGAATATTTATAAAATGAAATCAGAATATCTAATTAAAACATGCAAGCATTGTACACAACTCTGAAACAATAAGAATGTTTGTTGTATTCTTTTACCTTAGTGATCTGTGTTCATCCATCTGTATAGACTGGACAAAAGCAGGTGTTTTCTCCGCAGATTAAGAGACTTCCCTTTTTTATTAATCAATGTAAAACTATCTACAATCTGCTAAAAGCTACCTTTTTAAACAAAGAACAACCATAAAGTTATTACAGAGTAAATTTAAACTCCACACTGACATCCACTGAATTATTTTTTGTTGGTCTCAGTTTTCTTT
>JAWWEW010000012.1:7253498-7258498 GCA_035583185.1 Anabacerthia variegaticeps | reverse complement strand
AACCATTTGCTGTCTACAGAAATCTCCTGAGAGCTCATGGCTGAAGATCATCACTAATGTTTCTCCTAGACTTGTAGCTTCCTGCTTTTTGCTGTTCCCTCTTCTGCTCTCTGCCCTGTCTAAATTTCTCTTGCTGCAGTTATAATCTTTATGGAGGAGAAGAGCAGATCCTGTTGCAAATTTGAATTTACATTACACAAAGGGACCAGAGCTTACCTGACAGCTGCTTTAGACTTGAAACCTGAAATAATCTCTATGTGGGGGAACCCTATAAATCAGGACCTTAATTTTTCAGAACTATTCCTTACCACAATTCATTGTCTGTGCAAATAAAGGCTTTACTATCTCCAGATTCTTTGTTACAACTACCACAAGCTTGTTTTCCCAATACTTAGTAGAGTTTCACAGCACAGACGTGCAAGTTCAGCACCAACCCAGGCAGAATACAAATTTCAAAACTGAAGACTTGAGTAGTAATAAGCAATATAAACCCAGAAATAACAACTGCCATGGTAAACACATCAGAATTATCTCACTGCTTTTTCCTCAAATAAGAAGCATAAGTCAGGACAATGCAGGTAAAGGATGGTAAGTATCAAACCTGACTTTAAAAATTCTTGAGAGAGAACACATTGACATCCAGATTCTGTATTCCTTAGCTCAACTTCAGGGAATTTTGTGACTGGTTTACAATGACAAACCTTGCCCCTTCATCATGTTCCAACAATCTTACCTATTAAATAATTAAATAATGCCCACTCTAAGTGAGACGTTCCCTTGTGATTACCATGAACACGGATATGCTACCTACATACTTCACACCTGCTGTCAAATTACAGTGAAATCTTGCTTTGTTTAAATAAAAAATCCACAATCCCTTTTTACCAAGAGAGAATCTCAGTTTATCATTAGTGTCATCCACACTATGGTCTAACAATTATGATTATTAATTTAATGACAGAGTGCTGTTACATATACCAAGGTCATTTAGCCACAGGTAAGAGAGTGTGGCATTGTATTCTGGTTCAGATGTTGGACACACAAAAAGAGAGAGACTCTGAGACGGTACAAATGAAAAGAGACATGCCAGATTGGCATAGCCAAAGAAGATGCAGTGTGGGCAAAAAGTAGGAATAAAGTTTGTAGGAAAAAAATACCCAAGATATTCATCCAAATTTATTTTTTATTATATATTTCTAAAAACATTAATAAAAAATGTGTTTAAAAATTCCTTGTCTTGGTATCTTAAGTAAAAAGTCTGCAAGCCTTTAACAGCTTGGCAGTCCAGTCAGTGCACGTACAGGAACAAGCAGTGTAAGGTTTGGCCTGCTGTGCATGTGACAACATAGAACTGTGATCTTTACTTAAATAAATAACAGCCTTATAGGCATTTAACAGCTACACCACAAGCCTTCTCAAAGCACAAATATCTATTTCACCTTCTGTTCAGCTTGTAGAAGACACAGTAAAGAGAAAGTACAGCCAGATTTCTGCAGAAAGAGTCTGTTAAGTGGAAAAGTTTACTTATGTTCTACATACCAGCTGCTTTGGATTGTCCAGTAAGATAAAGCTTCCAAAAGAAATATAATTTTCTATCATGAGGCATTTTAACCTCAGAGTGGAAACCTGAAGATATCAGTAGGATAAAACACTTGCCAGAGGAAACTACAAAAGCTTCAGGGTTTCTCTGGCTTATAGAAAGGGAACAGTTTAGGAACACAGTAGGCAAAATAAAAGGTTTTGTACTCCAACTGAGACTATATTTCTTAAACACTCAATAATTTTGCCTTCCTCCTGATTTCAAATACAGACCTTTTGCAAAAAGGATAAAAACTGTAGTGCACCTGTTTCACTTGAGCCCATTAGAGCTTATTAATTTTCCCCTGTGAATGACCTTCCGTACACCAGCACAAGGCTGAGCGATAGAAGATGCAGAGGAATAAGATGCTATAAAATGGACTCATTAGGCAAATCAAACAGAACTTTGATTTCACCCTCAGTGATGTCCAAGCTGAGACACATCTAGTTACCTAGATGTGTCTTTAGCTCTGAGAGGGAAGCGCAACAAACTGGGAAGAAACAAAGTTTGAGTTGTCTCACGGCGTAAAAAATTTGCACAGCCTATTTTAAAGGACTTATGAAATTTCATCTAGAAATGCTGTGTTGTTTTACCTAATAATAAAAATCAAATTATTCCACCCCTAGGCTTAGCCTTGTCCATTTGCTGTTATTTAACATGTACCAAAAATGCAAATTCATCCATTCCACCTCCACTCTTGCCATGCCTTCCCACTTATTTTCCTTTCTCCTCAATAAAGATGATCTCTCTCTTAAGCAAGCAGAGGCTTCCCAAGATCTTTCTGGCTTTTCTTTAAAGGGCTTTCACACGAGAAGAATTAGATACATTATTTACCTGGTCACAACCCAGTTTGCATATTTCATTACATCTGTCCTTTCTCTCTAAAAATGAGCAATTTCACAACAGAAAGAACCTCTAAGTATAAATTTGCAAAAACCCCTTTGTCACTAGAGCTACCAGTTCTTCTAAACTGGGACTGGGGAAAGTCAGAAAGGAAATAAAATAAAATTTTCTTTCAGATAATTTTCTCCTGAAGGGCACTTAAGATATGGATCTAGCAAAAGGCTCTGTCAAGATGGAAGAATAAAACCTCATGTAAGTAAGAGACAAGGACTTCTTGTTTAGATGACATGAAAAAATAAATTCTAGTCATGTCCTGGTAAAGTCATTAACTTTTTTGTTTCTTATTTATTCTTTTGGACAACCTTGTTTGAAAGAAAAGGGACAAGGAGGAAACCATCTTAGAACCAAACACTCTTTCACATATGAAGATAATCTAGTTAGTTACCAGATCCATACACTTTTACAGGCTTGAAACAAACATCTACTTTTTTCCACTTGCTGACTCCCCTTTCCATATTTGAACAAGTCTTAGAGGCTGTCAGGGGCCTTGTGCTCTTCAACCAATGGATTCAATTCCTTTATCAAAGTTTCCTTTTATTTGCATCTCATGAAACACTTGTACAACAGTACAAGAGCCTTAACCGAAACCTTTCTTCCCTCTCTTTTCAAAGGGAGCAGGTTATTTGCTTGTAGTGTTACTAGAATGAAAGGGAAGGAAAGAGGCAGGAGACACCTCCAAAAATGACCTTAGAAGATGTTAAAAGAGGCTCTCAAAATTTTAGTGAGAAAAACAATTCAAGCTCACACTGAAATTACGATACATTCAAAGTGAACTCAGTACTCACAGAAAATACACAGCCAGAAAGAAATATTCTGTCTTCCAGTGCAAGTGACAGCAGAATTACAAGTTTCTTAGCCAGTGGTCAACTCTGACACTAAACAGCTTATGTGAGGGCTTGTGAGTTCTTGGCCTTAAGCAGCCAAAAGCCAGCTGGCTTTGGTCACTGGGGGTCCTCTGGGAGTCCGTGAGGTCACTGACATGTTCTACAAGCACAGAGGATGGCAATGAAGATTTCAGTTAGCATCAGGCAGACAGTAGGACTCTGAGCCTCGAGCTGAGACTATCTGAAGCCAAAGGCTGGCATGGTCTCCCAGAACTGTGCCCTAAAACCAGAGCTACAGACAGACAGACGGACACACAACTGTCACACTGCGTGTGACACCATGTTATTAACAGATGACACTATGTCATTAACAATATTCAAACACAAGTGCCATGCCTGCAATTCTCCCTCATTCCACAGCAATCTTTGGCAATCAAGTCCCTGAGCCTGTCCATGTGGAGCCGCTGCCTGACGTGCCCGCAGAGCCCGAGCGGTCAGTCCTGCGCTGACAGCACAGCGGGGAGGATCCATTAGTGGGAAAGGAAGCAGCGAGAGCCCAGCCCACGAGAAAATGGGACAGTCTCACACACAGGGATAAAAGAGAGAAAAAAAATGGAAGAATCACAGAATTGTTAGGCTGGAAGGGACCTCTGGAGACCATCCAGTCCAACCCCCCTGCCATGGCAGGGGCACCTGGAGCAGGTGACACAGGAACACATCCAGGTGGGTTTGGAATGTCCCCAGAGGGGGAGAATCCACTCCCTGCCTGGGCAGCTGTTCAGGGCTCTGACACCCTCAGTGTACACAAGTTCTTCCTCGTGTCGAGGTGGAACCTCTTGTGGTTTAGTTTATGGCCATTGCTCCTCAAGCTGTCGCTGGGCAGCACTGCAGAGAGTCTGCCACCATCCCCTTGGCACTTGTGCACTAATGGGATCCCCTCTCAGTCTTCCCCAGAGCAGAGGCCCAGCTCCCGCAGTCTCTCCAGACCCCTCACCACCCCTGTGGCCCCCGCTGGACCCTCCCCAGTAGCTCCTTGTCCTTCTCGCACTGAGGAGCTCAGACCTGGACATAGCACTTCATCATTCACCTCTGGAGGGACTGAGAAACTACTTCTTCTTAAAAAGCAAGCCCGGTGTGCAAGACACCTCTGAATCAGGGGCAAAATCCCTTATTTACATTTAGAATGAAATATGCATTATCGCTTTTACAACGCTGTAAAACACTGCTCTGTGAGAGCTCCTGCACAGGAGCCGCTGCCCCACGACAGACCTTGGTGCTCCTGTCCCTGCTCCTGCCCCTATACCTGTCCCTATCCCTATCCCTGTCCCTATCCCTGTCCCTGTCCTGTCCCTATCCCCTATCCCTGTCCCTATCCCTGCCCCTGTCCCTGTCCTGTCCCTATTCCTATGCGTATCCCTGTCCCTATCCCTCTCCCCTATCCCTTATCCCTGTCCCTCTCCCCTATCCCATCCCTATCCCTATCCCCTATCCCTATCCCCTATCCCTGTCCCTGTCCCTATCCCTGCCCCTGTCCCTGTCCTGTCCCTATTCCTATGCGTATCCCTGTCCCTATCCCTATCCCCTATCCCTTATCCCTGTCCCTATCCCCTATGCCTATCCCCTATCCCATCCCTATCCCTATCCCCTATCCCTATCCCCTATCCCTGTCCCTGTCCCTATCCCTGCCCCTGTCC
>JAWWEW010000012.1:7214505-7253398 GCA_035583185.1 Anabacerthia variegaticeps | reverse complement strand
TGCCCCTGCCCACGTCCCTGTCCATATTCCTATCCGTATCCCTGTCCCTACCCCTATCCCTGTCTCTACCCTTGTCCCTATCCCTATCCCTGTCCCTGCTCTCCCACACCCTCCGAGCTGTGCCCTCCCCCGGCCCCGTCCCCTCCGGTGTTCCGGGGCTGTGTCCCTGTCCCTGTTCCCGGGGCTGTCCCTATCCATCCCCTCCCTGTCCCTATCCCTATCCCCTCCCTGTCCCTATCCCTATCCCCTCCCTGTCCCTGTCCCTGTCCCTATCCCCTCCCTGTCCCCGCCCCTCCGCTTTACGGCCCGCCCGCGCGGTGTTTGCGGCGCTGGGCCCTGCCCGTCGGTCCGACATGGTGAGTGCTGCCCTCGGGCCCCGCTCGCCCGCCCTGCTGGGCCCTGCCCTCTGGGGCGGTGGGTGCTGCTTCGGGCACCCTGGGTAAGCAGCAATGTGTGTCTGTGTGTCTGTCTGTGTGTCTGTGTGTGTCTGTGTGCTCCTCCCCTGCAGGCCAGCACGATGGTGGCGGTCGGCCTGGCCGTGGCGGCGGCGGGATTCGCAGGTGGGTGGCGATGGGGACACGGAGCGAACGCTCTTTGGGGAGATCCTGTCATTAATGCCTGTAATTGAGCAAAAGAGATTAATGTCCCCCTTTTAATGTCCCCACATCCTAATGCACGAGTTACCAGTTGCACTGAATTGCTAAACCTTCGTGGAACTTGATCGATACTGATCTCTTTAAGGTCGCTATGCAGTAAAAGCTATGAAGCAAATGGAGCCACAGGTTAAACAAGCACTTCAGAACCTACAAACACCTGTAAGTTTTTGTTTATCAGTAGGCTCTTTTTATTTAAAAGTTTACTTGGTGAAACAACTACAGACTGTTGTCTCTGTGGCACTGCTGTGTTTTCCTCTATTACTGAACATAATTTTATCAGTAATAACAGTCTCAGTGATTCTAGTGGTGACTGGCTAACAGTGAACTTGGTCTGGCAATTTTAATTTATATTTTATTATAATTTTTAAATAAGTATACTCCAACAGAATTTCTTAATACAAGCACAGAAGAAACTTCGCTGGTTTTACAGACTAAAATCACAGCAGCTTCTAAAGCAATAATGAATTAACTTAAAAATTAGTGGTTTTTAAACTAACCTGTTTTCTCTTTTAGGCCTTCAGTGGTTATTACAGGGGTGGATTTGAACCGAAAATGACTAAACGAGAAGCAGCTTTAATACTAGGAGTGAGGTAAAGGACATTTATTAGAGGTGAAAGGTGCAAAGGAGACAGTGGTGTTTCCCTGCTGCTGCCCTTGTTTGGAAGGGATGTCATTCTCAGTGCTTAAGGCCATCCAATGCCCAGCATCCCCTGGGAGCGTCACTGCCAAGTCAGGAAATAGCAAGTGCCCTTTCAGGATTTTCTGTGCTTATTGGGGATTCTTTGCTGCACTTGAGCTTGTTTGAAGCTGATTCTGTCTGGACTTCCAGACACGTGCAATTCCCTAGAACGTGCAAAAGCCACATACAAGTTCAAATAAGCCCTTTTCCCAAATAAGAACCATTTCTGTTTGAAGGAAACTTCCAGCCATGAAGTTTGTTGTTCAGGGTTTTTTTTGTGTGTGTTTTTATTTTTAATATATCAAGAGCAAATTTTTTTTTCCTCCAACCTTTGGGAAGCTTTCCCAATAAAAATGTTACAGCATAGTTCCATTTCTTTTCAACCCTGTGGATGACTCCCAGCCTATTAGACTGCTGTAGCATGTCTTTTTCATCAGCGTTTTGGAAAAACCGTAGAAACCCTCTCCAGGATTTACACACTGTACCAAGAGTAGGAGAACACAGAAGTTAGCCAAAGAGTTTATGGATAAGACAGAGTACTCACTTGTTCTCAGACAGCTTTTGAAGACTTAGGGGATCTCATGAGGGTCCCTTAGGTCAGTTTTTCTCTCTTTTTAAAGCCCTACAGCCAACAGAAGTAAGATTAGAGAAGCTCATAGACGGATCATGCTTCTGAATCATCCAGATAAAGGTAAGGAAACTAAGTCATGTTGATTAATTAATATATGTTTTTAACACAGATTAATGGAACTGTGTAGGAAGAAGTGAGTGACACATGACTACCTTAGCTACTAAAAACACAGAAAACTGAAAACAAATTTTAGGGCGCCTTAATCCATGTGGGTTTGGAGCATATTTTTGTGTGAATATTTTAAAAGCACGAAGACAGATTCAGCAGGTCAGTTTGTTAGGTACTCTCTCTCGTAATATATCAGAATAGGATTTGTTAAAATGAGACTTAAAATTGCCTTAATTTTAGATGAAAGCTCAGAGTATACTTGTACACTTTTATGTACCATGTATGAGTTTGAGTTCATGTGAGTGCCTTGGAGTTCACCATAAATGGCAAGTACTGAGCCTTCTGCAGCTGCTGGAGACAGTAAGTTGTGGAATATTCCTGTTTGTGGTACTCTGAAGGCTTAGAATCTAGTTGTGCTCAAAGTTAGTAACTCAGGGCATCTCCACCTGTTCTAAATTCTGTTCAATGAGTCAGAGTCATGTGTTGGTGCTTGGCACTTACCTTCTTAATTGTTGCTTAAATGGTAAAACGGCTTCATTTAAAGTGACTGTTGAACTCATTACTTTTATGCACCAAAATCCAAAATAATCCCTGGGATATGCCATTCATTGTTAGTACTGAGCGGAAGTTAACTTCAAAATTAACTTTACTGAATATATGGCGAACCTAAAAATAGCTATTCAGAGTCTGCTAGAGCATTTCATGTTTTACATGACCTAAACAAGTTAAATTAAGCTTCAAGTAAATAATTTCAGTACAATTAAAGGTATATAATATGCTACAAACACAGTCATTGCATCTCACAGGCTTTACAATTTCAGTGTATTTGCACTGTGAACTCTGTTTCAGTGTCTCTCTAAGTCATTTGTTGGCCATGTGGAAAAGCTGAACTAGTCCCTTGGTACAGCAGCAGTTTGTGTGGTGGCCTTGAAGGAGGAGGAGGAGGGTTATCTGCAGACGTTAGCTTAACACTTCTGTTTTCACCACAGTCTGTGCTAAGTCATTAGTGACCAATTCCTTTATGACTGATAAAACTGGAGGGAAAAAAAACACTCCAGGAAACTAAACCCAACCTAACAGGAATGAATTGCCTGACACTGAGCTCCTGCAGTGACTGTGCATGAATTTGGACAGCTTCAGTCGTAACCAGTTTGTTCTTTAACTGGCATAACCATCTGACCATACTCACCGTTTTTTTTTCCTGTGTAGTGTGGCATTATTAACAACATAGAAAAAAATGTGGGGATTCTTTTCATCTGATGTGAGGTTCTCTTTTTTTCTAGGTGGCTCTCCATATGTAGCAGCCAAAATTAATGAAGCTAAAGATCTACTGGAAGACCAAGCTAAAAAATGAGAAAACCTCTCAGAGGGTTTGTCCCTGCAAATGATTATTTTTGATAAATGGCTTAAGAAAAGTTCTAATGTCAGTCTTTGACTTTATATAAATGAAGCTGGAAATATGAATCCAGGAAGGTACTTCCCTCCCTACTCAGTCACTTTTTTTGAGGAAACGTGGGAGGGAGTGAGGCTTCAAGTTTTTTCATAGCTGTTCTTTATTAAACAGCACAATCTGCCACTCAAATATTTTTAGTGTTAGAGAGCAATAACTTGGTGTGGCCAGTGCATGTTACCAGGCACAGCTAGATTTTCATGCTGTTACCTAATTTCTGTTAAACTGGCCATGATTAAAGCGCTGCTGCTCCTCATCTGCTGAAGTTAGCACAGTGAACCGGTTTGGGGAGGGGTGGAAAAAACTAAGATGATTTTGACAGGAAGAGCTGGGACAGATGTGTCTCTGACTGAAGAAATAAAGTGCAGGAAACAATGTACTCCCTTGTCTTTGCCTTGTGAAAAACAAGTTTGGTTGAGTTTCTTGAGTTACTGATGAGTCTGGAATGTCCCAGAGTTTTTTTAGTAACTTTCAGTTTTTGCTGGATTTTATAGCATTTAATAAATTCTATATTTTTAGTAAAAGCACTGTAGTTTTATACATTATGATATACTGCAAAGCCAGAACTCACACCATAAGGTTCGCATTTATAGCGATTAGGAAACAGGAAATCTCTACGCAGACCACTGAGGATACCTGAGCTGCATTTATGCTGCATGAAGCCACAGATGCACCAGCAGCTACTCTTGTGAGGATCTCAGCTGGAGCCAAGGAGCTCTGTTGTACTCCAAAAATCTTCCTGGTGTTTTTTCAACCACAGTAAAAGCACTGCACAGCACCTGTGGGAGCAAACACCCTCCTGGGAGAGCTTGCATTTCCCAGACCCCAGTATTGGGACTGCTGCAGGAAGCACCTCACATCCCGTGGGAGTGCTGCCTCTGCTGCTGTGGACTAGTTCTAGGCCATTTAGGAAGGATTACAACAGTTAGGGAAAGTTCTGTGCCTTCAGGAAAGAGGATCAAATAGGTAACATTTAGAACCTACCAAGAGGGGAAGGAAATAACTTTGCCACAGAATTTAAAGCAGGATGAAGGACAGCTGGAAAACCACCATGCACAGTTCCTGAGTCTGCACATTCCAAGCCACAGGCAGAATGTTTCTGTACTTAGTCAAATACTACTGACTTCTTAAACACAACTTTTCCCCACCCCCTTCTGTTTTTATAATTTTCTCCAGTGCTATGCCTGCCTGATAGCTGAGATACCTGTGCAGGGCTCAGTTACAGTAATTTAACTGTGTTCCCCAAGAGGGAACACTGTGGATGGGTGTCCAACACTAAAGTCCTATTGCAGATTGCCCATCTCCTGAACACACCCCCTGGCCTGGATGGGGCAGCTCTGCTGAAGCTGTATCAGGTAGAGCAGCTGGAGGCAGAAGTGGTTCATTAGAACACTCATTTTTTTGTCCTTACTCACTTCTGACAAAATCAGGTAAGACAATTTTCATTTAAGTCAGCACAACTTCAGCACTACCCTTTGCTGTGACTTCCTGCAACTCCTTGCTACCCAGATGTTTTTTCCATATTTGTTTTGTGCTTCATTACTCTGGCTCATGTGCCTGAAAAGATCATAGAAGATGGGTGTGTGTCATGCTTTAACTTCTCAGTCAAAAACAACATCTGCATTAATTCCTATATATGTTAGTCAGGTTATATGATTCTCCAAGATAAAGAGTCTGGTTTTAGACTTGTTAACTGACATTGGACATCATCACCTTAAAGAAAGGAAGATTAGCACATTAGAAACTCTTATGAAAGAGTTAAAGGTTCAAGCTGCCTCACAAGTAAGTTTCCACTGTTAGTTACAGCTTGAAAACCTTAAAGTCAATAGTAATTTAAATTTCTGATAGAAACAGTCAACAGATGGAAGATCAAAGTTTATTTTCTTTTACTACCAGCATACAAAAAAAACATATTGCACATCAAACAACCAAAACAAAAATAAAAATACTCTACTAAGGACTAACATATGTAGTTTATACAGAATAAACTTTCTGGAAATTGATCTTTTCAGTAGTTCAGGTTATGTCTTAATGGACATGACTAATTCAGCTTAGTGTTAACTAAAGCTATGTTTGATTTTTAAATACTGTACAGTTTAATAAATAAACCAAACAAAGCCTCAATGTAGAACAGTCACTGCCAATGTCACCCAGTGTCCCTGCAGATTATGAGAATTTAACAAATGTATTCCAGTGGTCTGCAGATTTTTCCTCTACATACAGCATTTAAAAAACATGTATTAAAACAGACCAGTTTCCAGACTAAACTAATGGAGAAATTACATTTCAGTGCAAAATATTTTAGACTGCATTTCTTTCTAGTATTCCTCAGGTGAAGAAGTGGTTGCATATTATTAAAAATGTAACAAAAGCAGCTAATGCTTTCATAAAGAGTATTATGTTAGGGATCCCCCTCACATCTTTGCCGTATTTTGAAAACAAAATAACATTTCCTATAGCCAGCAATTTTGTTTATTTAAATGTTACATATACTATCTCAAGGCACATCTGATGATATATTTATAACACAGTAGGTGTCAAAGTATGTTTAACATATGATTTCTTCAGGATCCCTCCCCTTTCTGTATTCCAAAATGGAGGAACTGAAAGTGCGGTGTCAAGACTGGCGATCCATATTCTATCTTTGGCAAGCTTATACAAGCACTATTTTAAATGTAATGTAAAAGAACTGTAAACTAGGAACTTCAGTTTATGAAACACCATTCAGCACTGCTTCTTCCTGATTATTTCCATCCTCTTGAACAGTGACTTTCTTTTCATCAGGGCTGTGCTGTAGTTTAGAAGGCTCATCCCCAGAAGTGGTGGCAGGACCATTCACTGCCTTTTCAGAAGGGCTGTTTTCGTCAATCGCGTCTTTTGCCTTGCAAAAACAAGAACAGGGTAATACAAAAATTCTGTAACAATACAGAGTGCAATCTCAATTTCCCTCTGGCTCACACAGCAGCTCTGCAAGAGGAAACACCTCTTGTGCCTGTATCCTGTCATTTAGAGCATCCTATTACTTACCTTGTCATTTACAGGACACTTCTGAGGAAATCGTACCAAGGTAACTCTGGGACTGTGCAGCCCCAGTGCACCCAGAATGCCTTATTTATTTCAAGCTGTCTAAGCCCATGAAGGAGTTAACTGAAAAACCGTGTTTCACACCCCAAAGTCTATATAGCAAGATTAGATTTTGTTAATGGATCTTATTTTGCTGAACTCAGACATGACTCCTAGCAATATGGTCCTTGTTACTTTAGAACAAGTTCTGCTTTATTCAGTTCTGATTATTTTTCAGAATATGTAATGCCACTGATCCCTTAAGGGGAAAAGATCTCAAATATACAATCTCTGTAAAATTAATTCCTTCTAAAATACTTTGTACGAAGTCACTGAAAATGCTACCTAGTATTCTCTGTCCCTAAAGATTAGTTCTCAAGACTCACCAGGGACAATTTTCACATTTTATTACATAATGCAACATTACTAAGTGTAACATTTTAAAATGTGTACAGACTTCATTTCAGCATTACCCCAGTCTCTAAAGTCTGCAATGACATCTACAAAGCACTGTCAGTTCTGTTTACTCTGGGTCATTTTTGCTTTTCATGATTTATCCTTGAACTCAAATATAGTTGTAGTCAAATGAGGGTGAGCTAACTGAAGCCTTCATTCCTTTCCTGTTCTGCTGCAAGGAAGGAAAAAAAAGGAAATACACATTAAAAAGTCTTACCGTTTCTTTCTTGGTTTTGGCTAGTGTCTCCTTTGGAGGGTTTCTCTGTCTACTTTGAGATTCAGCTCGTGATATATAATCAGCTACTGTTACTGTTCAAGGAAAAAAATCACAGTGATGCTCACATCAGCAGTCAATTCAGCATCAACCTTCGCGTCTTTTCTGCACAAGTTACGCTCTAACTGGGAGACATCTCACAAAAGGCCTTCACACTTACAGGTTATCAACCACACAGCAAGGATCAATTTGTTTCTGTTGTTAAATATAATTTGTACTAAAATGAGTGGTAATGTGATGATCTGAAGGTGGACTCGTAATATTTTGGTCCAATTGCAAATTTGATTGGAAAAGAAGGGCTTTCTAGGTTGGAAGAGATCAAGCTGCAGGCTCTTTGAACTGTGTTTGTCACTGGGGTTTTAGTTGCTTGAGTAGTGAAGAATTTCACACTAATGAAATGAAGGCAAGTCAAATTGTGCTCGGAACTGGGGGAGGTTCAGAATGGTATCACTTACGATGATGCAGAATTCAAATCTGTTATGCCATGAAGTGAGTGGCCAGAGAACTCTCCCTGCTCGCTGTCCTGGGAACACCACCAGCACTGTTCCCTGGCTCGGGGGTGTGCACACAGCCGGGTCTGTGCTGGTACGGCTGCACTTACTGGGTGCCGGCCAGGGCTTCTCTGACCTCTTTTCTTCTTACCACCTCAGCACATGCTCCTGGTTTTGTCTGATCCTGCCCTCTTGTAACCACATCAAGAGTCAATTCTATCTTTAGAACACAGAGTACTGCGAATTTCAACATACACTTGTGTATCTGATGAGCTAAAGCACATTAAGGTTGGCAAGCATTACCTATTGAACTGTACATGTTCAATACAGTATTTAGTGTATTGTGAGTTCAGGTGATCTGTTTTTCTGGATTTAGGAATGACTGTGCATGAAACCCAGATCAGACTGGAAAGTATAACATATGGATTTCTGTTACAGTAATTGGACTTCTTACAACTGGGTCCTTCCAGAATTGTCAAGAGTTTCTGCACAAGAACTGTTTTCCTTAAAATGAGGTTCTGTACCCAACTCCTCTAATGCCAAGAGGAAGCACGTTTCATGCACAGAGTGCATTCTTAATATTCATCTACATATAAGGACCCATAACATATAGCAGTGTAAATCAAATAATGCAACTAAATGAGTGAAGTACAGTGGTAGGCAGGCACTGGGGGGGCAGGAAGGGAAGAGTTCCTTCTGTCTTAATTTCACTCACTATATACTTACAAGGTATTTATGAAGAGATTAAATTATAAGAGCATTTTTAACAAAGACAGTCTAACTAACAATGCTCTTAGTGTGGCATCTTATTGTAAGTATTTATTATGCAAACTGAAAACAGTATTTTGAACAAAGACATCAACAGGAAAAAACTGAGAAATCTTGTTTGGGAAATTTTGTTTTTTTCTTAGAATACTTAGATTTAAAAGAATTCCCATGGCTTTGTAGAAATGCCTAACATCTCTTTATGTTGCTGGCTGAAATCAGTTTCTTAGAAGTAAAAGCTGAAATCTACTTTTACTTTTTCTGCCCCTTTAAAACTGGAATGTTGAGTAGTAATGGGTAGGTTTGAATTTTTCTAGGAGGGTGGGGTGTTTGGTTTTTCCCTTCCCCCAAGTTTTCGTTAGCACAATGAAACAACTTTTTTCTTCTTAATCAATATTGCATGAGACCCACAGATATAAGGAAGACAAATATAGGTGAAATTTTGAACCTGTCAATCTAGAAGACCTTCTGTTACTACCTTGCACCGTGTATGTACAAGCATTTTCTAAACAGGGCATTATATTGAAAATTAGCCAGTTCATCTTTAACATTTCAAGTGTTAGTACACACAAAAGAAATGCAACAAGCCACAACAACAAAAATTTGAAACATGCAATTTCACTTAAATTCCTCCTCCTTCCCACCCTCAATTTGCAGATGACTTAAACTATTCCCACCAGCCAAGGACTGATAGCAGCAGTGTGATGCTGGTGCGGGGCTGGCAGATCCCATGCGAGTTCCCTCACAGAGCTCTGCCAGGACCCACATCCTGCCCCTCCAACGCTGCTGCTCAGCCGCTGCTGAAAAGGTTGTGTCCCAGTCAGTGCAAGCGCACAGATGCAGGTGAGTGCAGACCATGAACCTTCATGTTTGTCATAATCCTGCACCACAGAACTCAACAGCACTGTGGCTATTGACTTCTGTGAGCGCTGGATCAGAAGCATAACTCGTATGTCCAAGCAAAAAGTTAGACATCGATTAGTTTCATTAGACAGATTTAGAAGTTCTCCTAGTAGAAGGAATGTCTTTCATCTTTGTCTAGTAGTCTTATTAGTTATTGAGTAACCTTTTGATATTATGCAGCTCTATGTAAAACAGCAGACACAACATTCTCTCATGCTTTTGACCTGAGATTACCCACATCTCCACTCGAATTACCTGGCTGTCTATCTTCTGCCTGACCCCTGAAGCGACGCCTGCGGCTACGATTGCGTCGCTGGGGTTTTTTGTCACTATCATCTGCAATTGCAAAGTTTATAATGAACTATTTCTGATCATAAAATAAATAAATTCTTCAGCAGTTTCAGCATGGGGCATTTAAAATTGCTTCTGTTAGAGACAGAGACTAAATAAGACAGAAAAGCTAGAAGAAAATTTTATACTGAAAGCATACACAGTAACACAAAAGCTAGATCTTACTTTTTGTTCTTGGTTCATTAAAACATTTAGGCATGTGCTTAATGACCTCAGATTTCATTTATTAAGTAACCATATGTCAAATTTTATCAACATAACCCAGTTTTTTTCTACATTAAGCAACAGATTATATTCTTGTCCCAGTAAGTATCAAGAGAATTTACTGAGGGAAAGTACTTAAGCAGAATCTGGGTAGAGACAAATTAACAGATACTTAAGTAGCTTTCCCACACCGAGACTGAGGTTACCAAGGACAAAACAGAACGCTGATCCGACAGTACTGTTTCTATCAAAGCAGCAGTACCAATGGGAAACAACAAATCAAGTCTTTGGTGTCTCCATCAGACAGTTTTTACAAAAAAGGCACATGAAAAGGCTAGTTGAGCTCAGTAAACAAGAGATTCCATGGCACAGCCACGGAGGGAGTCTTTCTTTAATCAGACAGCAACCTTGAACAGAACAAAAATTCATCACTAACAAAAACAAACAAGGGCTTCACTACACTTACAGGGACAACACGCTTTTTCTCTTAGCTTGCTCTGGGATGATCATCCAACCATTTACATACCTAAACCATTCTCATTAACTGAAGCTGTATCAGACTCTGTCATTCCATCCATAAGAACAGCATCTTCATCAGTCCTTCGCCGGCGTGACCTCCTGCGGCGGTTGCTGCTGTGGTGGGACTCGCTGGCGTCGGTATCCACGGTCTGGTCTGACTCTGTGTTATCCAGCAAGCTGTAAGGGTTGCTGTCCGGATCTTTGAGCACTAAATAAAGAGAAAGTTTCCTTCTGAAATACTGCAGTGACATGTAACTTCATTTCCAGGCTGACTTACATCTGTGTCTGAAGGTTTCAAACCACAGAGCACCTTTAGGAAAAGCTGTAACACACAAAACTGCAGGATTTGGTTTCATACTGGCTTCTCTCTGACTCTTAACCCAACAGTAACAATTCTGGGGCACCACAAGAGGCACTTGCATTATTTCACCACAAAGATTTTCAAGGTGACATTTAGAGAACTTTTATTCAAAACAGCTAAATATGTAAAATGCACCTCTCCCTTTGTGGCAGCCTGGTACTTCTGACACTATTACAGAGTTATGTTAACACAGTCAGATTCTAATATAACATAACTTCCAGTCTATGATTTCTTCTCTCATTCTGTACCTAAATATAAGCTTAACACAGAAGGCAGCATAGGCAACGTGTCAAAGATTTATCAACTTTGCTAATAACATTATTACATGTGAGCAGTAGAGGAAAGAAACAAAGATTGCCACAAACAGAAAATGAACAAAAATCTAACAACACAGTGTATAATAAAAAACTATCATAAAACTGCACTGAAATCCCACAGTATTAAGATTATAATGTAAAATGAAGTCTAGTAGTAGGAGGTTATACAGAAAATTGCCAGGAACAAACCCAAAAATTCAAAATCCACTTGGAGGACAGTACCAGAGCTAATGGATGACTTGCCACCTCGAGGTCCACCACGCCCACGGCCTCCAGACACACTACGCCCTCTTCCCCCAGGGCGTCGTCTGTTGTCACGTTGGTGCCTGCTCTCTCTGTCATCTTCTCCTGCCAGGGACCAGTCACTAAGTTCATCTTTTCTCTCAGATTCTGTTTCAGAGGGATTGGAGAGCTCAGAGTTTGTACCTTGTACAAAAAGGAAAAGAAAATTGGAAATTAATGAGTTATATTCTGATTTCATATCCTCACAGAAGTATTCCAAACAGCATGGCTGACTATACATGTATGTTATTTAATAAAATATATAATACATAAATATATATTAAAAATCATTAGTATATACTTATACAAGTATATAATTATATATTTTATATTTATAGATACCCATATATAAAAATATATGCACATGTAAAATATAGATAGAACAGTAGTTAGCTAAATTTCTAAGATTCTTAATCTAAGTTTGTTTTTAATGGAATGCGAAAAAAGGGCTGAAAAATTAGTAAACCTGTGATTTCTGTACACAGATAAATCAAGGATTAAGCAGTGTTTCCTCTCTTTGTCTACACACTGCAGTCATTTGGTGCAGTTTCTAGGCAACTTCTCTGAAATTCCCAAGGACAACTTTGCCACCTCATAGCCGATGGCTGTTGCTAAGCAACCCCTTCTGGCTGTTGTAACGCTGCACAATTTCCCTGTTTATATTAAATAGCATCTGTAATACCCGGCCATCTCTGAGCTAACCAAACCCATACAGCTTTTTATTACCTGAAAATTCAACACCTACTGTTTATTTTAAGCATCCAGAAACTACCCCTACTAACCATTTTTGAATAAAGAAACTTAGACCCATACGGCTCTAACATGTGAGTCTTACCATTTCCTGAGGAAAAAAATAATTTAAGTTTTCAAATGAAAGTCTGTGTATATAAACAAACTGAACAACTTTCATTACAGCCTAGTCAGTTCACTGGGAAACAATAACAAATGTATTTACAAACACCATCATCAGAATCAGGATGAACATGGCATGATCCAGGAAGCTACAGCCAGGGACAGACTGGAAAACCCAAAAGGTGTCCAATTTTGTATCAGAAATGAGCTACATGTAAATATGCAGAGTAATTTACTGCAATGAATAAATAATGTTGTCCCTGTTCACTGGAGCCCCCGTGTTTCTTTATGGAACATGTCTGCATTGAAATGCAGTGTCTCCATTTGGGAAGCTGCTGCTGCTGGATGAGCTGGGGATGTGCACACTTCTCTGAACTGAACAGCAGTGCCTCGTTAATTCAGAAATGCATCAGAATACCTCACTTCATCTTAGACAGATCCAGTTACTTCCTGACTGAATTAAAAAACCCACAGGATTTTGTTCTACCTCCAATTTACATCATTTTGGTTTACTTTTCAAAAATATGCTAAGATGGGCATGATCACAGACAAGAGTTTTTTCTCATCAATTCAAACACATAATGCTAATTCCAGATTATTCTGTCTCCTGAAAAGTGCCTCTAGTTCATTCCCTTTCCCAGGTTTGTATGATATTAACTACTAACACTGAAGCACAAGATCTTACCAGAGTTTAGTATGCTTATTTTTTCAATTTTTAACTTCAACAAGACTGTAAACCTAAAGAGGTGCGTTGAGCTATGTACAAAACACAATGGCAATCCTGAATTTTCAGCCTTACCTGAATTCACTCAACTATGCTGAACATAAAGAAACCCAGAGACAGTTTTGGACTCAAAAGTGTCCTGAAGATTTGTTCAGCAGATGCTCAAGAACACTCACCGTAACCAGATGTGTAATTGGGGCCTCTGCGGCCTCTCCCTCTCCCGCTGTAGGACCTGGACCCTTGCACTGAGGAGAGGGTGCTCTCATCAGTTGTGTAACCCTTTTCCTTCTCAGGAACTCGAGCAGAAGAAGGTCTGAAGCCCATACCAATCTGACGCAACTGTTCATCGATCTGGAGCCTTTCCAGTCTTAGTTGTTCCACCTCCTGCGTAAGAGGAAAAAAAAACATTGCTGGTAAATGTCCCTCACAAAGCACTGTCACTCATTCCGTCATCTTGAAAACTAACATCCCTGTAACCAAGTTAACATCACCTTGAAAGCACTTAGTGGTAATGGAATAAAAGTTGTGCTATTCCAAGAGTTTTGGAAGAGATCAAAAACCTTTCTCTTAAATTCCCATGCACAAAGACTGTTTCTAAGATTATCACTACCTTTCTTAATTACACTTCACATTTTCCGGTCAAATCAAAAAGAAAAAAAGAAAACAGGGCAAACTGACAAAGTAACACAATTCAAATTAATTTATTTCAGTTAACACCACAAGCCAACTAATCTAAACAGAATACTGTTCTTTTACCACACCATTAGTATTTTACTATTAAAAATTCCATCCTACCCCAACAGAGCATTAAGCTCAGAACAGCAAAACATGAACATAGACAAAAAATTGTGTATTACTTCCCAAATGCCCCGGGGTGGGTTCAAGGCACTAAACCTTAAATCCTGATACTGACCTACAGTCTATATTTATATATAAACCCAGGAATTTTTCTTGCTTAACAATTCTGTTACTTCAACCCAAGGTTCCTCTACAGATCCTTCCTACTTTTAGATACACTCACCTTTAGATAAGCGATGTGATATTCTAACAGAACTTGGACATTCCCAATGCTTTCTTTGGTACCAACGAATACAAATGGTACCATTCCCTATAGAAACAAAGCATCAACGTTTTTTATCAGGAAGAACAACATCATTAAAACAGTGTTTTCTGTTTAAGTTCTATAAAATTAACCTGGTTTAAGTTACAAAGCTGAGCTAAATAAGACAGTAACTGAGCCTTGGGCTGCAAAGACGAACTAGAAATAGCTCTGACTGGGGTGAGGGGAGGAGCTTCAGACTGGCCAGCTTTCCCAACAACCTACCCTGGCTGTCGAGGTAACCTGGCATTCACTGTTTATATTCCCCCACACTACACGTGCTGCACATGTTTACCACAGCAGCTATGTAGAAGCAACCATAGTTTAACAAGATGTGTCCAGTGCTTCACTAAACCAACTTTACAAGACTAAGCAGCTTTAGAAGACTATCCTATGTTCTCATCTATTTAAAATATGTGGACACTATTAACACTAGCAATCCCAAATTAGTTACGCAGCTAAAGTACATATAGGAGAAAGATTAAAAAAAGTCTTACTGCAGCAGCAAAAAACCTTCCTTGAATTGCTTCATATAAAATTTACTGCAAGATGCCAGCTTAAAAATAATGCTCTCTATATCTACAGGTTTTGAAATAAAAATCACTTTTGAAAATAAAAACTTAATCACAGCTAGAAAGAATGAAGTACTTACATCTTCACGGGGCAGCTTATTTTCATTGTCTCCTTCAATTCTCACCCTGACGACTCCAGACTTGTCTACAATCTCCTGAATCACTTTTCCATTTTTTCCAATAACTTTTCCTTCAGAGGGCAAAAATGGTTAATTTTGTACCTGTTTTCAGAATATTTTAACGTGTTTCTTGATATTTTAAGTTATGTGTAACAAACCCCAAAGAATACCCCACGCTGTGCCACAAGAAAGAGGTGAAAACTTCCAAAATTAAACTCTCTCTCTATATATATATTCACAGTGACAAGTAGTGATGAAGATCACCACTACATACAAGCTTAAAATAGAACCAGACCAAGCGTAAAATGGCACAAGAGCTTCACAAATGCTTATTAACATTTATAGATCAAAATTATTTGGACCCCCTGACTCCACATATGCCCTTATTCAATCCTTCCTGACAATGTAAAAGGCTTATACATTTGTTGGAAGCCTCTTAAGAAAAAGTAAAATAATATGTAATTATTTTCTGAAAATTAATTTTGGCTTTACAACAGACTTGTGTACTACCATGTTACCTTTAAGGCATTTATTCTGAGATCATGCATAGGATCTAAACCAATGTTTAGTTCTAAACCAATATGCTTAAATCTTAAAAAAAGGCAGTCTTTCCTGCCCATACAGAAACACTTCAGCTCTTCCCTAAAATAATGTGGAAACATTTCTTCATCCCAGCTACAGATATCTGGCCCTTAAAAACACATATGTTTAAATTACGAATAAATGAAGGTAGAACAACTCAAAAAAAGGGTAACAGCCAGAATTCTGTGACAGAATACTCCATAAGGAACATTCTTTACAGCAAATATCAAGATGACACAAAGTGCAAAATGCATTAAAAATTGTTTCCCTTCGTAAACAGTTCAAATACCTCAACAGGTTTGGATTTTTATCTTTTTGTCTTAAAAAATGTGTTACAGCTTATCATTCTGTATCCCTACAGTTTCATTTTGCACAGTAACCCTGCCACCACTACTAAAATAAACCACACACATCATAAACATTTTCCTATAGATAATGGTTAGCCAGTATTTGGGAGAAAGTCCTTGGTCCTAAAGCACCTCAGTGGATGGAATGGCAATTCAGTATCCGGCACAGAAAGAAATGCACAAGTACAGCACAGTGTCTTTGAGTCACTGATAAGCACTACACTTCTTTTAACCAGGGTGTCTTCATCAAGTGTAGCTAAATATCTGCTTACATGTGTTCCCACAGGTCATCTGGGCAGGACATCTGCCTTTGTCATAAATTGGTGTTGTCATTGTTTAAAAGCAGCATTTTCAGTTAAACACACTGCTGTGACTAGTGCCCTGATTCCTATATGAGGTATAGTCAACCTTAGGGAACCTCCTCAAAATCCCAAGTTGTAAAGGATTAGATTTAGCCAAGTTCCCTGGTTTAATTAGGTCTGCTGAATGAGAAAAAATATGTGTTCATGTGCAAACTAACAATTAATTTGCTGAATGTTAAAACTAGCTTTAACATGAGGTAGATAAGAGAATCATCAAGTTGCATCAGATACATAATTTGCAGAAGTTGTATTAAAAAGCCCCACCAAACAAACAAAAACCCACTACATCTCAACCTGCTCAAGTTCTGGAATCTTGAAAGTCTAAGTTTTAGGAGTTTGCACATGAATTATTTCAATTGTCTATAATATGCAACTTCCAAGTCCCAAACCACGGGAGGTTAAAGCCAGGGTTTTAATTTCTCCTTTGGATAATCCCAGCTGGTGTTGAACCAAGTGTAACACCTGCACCCTTAACCATGTCTTGATGCCCACGCTGCCCACAGGATGGTCACATGGAGCAGGATGCTGCCAGACTTGAGTGAAAAGCAAGCTAAAGGATGTAGAATGAGGGAAAAGGAAAAAAGTCTCCTGTGAAAGACATGTTTGTCTCTTGGAGGGGAGTGCAATTAACCCCACCTTTAGGTGGCTTTTAATACAGAAGCTACCAGAGTACTCATTTTTAAGCTTTAAGAAGCTACACCTTCATAAAGCTGAAACATGGAAAAACGGCCATTTCAGACTAAGGATGAGTACTGCTAATTTATAGGGGAGCTCACCACCATCCGACCACCACCTCTGACAAACCTCAGCTCAGGAGGGAGCAGTAACAGGAGAATCATCTTGCATCATTCTTGCAACTCAGCTGCAGTATTTCCATACTAAATTTTGGAATTTAGTTTCAGCACTTTTAAGTAGTGAATTTAGTAAAGCATATTTTTTTACTGGAATCTGAAGTTCAAATATTGCCATTTAGTATAAATCTGTAATCAAACCAAATTAAGTCTTAAAATCCTGACAAAGTACTATTTAACAACAATATATCCAATTTCATAATTCCACGATACATATAGTTTTAAAAGGTTAATCACTCTCCTTAAATGGAGAAATCAAATACTGTACTGGCACCTAAATCCTCTTTGAAAAGTCATGCTGATTAGGCTCCCTTTCCCCAAGTTTTCAAGTTTTAGCAGTATTACATACCAACGAGATTTCTGGGAACTTGAATAAAATCCTCCACAAATTCCAAGTAACTTCTGGCCTTTTTTACTGCCTCAGCAGTCTGGAAATGAATTTTAAAAAATAGAGTTTACTTGTGAACACAGCATGTTAAAAAAAAAACCTTGTAACAACAGCTGCAAGTCTTTCAAACAAATTTATTTTCAAAAAGAGAACTAGAGACAAGATTATTCTAGTTTTGAACTAAATGATAAAGAAGTAATTAAGTAAAATGCCCAGAGACAAAACTCAGCAGAAAAGCAAAGCATCACTAAAGAATGAAACATATTCTTTCATGTTGAAATAAAATTTTAAGAGGTTTTAAGATAATAAAATGGATGCCTCATCCCTGAGAACGTTCAAGGCCAGGTTGGATGGGGCTTCGAGCAAACACAGATATTACTCCTTCCAGAATGCTGGTTTCTGACCACAGTTCATCTACAGTGTTTTCCAAGATATGACTGTAACTCTGGTTACTGGGGAGAACTCCTGTAAATGTCTCACAGCTTTATTATTAAATGACAGAAATCAACTGAGTTAATTGAAGCTATACAGATGCTGAAGAAACAAGGCTTCAATTTAACAACAGCAGAAGCGTAGAATTAAAGAAGGAATATCAGCATCTAGTCAGCAACAACAGCTTCTGAGCACAATTTCCATTTTACACTAACACCTCAGCCATTTCATCTGTCATTTTTTAGGCAACAGATAAAACAAAGAGTACCCCCAGCTCCAGCATCTTTCAATCAAATCAGGGAAATCCTAGAAGAATAAAATCATGTATAAACCTCTACTTCTGGCAGAGGTCAAAATAATAGCAAAACAAACATGGGCAAACTGCATTTCAAGATAATAAAAGCAGCGATCAGGCACTGGAAAGAGATGAACAGGAAATCATTGTGGAGAGCAGAGGTTATGCTGCATCCTCAAGGCAATTGCTTACATGATACAAACTTAACACAAATTAGCAATTTTTCACCTTCCATGAACTCTACAAACAGGACACAATTAACCAGAGTTCCTGCCTCAGGTATGTTTATCAATTCTTTCCGAAATAAGGATGAAGTAACAGTGAATGCACTTACAGTAGCAGAGTCAGGATAAGAAAACATACAACTGCCAGAGCTGGAGCTCTCCAGTGCTCCCGTAAGCCTCTGTCTCCCCTTTGCTACCAGCACTCAGGATTTGTACACGAGTACAACCTCTGTGACTCATCCACACCCCAACATGAGAGAGCACATACAGCTGGTTCAGACAATGTATTCTCTGTTCCTTGCAGTGGACCATGGATTAAAGACTTCAAAGGATTCCAGTCACTAACAACTACTTTTCACAACTTTGAATTAAATTCTACACATCCATCTGTGCTTTGGTCTTTAATAAAAAAGATTCAATACAGAGTATTTTTCTAAACTCAGCATTATATCTACCTGTGTTAAGAACAGCACAAGAATTGACTGCAATTCCATTCTGACAGCAATGAACTCCTCAAAGAAACTTTTCCATTTCTGACACAGCTTTCCCTTCCTGGGAAGCACAAGATTCCATAAGCAGTCCAAGCTACTGTCCAAGCTCTGAAGCTGACACGTCTGTGGTCTGTACAGGTATCACAAGCAGCAGTTCAGAGAAGCAGGAAAGGGTCTTGGAACCAAAATGGTCTTGACCAGAAAGGGATAAAAGCACCCTATACAGTTTAATTTCCTTCTTTCAATATTCTTTAAAATTTATCTTCCTGTTTCTTCCCTCAAAGAGTCTGGCACTGAGCAATAGTGAAGTTTTATTTGTATGCAAAACATCACCTATGGAAAACCCTCAGACCCCATCTGCTGTGTCAATGACACTGGTTCACTACTCCCCTACATCTCAGCCTAAAATTGTCTGCCTGTGAACTCAGCCATTAGGGCCTGGCTGCTCACCCACTTCAGCTGAAAAAAGGCAAAAAGAATAGGCAAGTATACCCGGACACGGAAACCCTTATCATTAGAATATTTAAGCTGCCTGGCATTTTTAGAAGCAGTTATCACTCCTAGCAAAGACAAGCCTGGATGTGTCTGAAGGCATTTTTATTTAGGGGGCATCTGGTATTTATAATCACTGCCATGCACCTCTATAAGAGGCTGGTGACAGTCATAACCTTTCCACAAGTTCCAGCATCACATCATTCACATGAAAGAGATCAGAACTGAAATACACTAGATATTCTACTCCATTTAAACTTGTCCAATTCTTCTTCAGGAACTGAGAAGCAATTTACTGGTAGCAGATGAAAGAAGGATCTGTCACTACCCTGATCCCCTGGAAGCGTTTAGGTTTCCAAAAAAAGGAAGTAAAATTTCAGAGACACTGAAGAGCACAAGAGTTTAACCTCCTCTCCACAGGATCAACTTCACCTGACCCCTGGATCACAACCAGGTTCCACTCCTAATATAGATGGAGCAGGATTCAAGATCTCAGATTCCTGAAACAGCAGACAACCAGGGATTTCTCAAGTGTTAACATCAGAGACTCAGTGAGTGGCACCTGTAGAGTTAGTAACATGGGATAAACCCCATCAAAATATGTTCTGACAGGGCCCTGGTGACAGTGGCATCTTTTTCACTACCCTTCTGCTTCCTGAATGGATCATTGTTTTGGTCCAAAGACCAGCTACATTTCAAGGTTATTGTGAGATTTAGAGGAGTCACACAAATGGAATTAAGTTGGAGAAAACCACCGTTTTGCTGAAGCCAGCATTAAATTGCCAAAATAAATGGGTTAGAAGCAGCAGATACAGGCTTTAACATACCTGTTAGACACAGCAGACACGTATGCAGATAACACACAGCAAAACACACACGAACTAGAAAGGGGGGAGGGGAAGAACTAGCAAGGTTCTGAAGGAATAAAAAACCTACAAATCCACGACCGAGGAAAATAGCAGCAAATGATACCAAGATACACAGCGCAGTTTTAGACTTTGTGCATCAGCCCACAGTAACTAGGACAGAACACATCTTATGCAACAAAGGCTTCCATTTCAAACACACATAGTAGAAACTGTCAGAGTGTGGACGTGCACAAAGACACTCAAGACTGTTCAGGTGTTTTCAGTTCTTAATTCTGGGTACAGCTCTCGCCATTCTAAATGCACATATAGAGTGAAACACTCCCAACATTCATATAAAGTTTCCCCCTTACCTCTCCATAGATTCTGAAAGTACCAGTATCCTCCTCAAGTTCAATGGTAGTAACTCCTGGAACCTTCCTGGCTTGTTGGATGTTACTGCCATGTGTTCCTATAGCAAGTCCCATTAAATCTTCTCTGACTACAAACTCCTCATGAAACGCTGCAGCAAGCTGCTTTGTGCACTGAAAGGAAAACAAAGGAAGACTCATCCACATGCACTCACTGTAACTGAGTGCTGTGTGCTCAGTTTCAAGCAACACGAATCACCAGCTATGACTTACCTCCAAGTGTTTTGTAGCTTCTTCATTTCTCGACATAAGCATAAGTTTGGTGCGAATGCTGCGCAAATGCATGTCGCTCAGAATGTTCACTCGCTTCACTGTTGCTTCACTGGCAGACTACAAAACAGATGGAACATGCAGTTTCTCTTTTTTTAAGCAAATCCATGTTTAAATGATAAATCAGGAACCTATTGAAACTAAGTCATGAACATGATCTCAATTTCCAGACCTTACATGGACATTGTTCTTCAAAACAAAGCACAAGAAATTCAGCACCAACAATTATCTTTTCTCACTCACAGCAAGTTTCACATTAAAGATTTTGCTGCTGTATATACACAGTAACTCCTTCCCTTTGATGTTGCCCAAACAAATACCTTTGTACCATATACATGCTTGCCATTCACTGAATGATAAAGCTAAGGAAATTATCAAGGACAATGCAGTTCTGCAGTGAGGTTCAAGTGGATAATGGAATCATGAAGAGAACCTAATGCTGGGACAAATCTATGTAGTAAAGAGAAAACCATGACAGAAGAATCTAAGTGAACAATTCCTTAATGGCTACGACAAATTGGTGCAGTTCTCCACGGGGAAACCCATCTGTGGGTCAAACTGCACAGTGCAGTACAGCACAGGGGGAAAGTTACTGCTCCGGAGTGCAGTGAGCTGGAGTTACCTCTGAGCCACCTGCTAAGATCAGTGAACTGGCACTCACATGAGAATGACAAAAGTCATAAACACAATGAGACTGCAAACTGCTCCTAAATTTAGGTTGTACGCAGTGCAGGCCTACCCCCAAAGATTAAATTTAAATACATCTACTTATATTAAATCTCTCACAATTTATATAGCTTGACAAGTTAAACCATTCTCCATACACACACACAGCTGGCTACATACTTCCTGTAAATAATATACTGAGAATTCATGCAACATTTACATAGAAGTAATTACTTACCAGTATTATTAGTTGAGCAGTTTCAGCGTGATAAAAAATTCTACATGCTCCCACAGCTTTCTTGAAATCTTTATGTGCATTTTCATTAGCACACCTAAGGAGACAAAATGAAGTGTTATTTCAACAAGCTGCATCAAAACTTAACATGTAATAACATGATCAGACCAGAGAATGTTTCAGTAGTTTACAGCAAAGACTGTTCAGGAACAGGAAAGTTCCCATTCTCCCTAACATGGTTTCAGAGCTTTTTTCCCTGTGGATTCTATGCCATCATGGTTATCTGGCAAGTCTCAGTAACAGACCCACTGTGAAGTGCATCACCTGCCTGTACAGGCACAAAACGAGACTCAAAGTTCCCATCTCAGAACTTGCCTTTTGTCCCTACCCCAAAACCTCAGCAGGGATCCCAGTCAGCAGTTTCTAAACCAGCTACTGCAGCGATAGCCACCGCTAAGGTTCTCCACGGGCCTGTAAACTGGCCCCTAAAATACAAGCCAAATATTCTTCCCCCCCCAAGTAAATGCCTTATTGAAGTGTACAGAGCTACTCACGCATCTCTCAGGTCTTCTGGAACATCCACTGTGCACTTGAAAAAGGTGTTCTTTTTGACAGTCTTATTCTGATTCACAGGTCGGAGTCGCTCGTAAGTGACAATTTCATTGTAAGTGGCATCACAAGCAGCATATTCAATGACATAAAACTAAGGAAGAATTTTTTTTTACAAATGGCAACTTCAATAAGGAATAACAAAGACATAGTAACATTTACCAGCATCACCAAGGAAGTACAAAATATGAATGTACAGACAAGAACATAAGTCTAAGATGATATAATGCTATGTTTCTATACAAATGAGCCTAGACATATTTCAGCACCCCTCTGATACCTCAGTGAGGTCAGGGCACCATTATCAGCATAGTTTCAGTCTCCCACAACAGTGTATTGGATTGATTTTTCTCATGCCCATTGCTCTTTCAAATATCTTCATTAGTTCAGTTCAAGTTCCAAAATTCAAAATGTTCACTGGAGTTCTAATTCTAAGCAATACCTAACAGAGAATCATATCTACTCTGCAACACTAAAACAAACAAGCAAGTCAAATCCACTGATTCAATGGGCAGATTACCTGTGAATCATGTAAGATCAAAAGGCAAATAAAAAGTCAATCTTTTTGACACACACTATGCCAAATTTAGGAAGGCAAGAGAACTAAGAAGATTTAGCAGTTACCCATAATCTACTCCTACGCTCCCACCCAACACATGCAAGTACAAAGAAGCTTGTGTGCATACTATCCCTGAAGCCTAACTTTGTGTTAGGGATGCAGCCTTCTCCTCCCCTCCCTTACACCTGGATGCATCTTAGGAGTGCAGCAGGACATTCTCCCATTCCTTCCTCAAAACTGGCATCTGTTTTTGTCAACACACAATTTACTCAAGTATCCAGAAAAAGTAAGTCCATAGGACTGTGACACTTTTCCACATGCTATTTTCCAGTTTCAAGTTTTTTTAGCTTAAGTATCATCTTAATCACATAAGGCTGCTTTGAAACACACAAAACTCAAGTAATGATAATGAAAAATAAACACTAAACATACAATTAAATTTAAGAGATCTACCACTATACACTCTATAAACTTAAATCCTACAGTTAAAGATAGTTCTGGATCTCAAAACAATCACAAAGCAAACTACCATTAGACACATGGGTTGTTTCTAAATTTCAGGTTTACTTTGAGGAAGAAATCTGACTTTGAAACCATGGAGGTTTTTTTACATGTTTTTTCATGACAAAATACTTTCTATTTACTGTATTTAACATGACAGCATGAAATCAGTAAGTTTTAAAATAATCGTTTACCTCTCCTTTCATCATTCGAACTTTTGCCAGCCACCAGCCACAAGGTTCTTGGTCATTTGCCCTAGAATAAACCTGAAAATGAAAGTTGTAAGAAACACTGAAAGTGCATACAAACATAATTCACTTACCTGCTCTTATAACGAAGAAAGAACTTTCCAACTTTTCTAATTTTCATTAAAATGGGGCAGTATCCTACACAGAAGTAATTTTAATGTAAATTATGCAGGCACATGTTTCTTGAACTACAAGGACTGTGAACAGATTTTCTTTGCATATATTACTGACAGTTCAACAGAAATTTCTAAAGGAAGATAAAACCTTGGCTATACACTTCTTCAAGGGCAATTCCTCAGTAAATTCAAACATTGTCTTCACACTGGAAGTTCACACATAGAATAACTCCACAATTCAGATTTCTGTTTTGCCCTTTGCTTACTTGATATCAAGGACTACTGAAATGAACAGTCATCAAATGACTACATATCTCATATTAAACTAATGCTACCAAGCTAATGTGAGATCAGATAGACTAGATGACTTCTGAAAGTCCGTTTCCTCATTTACTCCTTACACACTTCTGACAGGCCAAAGTCATTTGCATGCAGACTAAACAAATTTTACAATAGCAAGAACTCTTTACATATAACCTCTGCCAAAGGCAACAAATAGCAAGTATCTCAAATAAACAAATAGAAAAAACAGCACCTCTACTACTTTTTTCTTATATTAATAGCTCAAAACTATGAAGGTATCTCAAAGAAACTCAATGCTTTATTTTTTAAGGATAAGCAGAGGAAAAAAACCAGAAGTTAAAGTAATAACTAAATACGAAAGATACTACAATGAGTTGGGAACAGAACATGCACCTTTTGATGTCTTGTTTAATACAACACTTCTAAGTAACACTATTTCTCTGTATGAACAGTATAATTGACACAGTTCCCTATCAGATTATACCAGCTATTTCAACTGGAATAAAACACTTGTTACTGGAGGAACTTTATTACATCATCATATCAAAACACTTCCAATACTTACACTCCAGGTCAAAAATTAAAGCTGCCTAGTTTTTGTTTCACAATTAAAACCTTCTTCGCTATTTTAAGTTTTAGATTTTGAAAAGTTTCCATTGGTAGTTTTGTGGAAAAAATGAAATGTCACAGCTTCACTGAAATCATAATAAATCCATTTCTAGAGGCATGCTCCATTTTAAACCTTCACCTTGGTAACACTTACAATTAGCAGACTGCCTTGAAGGGACAGCCAGTTACAGCCCAGGATGGGTCATGAGGATACACTCACCTCCACCTCATCTCCTTCACCAATTTCTTTCTTGATATCAGGGGGTGGTGGTAATCTGACTTCATTAAAGGGCACCTGGCGCTCTGGCTGCCAACTGAAAGTTGAAGAGGCATTACATATTATTTTTCTACTGTTTTCTTCATTTTAATTTTAGAACTCTGAGTTTACTTAAAACTCATTCTTTCCATATAATGAAGTCTGTTTCCTTACTGCTAGAAGGCAAACCTTAAAAGCAAAGGAACAAAATAATCATGTCAAGACAAAAGTAGTATCAGGGAAGATATTTAATGACAAAATTTTTACATTAGCTGAAAAATTTAACTTGACTGGGTTCACTAATGGCTTTCATAAAACCCTGATGAAAGATTATTAGATGATGTACTTAACATTTCTACAGTTCAAGTCATAGAGCCTTTATACAAATGTAAGCTCAGCTTCACCATCCACAATGGGGTTCATCCATTTCTCCACCTCGTATTTTAGCATTTCAACTGCTTACCATCAAAGTTTTAAGTATTCCAGGAAAGTCTAACTCTGATCTTTAAAAAAATTTGCACTTCTACCTGCAAACTTGATGACACCTCCCAGTAAGTGTCTGGCAAACAGATTCAGATCAAAACATACCTTTATATCTTCTTATCAATACCAATTATTTCTAGGCATAGAAAACTAAAGTTTTATCTTCTTGTACAGAAAGGCTATTTATTTTACTATAGTTGGCTCTACAAAGCATTTTCGTTATAGAAGTGTGTTTTTTCAGTGCATTTTCTGAACACAACTGGAGCAACTCCCATGCTCTGTTCTGAAATTCCTTTTCCTTCTACTCTGTGAATGCCACAGAATACCCTCAGCTGTCCCTCACTCTTCTAGGCAGAAACCCCAGTGAAGACTCTACACAGGCTGAAATAAACCAGTGGAAAAAAGAACCCCTCAAATAAGTTATTAACTTAGAATATGGGAGACTTAGATGGTATCTGTCAAAGCATTGCAATGTCCATTATTTCTGCCCACCTTAAAGTTTGTATCAGATACTGAAAGAATAGAGAATCTACTTGTAACAGGAAGGATCATTGCAAGGCACTTACTTTGCTTACTTCTAATACATGCAGACAGAGCAGCTTAATTTAGTGGAACAAGTCTGAAGATAAGAAGCAAAGGGCACTTCAACTTCCTAGATGAAAAGATGGATACATTTACATGTTTGGTCTGAAAAGACAACTTGCCCTCCAGTACCTCACTTCACAAAGATGTGACCTATCATATCATTTTGCTCTAGACATTATTATGAACTTTGTTTCTCTTTTAGCTGTACTTCAAAAAACAATAAAACCCCAAGAAGATTATTACTGATGTGCTGGAACACATTCAGGGAAGGGCAATGAAACAGGTGAAGGCTCTGAAGCACAAATCTGAGGAAGAGCAGATGAGGGAGCTGGGGGTGTTTAAACTGGAGAGGGGAAGGCTCAAAGGGACCTTACCCCTCTCTACAACCACCTGAATGGGGGTTGTAGCCAGGTGGGGGTTGGTCTCTTCTCCCAGACAACAAGTAGTAGGATGAGAGGAAATGTCTCAAATTGTGCCAGGGGAGGTTAAGATTGGATATTAAGAAAAATTTCTTCACTAAAAAGGGAGGTCAGGCATTGGAATGGGCTGCCTAGGGAGGTGGTGGAATCATCAGCCCCAGAAGAGTTCAAGGGGTACATGGACATGGCACTTGGGCATATGGTTTACTGTGTACACCGTGGTGCTGGATCAATGGCTGGACTTGACTTTAGAGCTCCTTTCCAATCTTGAGGATTCTATGACATGGATAGGTTGTTGAGGATGGAAGGTATTTTGGTCATAAAATGTTATTTAAATCCCACTCTATGAGATGAAGGGGGCTGGCAAAAAACCAACCCCTTGCAATGAAATTGCCTTTGTTGCAAATAGAATGGTTGCTAATCTCATGGTTTAGGTTTTTCCTTCCCCTCCCTGTCAGTGGAAGAAGTCCACAGTGGAAAAGTACACAGAAGGCTCAGTCCTCAGAATATGAGTCGATGTTTTGATGGCAAAACTTTTTGAGTCCAAAATTGGAGCACCTCTGTGGTGAAATGCAAAACAAGGTGACTTGTGACTGGCTACAAATTACCTACTAGGACCACACGACAGAAGGGATACCTAAGGGATACTTTACAACACAGATGCTTTCCTTTCAATATGGTCGCTTCCAATTCCAATGAGCCTCCACGAAACTGCACCTTTTAATCCAATTTTCTGTCATATACAGTACTAAGTTTCCAGTTTCCAAAACTTCTACATTTGTTGCCTCCTGACTCTCAAAAAACATCTCTTAAAAGAAGCAAGGCAACCAGCCCAGAGATTAAGTATTGCTGTGGCCACTAAATCATCATTAGCAGTCCGTGTTAGTACATTTAAATTTGAGAACCTTACAATAGCTGTATATAAAGACTGGCTAACAACAGCAGAAAATGCAAAGTGACAGTTTAGACTGCCTATTGCAGAACAGATGTGTCTCCTTAGTGATAATCACTACCACAAAAGTGACAGGACACTCTTGCCAACTTCAGTTCTACTAAAGCCCTTATGAACTTCACTCAGTAAAAAGCGTAAGAATTGATCAGATTTATGTCACAGAGTAATTTGACTAGAACTGTGTACGCACTTCCTGATCAGACCTATTTTTAGGCAACAAAACACTCTACGTATCTTGTAGCCCATCCTTTTCAGAACATGGCTGCTGCTGCTTCTATAAAGTACATGGATGACATGATAATAGATACTAGAAATGTGTTTGCTAACAATTAGACCCCTGCTGTGAACCACTGGCACTTTCTTTAGCTTACTCGGTTTCTGACATGAAAGTAAATACTTGGACGGCAAAGAAAAGTAATAGCTTTTCTTTAAGAAGTAATATGGACGTTGAATATGAAACTAAAGATTTGCCACATCTCCTCAGATCACGGATAGGATGAAGGACCCAATTTTTTTCATTTGTTGGGTTTTGGGGTGAGGGTATGAAAACCTAGAAGACATTAACAGCTTTCACAACCACCTCAACATTAGTACAAATTACAGTTGCCAATTTATCTTCTAACTCTTTTCGTAAAAGAAGGACTAGAAAACATAGGTCAGAAAGAAACAAAGACTGGACTTCACATAGTAAACCCTAGGGTTAGTTATTTTCCCCTCTAGGATTTCTTTTAACATGCATGCATATATGTTCACACACACACATATACATATAGACACCCTGGGATTATTTAAGCAGGATTATGCACACTGTTCATAAAAACCCACTTGCACACTCCCTAGTATTACCTTTATTGCCCAGCAAACCTTCTTAAAGAAAGGCTCAAAGACTAATCTACAGGTTAGAGCTGGCAGAGTTTAGTAACAATTTTCACATCAAAAGCTGACACATTTTATAGGATCTCCACCTAGTAACTGAAAGGGAAACAGGAAAGAGGAAGTAGCTCACAGAACATTTTGAATTAGCACTGGAATCTCCCAGTTAATCCACGGTGTTATCAGTCTGCACTGAACAACAGCTACTCAGTCGTACTTTACCATTCCATTGATTATCCTTGGCTTGCCACTACAACTCCCTAGCACCACTGCTGTGTTTATGTATTAAACGAAGAAGGCCTCTTGGATAACACTCTCAAGATTTTCTTACAGATTTGCACTCTTTTCCACTCAAAACCAGTAAGTCTTTTGACTGGATATATACATGTATTTATTTTCCTAATAGTTAAAAAAATCACCATGAGGATATTTCTGTTTTTCTCTGGTTTAGAACACTCATCAGCTCAGATTAGACATATACAGAATTGCTTATTTAAGTACTTTGGTATTTTCCATCTTTTTCTGCTTTCGTGTAAGAGTATTAAGCCTATGCCACTGATTCTTATTGTAATTAAATCTGGCTGTCACATCTGTGGACATCACTAAAGATACCAGAGAATGGACAGGACTGTGTAACTGATGAGCTGAATTCTGATACAGAGATTCAAGAAGGCAATTCTTGGAAGCCTGACAGAATATTGAGCCTATACTTCTAGAACTATACCTTTCTAATGAAATCTGCTTCCTCTTAACAGCAAAACAATCAAAAAAAACAACAGTAAAAGCACAAAACCAAAATAACAACCTGATTTTCAAATTATTTTTAGAATAAAATACTTACTTGTTTTCAAATGCAACTGTGAGAGAGTCCTCATGAACATCTTTGATAAATCCCTGTAACAAAAACATTTTTGTTATAAGAATGCATGTGAAATAACATAAGGCAGCAACTTCAATACAGTCTGAAACTAAGCCAAGACCACAACTAACACTAAGGTTCTAATTTAGGAAAAGTCCAAGACACACTCCCACTGTTCCCACAAGGTTGCTGATACACTTAGCTGGCTGTTCCAAGACATACAGAGCACAGGGATTTCTTCAAATGACTGCTCAAATCTGACCAGCACATGTACAGCTGAACTCACTATCGAGAGCTTCATATTTTATCCACAGGCATGCACAAAATGGACAGACCTGGGCAAGGGCAGTCAGTCAAATAGGTCTGCATAGCACTGTTTGCTTCATAGGTCTTCCTCTCAACACAAAACTGAATCCCAAAAACCTGTCCCTCAGAATGGTGTGGCAGCAAGTTTGGATCAATTCTGGCAGTAGAGGCTGCCACAGAGCTAGTTATAGGATCATCTTTCAGATACTAAATTGGGGTCTGTATGAGGCCAAATGCCCATAGGATCTCTCAGGAAAACAAAGAGAATACAGTATTTCAGTTTTTTGTGCTTGTATTTAGGGAGCACTGGTTATATCAAAAACATAAAGATCAGCCTGACAGAGTTATACCCAAGTATCCATGAAGAAATTAAGTTCCTACATTTCTTGATTGATGAAGGCAGGTATGCTGAAAAAATAATTAACACCCCCTCCCCCAAATCAAATAAACTACAAGATAACACTATTCCTGCTATTGCTACAGCCCAAGCAGAGAAGGACCCTGCAGTTTTAAAGGAGCAAGAGAGTTGCACAGATATGTTATGAGAAGTTCCAGGAAATCTGCTGAATGGATTACATCCACTTAAGAAACTGCCAGCTGAGGAGGACGAAGAACGTATCAGCTGTGCAAGGAGCAACCAGCCCACAGAGGTATTATGTGTCAGCTCAGGGAAAGATAAATTTTGACACAGGAGATCCCGCCATGTAACGATGGACAGTAAAGGAGCCCACACTGACAGCTGGCGCAAAGGGGCTATAAAAACAAATCTCCTTTTACTTGAGCTCTGCTTGGGCAATACTGTGAAGGCATTTGCTCAAAACCTGCTTTTCTGCTCCCTGAGCTTCCCTCAAACCCGTATGTCAGCAACACAAAAGACAGGTTCTAGCAGAAAGCACACTGGTAACCCTGAACGAAGCAGGTCACTAGAAATCATCTTCCTGAACCACTCAGTGTGCTCCTAATAAAATAAACCCTCTCAAAGGCCATCCTGCCACTGCAAGGGAAGGAAGGCAAATTCTCCTTCTTTGAAAGGTAACTGAAACAGTTGACAATAAAATACACCCTTGATCAGGGACTTTCCGTTTCAAGCAGTCTCTGGACAGGTAAAATGGAGGGGAATATGAAGCTCTGCCTGTTTAAAGATGCAAAAAGCATACAAAATTTTACTGCCTAAAGTATGTGTAAGCCAGCAACACAGGCAAAGCAGAACTTCTACCAAATTTATGCTACCAAATGTCCCCTTTAAACAAGTTCCCATGTGGGGAAAAAGTAACATGGCATAAAGTGCAGGAAATAGTCAATGTACTACAATTCATCCAAATTCTATCTAAGGGCAAAACACCCAGGTCACAGCACTGCAAAACAAATTCAGGCAGTCCAGCAGACTGCTACATGACAACTCATCAAGGGAAAGCAGTATTTACAGACAGACATTAACAGACATTTATCTGCATTCCAAGAGTCTCTGCTTCAATGTTAGTCTTTGCCTCTTTATGCTGCTTTAATTCATAGCTGAACTTGATCTCTTATTTATGTTACTTTGTGTTCTCACAGTAATCAATACATATTTAGTTCCTAAGGTCAGCCTATAGTAGCCAAAAATTTATTCTGCAAATCTGAATTCAGTGCCTTCCTTTATTAAAAAAACCTTCAGAACCAAGAGACTCAACATCAGGTACTGTAAAGCATCTGAAAAACATTCAGAACTTAATCCTCAGTGGAGTGTAGAAAGTCCTGAATCCACTACCTACAGATTTCACTAATATGAAAAAAGAAGTGCAAAAAAAGGAATCCAACTGCATTGAGTTTCCAGGACTTCAGACAATTAGCCCACTGCCAGGTAAAGTGTGGCTTTCTGTGTAAGGCACCAACAGGTTCAGTATTCACAAGCAACTTTCAAGCTAAGCCCCACTGAAGAATGCCAAAGCTGAAGTGGAACAGTATTGCAGAGATATGGCTCTCAGCAGACCAACAGCTGACAACGCACAAACATCAGCTGCATAAACAGAAACACTGGACAGTTTTTAATAAAAACTAAAGTACAAATTCCAACAAAAAGTCTGTACATTTTACAACACCATGTGGGTTTCAGGAACTGCTTCACAAAGTCTTTCCGTTCAAAGTGCCCGCGCTGCTCTCCCCTCCTATAGGAGAATATAATGCAGACTCAGGGCTGGCAGACACATGGGCAGGAACTGCCTTGGAATTACCTGAGAGCATTTTCTGCTGCCATTCCCAAACTCTTTCACTCCCTAGTATCTATACATAAGAAAAACTCAAAATCAAGTATAACATTTATGAAGTATGCACTTTGCATAAAAAATGCACATGTGTAAAGTATTAAATAAAAGTACATAATTATTAAATAATTATATTGTTGTGAGGCCTGGAAAAAGTCTGATCAGATGCACACAAGAGTAATAGTGACAGAGTAACATAAAAGTCAAAAATCCCAAGTACAATTCTTCCTACAATTATCAATTTCTCTACAGCTGTGGGGATGAGATCACATTTACAGCGACTGAAGCACAGCAGTGTCTGAGGTATTACAGACTGTATGGTTCATTTGTAATACAACTAGAAATAACGAGAATTCAATACAGGTTTTAAACACACTTTTCTAGGAAATTATTCTGTTATTGCCACAAAGAATGCCAAGAGTATCATCAGAACATTTGTTGACAGTAAAAATTCCTGCATATTACTTTCCTACCTACAATCTTGACTATACACATTATCAGCTGTCACTTACAACTTCAAGATAAAAACAGAAATAGATTTCACGTGTGTCAGAATGAGATTCAGTGTAGTTTTTAAAGCTTTGTTCCAAGAGCCTAGGATTATTAATTTTAAAAGAAGGTTTTACAAAACACCCATGACAGTAAGTTATTTCACAATACAAAACAGACTTTTTTCACACCAAAAGTTATAGTAAATCCTATAAACTCACAAAGATTTCTTCAGAAGGGGTGTGATGAACATAAAACAGAAAAGTAAATATCCTGCTTTTCAACTAGGGAGTTTTGAAGGAGTTCTTTATCAGTGAGGTAACCTATATAAATAGATTTGCACTAGTCATGTCTGATACCGTATCAAAAACGTTCTCTACTAAATTAAGTAATGATGCATCACCTTAACTTTTGCTCAAATGAACAAGGTATTCCACTACTGAAATTTAATTCAGCACTGTTGCCTAAGACAGATAATGCCACCATCTAAGTTTGAAGAGTCCTGTGTTCCTAATTTATCATTCCATCTGTCTTCATTCCAAACAGAGGTGATGAAGCAGAGCTAATATGAGCCCACCAAACACATTATCAGTAAACACACTAGCATCAGGACACAGTGAGGAATTGTACTATCAGCAAGTAAGCTTACACATAACCTTTGTGTGTGTTTTCCACCACCTACAAAGCTGTGGAGGGCACGAAAGGAAGAAAAACTCTCATGGCTTCATCTTGCCAGACCTCTGATTTGGCCTGTGCAGATATTAGTGTCAGTCATTCTGTGTGCTGTGAGCAGGATCTCTGGCAGTCCATGTATGCCTTGCTTGCTGCAGCCCAGCTCAGGAGGCAGGGGACTGTACTGTACTACAGCTATTAATGTCCTGCTGGCTCCACAGGCAACTTCGGCTCAGACCTGTCTCTGCCACTCACTTGGCAGGAGCCGAGCTCCCAACACCAGCACGTGGAAAGGAGGGGAGCAGAGACCCAGCAAATCCAGCACAGGGCCAGACTGAGCACAGGATGAACAACAGGGCAGGGAACCGTGAATGAATCGTTTGCCACCAAAATCACTACAGCTGAGGATTCTTCATTTCATAACAGACACATACTCTTTCCCTTTTACCTGGGTTTTACTCATGGATTTAGGATTAGGATCTGCTGATAACATAAACGGATCAAGACTTACTGAAGTGCCCTTACGGTGAACTGTATGTCTCTGTGTGTGTATATATATATATATACACACACACACACAGACTACCTTTTTTTTAAATCCAGTTCCAGGCAAAGTCACAATATGTGTAGAACAGGCAGATGCAATCCAAGTTTCCTCTGTATCCTCTGCTTTCTTAAGTTTATCTGACCCCCAAGTAGGGCAGTCCAGTCTAAAAATGAGGTGCTGTTAGTTTAGCTGCAAACCTTCTTTCCAGGGACAGCCACTGTGCTGGCTTTTGAGTCATACATACCTGCACACTATAACTGTATTAATATCACCTTACCCACTGCTGAGCCAATTTCCAACAGCAGCACTTGGGCATCTGGTACCACAGACTGTTTCTGAACCAGTAACATAAAGGTCAAGCAGCATATATCCAGTTACCAAGCCTTTCCCTCCTTTTCAGATGCAAGAACCCTTCCCATTTCTAACTAACACTGATTACACAAATGTTCCAAGTAACAAACACATTAAACAATTCTTACTAAGAGATGTGTCTCATGCTGAGCCCTCATGGGAAAAAAACCAGAAAATAAATCAAAGCAAATGCAAGAGACTTGTAAATAATAAAATCACTTGACAGGAAAGACTGAACTTGGTGAAGTACTATTTTCATTAGGAGTGATTAGCTGCACCTGCTTATACAAGGAATTGATAAAAGCAAGCAGCTGCAGCTTGCTGCAAAACACAAATATTACAAACAGGCATCAGGTAAGAAAAATACTATCACATCCATTTTAGCAACCACAGTTTAATTTATGACATTACTGTTTATTTCCATTCACAATCACAATTATCACAATATGTAAATTCAAGGGTCCTTCTGACAGTTATGCAAGAACCTCAGCACTGAATCCTCTGGTTTAGGCTTATTCATGGAAGCCGAAGTGACTCATTGCTTATACTGCTTTCTTCATATGCATATTCTCAAAGGGCAAAACTTCTGGAAGACACCCTCCACTGAGCATGAACCTCAGTAATCAATAACCACTGCCTCTGGCATCTCCCTTCTATCGGCCTAAAAGGCTCAAGCAAATGGCTAGTCAACAGCAGCAGTGACTACAGTTACTACTTGCAGGACTCTACACAACTTTCAAGAGATCACCAGCAACTTTAAGATGTCTGAAATTTCCCACCCATACAGATATAGGCCTAGATGCAATAAAAAGATGCTGACATTATAAAAGACAGTTGAGACCTTTAAAGAAGAAAACAAAGGTCATTCCAGTTACTATGTTTCCTGGTGTAGTAACTGTGATAACTATGAAAGCTACACTCCTAATGACAACTTCCAGGTTTAATAGCCATCATCCTAAAAGCCACTAAGAACAACTGCAGTTGTTTTCAAAGCCACTAATTAAAAACTGCAAGAAAAATTAAAAAATAATTATATTTTTATTGAAGCATAAACTCTCCCACAGAATTGCTCATCATGCTTTGATTCTACAAGTGGAGAAATGGTTTGCACTTCTCATTCATCACTTTTTTCCCTAGTAATATTTTGGCTAGTTTCTACCTTGAGGCCAAAGCCAACTCCTGCTACCAGCAGTCTGCTTAGTCCTGTTACCAGAAAAACCACACCTCTTGAAAGAGGAACAGAGCAACAAGGAAGCACTTCAGAACCTGTAAATGAAAGGTTGACTTCCATTCCAATTCATGTTTTTATTTATTTTATGCCCTTATATAATCTAAGAAAGTACTACCATAGAATTGAAAGAACACACGGGCATGCAGCACCACAGAGTCAGTGTTCTAGCACATACAAGTACCTACAACTACAATGAAGACTGCAATGGATATTTCAAGAGTTATTCAGATGCCAGGGAATGACTCAGGTGGAGGAAACAATCTGGTGTTCAATTTATGTACCTTGGATCTTACTGTAAGGCCCAACCTAGTTCACAGAAGCTCACATCTGACCTCATGAATAAGGTGCATCACCAGGGCTCTAATTTGCATCTAAGTGAGCACACACAGGCTGATGGAGATACTGCCTAAAACAGAAGCTTTTGCCTTGTTCTTCCAAGAGCCCTTTAGAGCTGGCAGGTCCCAAGGCAATGGGCACAAACTGGGTAACAAATTTCTGTACGAATGTTAGGAAAATCTTTTTTACTGCAGGAATGACTGAGCAGAAGCACAGTTTGCTTGGGAAGCTGTAGAGTCGCCATCCTCTGAGATAGTCAAAAGCCATCTGGACATGGGTAACGGGCTCTGAGTGGCCCTACTTGAGCAGGGGGTGTGGACCAGATGAATTCCCACAGCCTCTGCCAGCCCCAACCCTCTGTGAACTACTTCATGATTGTAATGACACAGAGAACCATCATCCTGACAACACTGCAGGCCAAGAGAAGCCTGGGAGTATTCAACTTTCACTCTCTTTGACCCACTCAGAGGCCAAGGAAATTCAGATATTTTTGGCCATTTTACCTATAAAAAAGAAAAGACTACTCTAAGGTCCCAGAGACAAAAAATAACCTGGCATTTAGCCCTCACCTAAAAACCTTCAACTGTCCTGCTCTCAGGAAGCTCTCATTGCACCTCTAACATGTGCAAACCCTTAACCAGTAGGCATCAGCAGCCCTGTCTGTTCTCCCCTCTGTTTCACAGCACAGACCTCCCCATTTTTCCCAAGCCTGTGACCACTTTGATTTCCATCTATTCTCCAAAGACAACGGCTCCTCAATATTATTATATATACAAAGTCTTCTGAGCTGCAGAAACTGGCTCTGCTGTGTAGCGGTTGAGAACCTGGGATAAAACATAAGGTAAATGCCATCCTGTTCTATAGATTATATCATTTATGTAAAGCAAATGAAAAAAACCCATAGATTATTTTGGTAATTTAGAAACACAAGTTTAAAATTGGATCATTATGCTTTTTCTTGTACAAAAATTATCAAAATTATCTTGGGATCTACCATAACCACAGCTACTGTCCAGTGATTCATGCATCATGACAAACATTTTTAGTTTTCACGTATTTTAATACAGAATCTAATTTTCTGTACTAATTTATAGCAACCATAGTGTATACACATATAACGTATGTTCATAATGCATATATAATAATGTATGTTCTTCATACACATATGAAGAATTCCCTGTTAAAATTGAAGAGCAAAACATCAGAGGAACAAAATAAACTACAGAGTACCATTTACCATGGTCAAACCTCCAGTTAGTATTGAAAACCCACGATTAACCTACAACAGATTTAATCATTGCATTTGTTCTACTACAGCCAAGTTGTAGATCACAGTAAGAACTCATAAAAAAATCTCTCATGTTACTATAATTATTTTGGTTTTTCTCTCTGTGGGCATAGTGGGATCTTTCTCATCTCATGTACCTGGAGGTACATTGTGCTAATGAATCTGAATTTAGACTACTTTAAGGGCAAACCTCAAATTTCAACCCATCTTACAAATTCTGCTTTCCCCTTCAGAAAACTTTTGCCACGTTCCATACAATGTCATGTGGCTCAGACAAGAAGAGCCTCTTCTCATTATCTTGCACGCAGTATGATCAATGATATTGGTGCCCAGAACAGGACATTTCCTAAGTGAGACTGACACACCTCCCTCCCTTGCTTCAGAAACTTTAAACAGCAAGTGACTAGGAGTGTTACCTAGTTCCAAAAGAAAAGCAGAACCTCTGCCTACCTCAACTGTAAGACTCACAAAATGGAGTCACTGATACATTTCACTGCATGGAGTTCACAAGAATAATCTTTCAAATTTGTGTTTGTTTGGCCTATGTGGTTTGGGATTTTTTTGTGGGGGTTTTTTCCCCTCCACATTAACAGAGGATTACTCTGAGTTGGGGCTTTGATCATTGTGCATCCAATCACTCTAACCTGCCTTCATCCACCATGAAGATGCCACCACTGGACTTAATCCTCATTTCATTGATCTCAAAGCCATTATGCCACTTTTAATTAAAACTTCTGCTTTTGTTAGCCAGTGTTCACAGGGCCAAAACACATGATGGTGCTAATCCAAGTCTGACAAGTCTCACTGACTTAGGAAAAGACATCATTGTTGCACATTTTAAATTAGGCTTATTGTAATAAATTTTATGCACACAGATCCCTTCAGTTCAAGAATTCAGCACACCTGCTCATATTGCCATGAGTCTCACATTCCTCTTAAGCACAAGAAACAACTAATCTATGCTTTGTAAAGTTGTTCAAGATCACAAGGTAGAAAATGGAAAGCTAAGAAGAGTGTTTCCAAATTCTGGTTTTCCTAATGGGCAGAAAGGGTGGAAAAAAAAATCAATTCTATTTAGGAGCATCCTGTTCTAGATGCAAATGATTCTTATGTGGGTTTCTATATGGTACTTCAAGTTCAACAGAAAATGTATCTGACTTACAAAATCTATTATGTACTGGTTTTAGTTAAAAATTTCAGAGGGTTCCCTTCCAAGGGGATGCAGGTTACTGCATTCTTTCCTCGTAAGAGCGCCTCCCATTTGTCATGGCCAGTTGAAAGAACTAACTTCTGAAGTCAGCTGGTTACAATCCCTCAAAACCAACTGCCTGTACATGCTGTACAATTACCACATGAGTTCCAAGCCAAATTCACAGCTGCACACAGGAAATTCAGAGGGGGAAAAAAAAATAAATAAAAAAAGGACAACCCCACGCCCCCCAGGGCAATATTGGCTGTGCAATGCCACACCGTGCATGTGGTTAGGCACAATAGCTAAAGAAAGTCCCGAGATTAAGCCCTCCCAGAGCACAGCCACGCTGTGTGCTCACAATACGGGCTGGAATCAGCCCTTCTGGAGTGGAAGACAGGAGGCTATTGCCATAAAAAGAGCTGGGATTCTTAAACATCTGAAGCCAGGCTTAAGGGAAAATGACTGACAGGAAACAGCTGAGGGCATTCTGCATTGATCCTGTACCATCCTGACATTCCAGGGAGGGTGATTGTGAGGGGAGATATCTGACGGCACAAATAAAACTCGAAATCTTAAAAAAAAAATATTTTAAACATTTTAAAAATCATTACTACCGCCGCGCTTCACCCCATCCCACCGCAAAGCTCGGAAAAAACCCTCGAAAACCCACGGCCCTCGCCCCCCACGCCCACCCACCCTTCCCAAAATGAAGGCTGGGGGATCCCCCCCGCCGCCTCCCCCCGGCCCCGCCGCGGCTCTGCCTTCCCCGGCCGACCCTGCCCTGAGCGCAGCCCCCAACAGCCCCATCCCGGCCTCATCTCTGCCCCATCCCCGCTCCATCCTGGCCCCATCCCGGCCCCAGCCCCGCTCCATCCCGGCCCCAGCCCCGCCGCCGCCCGCACCTTGTAGAAGGCCCCGTTGGAGCCGCGCACTTCCACCGTCAGCTCCTCCATGTTGGGGCCGCAAAGGACGCCGGGACGAGCTTCTAGAAACTGTCACCGCGGGGGGAGCGAGCGCCGCCCGCCCCCGCCGGGCCCAGCCCAGCCCCGGCCCGGCCCCGGCCCCGCCCGCGGTGCCGGCGG
>JAWWEW010000012.1:7187965-7214398 GCA_035583185.1 Anabacerthia variegaticeps | reverse complement strand
GTCCCGTCCCCGCCCGCCGCGGCTGAGGGGGCGCGGCCGCCTGAGGGGAGCGGCGGCGGCGGCGCGGACAATGGGGCGGCGGTGGGGCCTGTGGGGAGCGGCGGCCCCGAGGGCCGGGCCACAGGGCACACCAGGGCACACCTGGGCACACCTGCGGCTCCCGGGCCGGGCGGGGCAAGGAGGGGCCCACAACCCCGCGCCGGGATCGGCTTTGTCCCTCTGGGAGCGCCGGGGGTGCCGCCCCGCTCTGCCCTGCCCTGCCCTGCCCTGCCCTGCCCGCACACGGCGAGGTGTGGGATGTCCTGCCCAGCTGTCCCGCCCGGCTGCCCCATGTGCCGCTGCACAGAGGGAACATAAAAAGTGTAAAATGCCTGTGCCGGTCCCTCACAACACACTCGGATGCGAATTGTGCTGCAAGCTGGATGCCCGCATAAGCTTAGTCATGCAGAGCCTGATGAGCGGCCTGTGCCTTTGCCAAATGCGTGTGTTTTTGCAGTAGCTTTAAACACAGAATGATAGAATCATCAAGGTTGGGAGAGACCTTTAAGGCCATCGAGTCCAACCACCGACCCAGCATTGCCATTGTAATCACTACCCCACCTCACCCAGCGCCAGATCCAAACACCTCCAGGGGTGGTGACTGCACCACCTCCCTGGGCAACCTGCTCCAATGCCTGGGCATCCAAACAGTGAAAATGTTTAGATTTTCTAATGTATAATCTGAATCTCCCCTGTATCAGCTTAAGGCTGTTTCCATAACAGCACTTTCAAATACCCTTTTCGGTGATCTTTCCTGTTGGGCATCGCCTCCAAATAACCAGGGATACAGAATGACATTTTACCCATCAGGTGTTTCCATTTTTAGTTTCTCCATGTTAATCTCCCACTGTAGCTTTTGTGCCAGTTGTAACCAAGTCTGTCAGAGGGGTGAGGATTTTGGGTGATACAGGCCCAAAAGTGTTGAGAAATCTGGCTACCAAATAAGGAGGCACAAATGCTCAAAGCAGTCAAAGAGCACATGGCTGTGGCACCTGGGGACGTGGTTTAGTGGTGAACAGCACAGTGCTGCTTTGGAGCTGATCAGCTTAGAGGTCTCTTCCAACCTTAACATTTCTGTGATTATGTGATTCTCATGTGCCATGACTGAAGGAAAGGTTCAACCAATATCATGGACTTTTTTTCCCATGCCGTGTGTATGAATATTCTTATTCCTGCATAATATTTGTTCCACGTGAGTTTTGGAGGGTACCTTTCGTTCTATATATTGCTTAAATCTTTATAAATTACCCACAGTTTACTCTGTCCATGGTGCCTAGGCCATACATGGGTAAGAGAGCCCTCCTTGCAAAATGGTAGGTGACCCCTTTCTTCCTGGCAGAGGCCACTCAGGACTTCCCAGGATAAAGTAAGGAACCTGATAACATGAAGCAAATAGTTGTGCTACAAAAATTCTGTGTCAAAAATTTTCATTTCTCCAAGATTGAATAGCTTCAGGTTCACTTATTCAGCTACCAAGACAAGTCTCAATGTCAGCTGCTAAAAAATGGTGTCTGGGGTTTAAAAAGAAAAAATGCATAAATAAACTATGTGTGAGCTGCTGTTTTCTGGAGTAAAACCAGGACACCGATAAAAGCAATCACTCCAGAGCTGTGTGAGGTGCCTGGGTGTCCACATTTGCAGAACTGGGGGACGGTTCTGGTCATTAATGATAACGAGAACTGGCTTGAGCCAATGCAATCTGCATCTGAGTTTGCCTGATAAAGTTTGTTTTTCTGGAAGAGTGCAGACGACAGTGGTTAAGTGACAGGGTTGTTTACATGTTAATATTGAGGCAATTGCTATACCTGGGTGAAATGGGGGTAGAAGAGGGTTCTGGGCCATAATAGTTTGCAGCATATCAGCCAGAATGTAGAGGATGAATCTGTTCTCAGTTTACTTTTCACTTAATGTAAATTAGAAGTAACTACTAAATTGAATTACCCTAAGTATTTAATGAAATAAGAAAAGGGAGTATCTTTATTAATCTTCAGGAGCTCAAGGGTCTTCCTCCAGTGGTAGCTACTTACACCTTTTTTCACAAGATGCAGGAAGGTGACTATTTTTTTGTTTTCATTTTGCAACACCCACAGTGAAAGCATCACCTCCACTTCCTAGAGCTGTTCTGGTCCACAAGATGCTGTGGGTAAGTCTAGTTGAACCACTCTCTGTCCTCTGTTGAAACTTCCCCAACTCCGGAGGGAGAAGGACAGTAAGCAGGAAATAGCAGGATTTGATATCCTTGGGACCCTTGGTTAGAAAGAGCTGAAAAAAGTTTGCTTATTTGAGTGAGCGAAATGAAGGGTGAAGGATTAAACACTGAGGGATTAAGAGTGTTGTCTTCAAAGAAATCAAGGCACACAGAGGGGATAATGATCAAGGAGAGACTGAGGCTATAAAAGACAGAAAACATGACTAGCAGAAAGACTCCAAAATAGGTATAGACTGGCTATTAATAAAGTTAGTCTGGAAATGGGACTTTACAATAGGACGTTGAGAACGTTTCAGGAACAGCATTTCAAAACGAATTAATGAAAGTTAATAAAGCCTGCCTACTTTTAAGATGGAAAAAACCACTTATGATGGTTATATATCACGAGCAATATAAACCATATTTTCAAGATAGAAAACTTTGGAAGTATCGATTCCAGCAAATAAACAGCCAACTCACACTCTCATCCTTCCAAATGTCTTGTGTGAAATTCAAGAAATATGTGGATATACTGGAGAGGGTTCAGGAAAAGGCCATAGAACCAAGGATTGAAAATGTAACTCACAGTGAAAGAGTATCATAGCAGAGTTTTCATATTGTGAAAGAAAGATTGTTTTCCACAATATACAAGTATGCAGGTAGAATGAAATAATACCAAGACCACTTTAGATTTCTATCACCAGCAATTTTGAAATCAATATGGAGTATGCTCTAGTTCATACACAAATAAATTAATGGAAATGTCAACTGTGTAACTGAGGGTGAGAATGGAATTGTCATTCCAGGGCCTTCCAAGATCAGACACTGTTAAACATTCACCCCACCCAAAAGAAGACAAATTTTAGCCATTTTCAGGGACTTGGGCAAGAATAAGACAACTATGAAATCAACAACATAAGTGCTTAGAATAGTTATCCCTTAAGTAAAATTATATTTAGTCATGAAAAGATGCAGAAATTCATAGCCCTCTTACAGTACTAGTAGGCTGATAGTTTATGTTTGAAAAATATTTTGTAGTTTTAAACTATTAGTTACTTTGCTGGCAATTAACTTTAACGCCTTTTCTGCTACCAAAACAAGGGCCACTGCTGTGTTTTAATGAGCATATTGCCTACCCTTCAGTAAAATAAAAACCCAGAAGCATCCTTTCTTAGCACATTTTGTAACCAAAAAAAAAACCAACCAACCAAACAAAAAAACACAAACAAACAAACAAACAAACAAAAGGCAAAAATCAAGGTTTACTAAATTCAGGGTTACGCCTTTACTTACAAACACAATATAACTGCCTGGGTCTTACATTCCATTCAGTGAAGGGAAATGCTGACACGTAGCAACTAATGCCATAAAAAATAAAATAATCATGAAATATTAATCTAGTTTTGACTTTAAGTGGGTAAAAACCTTTTTGGTTCCATTACTCATTCTGAAATTTTGGCAGAAGGCTGATACCTACGAGACGCATCCACACAGAGACGTCCAACGTTAGCAGAAGCTTAAGCAACAGGCAGCACTGAGACCCTCTGTAAATTGCTGTGCAGCCCTAATTCTCAGTGGAGACAAGCAACATATTTGAAAGATACTATGACATAAGATCATATTGGCCTCTTATCTCATCCAGTGAAGAAACTCCATTACAACTCGGGAAAAGTCTTGGAGAAGCTCTTTTGAAATATTACCTGTTCCCGTGTGCATAGAGTTTAGTCATTTACATGTACGTTTTCTTTGTTCCACAAATTGTACTTGGGCGGCAGAAGGAAATCTATGAAACTTGTAAAATCATGTCCAGTATATCCAGTATACAACACTGATATAAAGACGTAAGGCCTCGATAGAGATTGTTCTGTTGGGCTGTATAACAGGCCTGTAGTTTGTTGTAAAAAATGGAAAGAAAACTCTTACAGAAAAGCTTGCATTTCGTTTCGATTTGTCCTTCATTTTTCCTGTCATTTTTTCAGTATTTGAATATTGACCTGAAGAAGAATCTCTGCCATTTTTTATCAGCCTTCCACAGCTGCATTTCTGACCTTTACTAATGAATGAATATTTGTCTGGAGGTTTCACTGAACTACGTGTCCCATGCCCAGCCACATCTGCAAGTACTGTAAGCAGACACCACTTCGGAAAATAGGCCCCACAAAAGGTGTTGCTAACTGAGTGTATGTAAAAACGTTTTTGTGCAGTGCAGTTTCAAATCCCCTGTCTGATATGGAAATCAGAGAAAGAATAAATCATAAGTGTTCCTATTATTGTAAATTAACTTTTGTAGTTATTTACACCTACCTTGAAGGGAAAAATCTTTGGAGCTGATTTATTTGTGTTATACAGCTGATAGTACTCACATTTATCTGTCTAGACACAATGAACTTAAAATGATTTGCAGCTATAGGTTTAAAAACCTCCTATGTTTAGAAGAATAAAAAGTGTTAAGAATCCACAGAATGCAGTAGATGTTTACTATTATTTTCTACTTACTGTTACTGCAGTCTAAAAAAAGTCACTAAGCTAATTAAATTATGTAAGGAAGACATCAAGAACTGATATTAAAAGAAAATTGGCTTTGAGTACAGTCTGTATTTATGCTGAAGTAATGATGAGTAATATCATTCAGGTTTCATTTGTTCTAAGTCTACAAGATAATGTGCAGATTCAGCAAAAGAAAAATATACATCCAGACAACAGACTACTATGTGAAAGTAATTTCATGCTGAATGACAACATATGAACCTTTTTCTTTCACACTGGATGAACTTCTGTCTTACCTTTGCTTGACTGGTCTTCCCATTTTGGTCAATAGCTGCACAGGAAAGTAAGCAAACTAAAATGAAAAGTTTCATGCCATTCTAAAAGCAACAAGAAGCACCAGACAACGTCTGCTGTAAACTCAGTGTTCATCCTGGCACCATGCAAAGAAACTGCAAAATCATTTCGCTGAAATTTTAATGAACACCAAGGAGAACACTGCTGGTTAATGGACTTTATGCAATGGGCGGAAGCTCATCCATTCACAATCCAACTTTTCATAGGGTTGGCTTGGTTTGCTAATTTTCATTATCACTTCACATCTTCCTCCTTTGAATGCTGGTGTGGATGCAGCTGATCTAAAAAAAGCTAACCTTGTGCTTGACTCTGTTCCAAGCCAGGAAGCAAAGTGCACTGAGCACCAGAGGGACCTCAGTGGTGAGTCTGCAGTCATAGTGATGTAATGGTGTGGGAAAACCTGCCATACAATTAGATGTCCAAGCCTAGAAGTTCTTACCTCCATGTGTTAAGAGTTCTATCCTTCCTATCACTGTTACCCACACAAACCCAAATGAATAATTTCTGTCTTCTGAATACTTTCAGTGGAAACCAGAAAAGGAAAATAGTGTTTTTCTTTATGGCTGATCCAATTTTGGTCCTTGTTTGATTCTCAGGCAAGTCTAGAGTACCTTTGTTTCGACTCGACACTTGGACCAAGTTTTAGTGTCAGCACCACATACAGAGATATCTACATTTCTAGTGCTGATCTGGACCAGAGCAGGGTTTCAGGTAATGTGATATGAGTTACTAGCTACCTCCTGCAATAATCAAAATGTGCATGTTTAATGAGTGGTTTATTATTATTAATTAATTTCTTATAGTCAGAGCCTACTGTTAAAAAGAGGCAATGAAGTCCTGAGCAAAATCTGTGAGAGAGAGTGGACACTAGGCATGTTGTTACCATAAATACATGATCAGAACTATAGCAATTTACTCCCACAGGACATCAAAACACAAACCAGGAGCACTTAAACAAAGGTGAATCAGCAGTAGCAGAGGGATACACATCAACTCAAATGAAGAAATGCAGTATGGAAGAGTGAGGAGCGACCTCACGGGCTGGAGGAAGTTAGCAATGCATTTGTGTGAAACTCTAAGCAAACAAACTGAAAAGCTCATTTGTGTTCCCACATGATTATGTGATATAATCTAAAGCACCAAACCTTTCAAAAAGAGATCTGTTGTCAGCTGAAGGCACTCTGCTGTCCAGAGTTCCAAAAGCAGGTTTCTGTCTTGCCACACTTTACTTTTTGAAGGCCCCAATACAGCAAATTACTTGGGCAGGTGTTTTATTTAGCATCTGAATTGAAGGGATATAGGAATTAACTTGAAATAGTTGGCATAATCTGTGCTCTTCAAGTAAGGAAGGAATTGAGAAGAAACTTTTCTTCAAATTTGTTGGCAGAACAATAATGCAAAACATTCTGTGTACTTGTATTTTCTGGTTTCTCTGAAAAGTCCCACCTGTAGAGCAACAAATATATACTATATGTATATATAAATTACACATATGTATTTGTTGCATGTATTCTTATTGTGTGTATATATAAAGAAACTGCAGATAAATACAGAGTCCTGTGCCCCAGGAGCGAAGATAAGTAATTTACAGATCAAGCACTAAAAATTTTGTTAAGTCAGTATCAGTTGTTCTCCCAAAATGGATTGCATTCAACTCCCTCAAAAAATCAGAGGAACTTTATAGGCACTGATTTAAGAAATTAAATACTAATACTCAGAATATGGGATGAAATATGCACATTTTGATGATTTCAAGATGTAGCTAGTAACTCATATCATACAAATCTACATTCCTTCAAACCCAGCTCTACTGTTGGATCTGACAGTATTTCAGTGAAATGAGTTATCAAGAAGTTGAAAATGTTTCTTGTGGGTTTTGTGATTGCTTTATCAACTGTCATGACCTTCCTCTGGTACACGTGTTCCAGCTGTATCACAGATGCCACTGAAGAGGGTGGGATAAAATCTGGACTCTTGCCTTTTTCTTTTTTTCCATCTTTCTAAAAATACCGTTCTATTAATAGCATAGCATTTTCCCAGACTGCCTGTCTGTTGAGATGAAAAAGGGAACTCATTAAGCTACTTTGGTGATAAAATAGACAGTTCTGATAAATGCACCAAAACTGACCACCTTTTGATCTAATCAGTAATATTATTGCACGAGTGCTGGGGACATCATGTCTTTGGCATACTTCCACTTCCTTTTTTTCAGTTGTTTGACCCCCTGATGCCAAATGCTGTAGGCTGCCTGGCATATTAGGCATTTCAGCATGTGGTTTCGCCAGTGATTTGTTGCCATAAGACTAATCATCTCAGACCTAAAATCTGAGATTGCTTTAAACTGCTCTTTCCACAACCTTACATACCTGCTTGTTCTGTCCTGTCTCAGTGGAGTTGTATCTCCAGCCCCAGCCTTTTTCTGCTGGAAGGAATTGGTACTTTGGAAAGGAGTTCCTCTATTCAAGGTTTAGAATGCTTCTCTAGACAATGGAAAAGAAGTGGCTAATTGCCAGAAACCAACTACATTAGAGCTGTCAAAAGGAGGGGTTGAGGAGGATTAGTGCAAATGGATGAAATATGCAAGAAAAGAAATAGAAACAAGGAGGAGACAAACTATAAAAAGAGAAAAGTCAAGAACAGTGGGAGAAAAACAACAGAAAAAAGAAAATTTCAAACAACAGTGGAAGAGAAGTTCAAAATTCAGGCTTTGATGCAGAAAGGTTTGATGAATGAAAAAGATGATGTAAGAGAGGAAGATGGATAAAATGAGTGACAGACCAGGAAAAGCAAGAGAGAAAGAACAGTTCTGGGGAACACATGAAAATACATGATGGTCACCTGTGGTATTCACATGGTTTTTCTCACTAAAAAAGAATGCAAGAAGACATGGTTGAAGACATCAACAGTATAGACTAACTAATATCTTCTGTAATGTTTACTAGTATTTGGGATATCCTAGCTAAAATCTATTTTTTGCCATCCTGGAGCAGGAATTTGATTGCAGCTCTTTTACTGTCTGAAGTGTGTGAGCATGTCTGTACCGCACAGTCAAAGCTACATCATGTCAAGGTACTGGAATAAGCTCTGCATGAAGCAGGATTTGCCTGGGAAGCAGCACAGCCCCTGGAACATTGCACCCAAGCTAAGATACCCCACCTCTCAGCAGGGTCCTTTGCCTCTGTGGGACACCAAACCAGCATGGACACAGTGTTTGTAGGTACCTTCTTCTGACATCCTTGTATGTCAGCACACTGGAGTAAAGGTGTGTAATTCCAGCTTTTTCTGTTGAAGGTTTCACTTCCCACAAATACTTTAGTTCTCACAAAGGTACAGAGCATACGAAAACAACTGCTTAGATTTTGAGCCAGTGAACCCTTGCATACTGGTACAAATACAACAGCTTTTTCTGTATAAAATAAAAGTATGCTTATCCAAATTGGTTTACAAGACTGGAAACTTCAAAAAAAAATTCACAATTTCCATTTCATGGAACCATTTTGGACCACTTTTTATTCACATGACAAGGGTTTTAAGAATTTAACATTTTCATCATTAAATGACATTTTATTTTAAATTAATATATGTTTTCTAAATGCAGGACAATAAATTCTGATGTCTTAGCTACCCATCTCTCTGTTCCTCTGAGAAAATAAAGTCTCAAATATCCTAAATTCCACACTCTGGAGCAATTTAGATCTCCTTAGAGATCACAGTTTGAACTACAAATGCAATAAGGGCTGCATCCTGCTGTAGCTGAAATCCTTCCTAAGTCTACTTCTGCTTTTCAATCTCTCTAATTTTTCATTAGATCAAGAGTCACACATTTTTGTTGGCAGTAAAGCAATTCCAATTTGAACTGCCTTCTGTCTTCAATAGGAATTTTCCCAAAGTACAGAAATAAAAATGTAAAACTTTGCTGTGTTTCATTACTTTCATTCTTTTGAACATTGCTGCTCTGAAAGCTCTGTGTGAAATTATTAGAAGATGGGTTTTGAAATGCTTGTGAAAGTAGATGCATATATGGGACTCAAAGGGCCTTATTTAAAAAAGAAATTTGCCAGTTACCCAGATCTCTGGTTGGTTATGCCCATTCAAGGATACAGAATCCATCATTCCTATGATTATTTTTACATCTGAACTTTTTTTTATACTAGATAGACTTGAAACTTTCAGGGTCATTTGCCCAGCATGTAGTTGAATGTCCTGTGCTATAGATTCCAATTAGCAAGACCATGTTCAATGGTCCTACACCACCAATGCTGTCTAACTGCTTTCCACTTGGCTTTATATGTTTCTTCTTTGTTGCAGCTGCAACCAGGTCTATCTACCCTTTGATAGAAAAATTTCAATTACCCCAGGGAGAAGCTTTTAGCTTTATTAAGCATTGAAGTCTACACATTTGTTCTTCTGTTGAAGAGGAGTTCAAAAGGAGACTTTCTGAGGAAGTAATCTGATAAATTAGGATAAATCTTGTGGACTTTCACGGCTAATGTTTTTCCTGTAGTCTGAGCCTAAGAATCTGCCAACTCAATGTACACTTAAGCATTTCTTTAACACTTTCAGCCCCCTGACAAATGTTTCTTATACTTTACAAGTAAATGGCTCTTCAGTGTTTTTTGAGACTGCTGTGCTCTCAGCATAAAATTGATGTCACAGAAGGCTGGAGAGCTGTGCTCCAGCCTTGATAGATGGTGACAGAAAACTGTTCCCATCTGGTAGCTTTGTATTGGCCTCTGAGTAAACTAATGGTTTCCTTTCTGAGATGATGGGTGTCAACTCGTCACCTCCTTTCTGCCCCGAGTAACCTTAGTTATCTCAGAAAAAGCAAGGCCTGCATACACCAGGTCTCTAATCTGCCCTCACTTTGTTGTGATTGGCCTCTCAGGGAGTAGGGTGGCCAAGTGACGTGGAGGAAAGCTGGCAGTAACACTGTTGTAGCTCATATCTCTTTGTAGATTAAAAAAAAGGAGCTGCTCTTCCTAACGCTGTCAATCTCGTATTTTACTTCATTGGTGGGTTCATTTACACCAGTAAATAAGGCTGTCATTTATGCTTTTTAATGTTTGAGAATTCCACAAAAGTTTCATGTCACTGGTTTGAAATCGAATCTTTCATTATTGTCTCTATCTTGCAAATTAATTTATTACTGTATTTGAAGTCCTAAATGCCTCTTGAGAGAGCTGAACATACAGTCTAACAATCTACCCATAAAGAGCAAACATGAGTTACACATTTAAAGAAGATAATCTTTCAGTTGTATGGAAATCCTGTCACTCTTGCTTTTCTGTTTAAGCTTCATATAATAAAGCCTTTCTGTTTTCAGAAAAGTTTTAGTTCTTGCTCACTCATCCCTGTTCTGTGTGGCAGAAGAAAATGGCACATTAAACTGAGACTGTAAAAAGGGGCACACAACTAAATGAAAATATTATCACCAAATTAGAACATTAGAGTTCTTGGATGAAATATATTTTTCTAGAAATCCTCTAGAAGAGAGATTGAGGAGAAAACAAATAAGCATGGAGAGAGTTCTCCAAACCCACATTCCCACCTAAGTCTGAAGCTACAGCATGCTTTTTTGAGCATTTTTAAATAAGAGCCACTATCAGTTTCAAACACAGGTAGTAGAATTTACATAAGCAAATCTCATCTGGCTAAATACTGCCCCATAGATATACATATTATAATCTGTTATTAACACACAAGATTATGTTGTCATAATACATCAAAATATTACAAGCGGGGATTTTGAATGAATTATCACTCTTCAATGCTGTGCATCCATCATGAGGCCAATGTGCCATCTACATCTCTCTTACAAGACACACACATCCTCTCCTGTCCCTCAGGACAGAGGCACTTAACTTCTTTCTCAGCAACTCAGCGAACAACAAATACTCCCAGTGAAACCAAAACAAAATTGAAAAAGAAAGAAAAGAAAATCCCCAAACCATTTGCTCTCTCTTAGGAAAACACTATTTCATGGTGCCATATAGTTAGTAAGACAGAGGCAAAATAATTAAGATTACAGAAATTAATTCTATATCAAAATCCACAGAAGGACTTCTGTTGACATGAAAGCTTTGTCTTCTTTTTGATAATGAGATTACACTTCATACTTGATTTTCTGTATATTATTCTCTGCAGAGTAGATGTACTACCACTGTCTGTCAATGATTCTGCACAAAATTCAATCTATTTAAAAAGCAAAGGACGTAATTTTTGTGCCATTGCAGGGAAACCTGCAATCCAAGAGCTGACTCCATAACCCTAGAGTTGAAATTGTAGTTAGAGTTTGTGTTTCCAGTTTCATCATGTGCATCCATATTTTATGCTTTTACTTGCAGTTAGTTCAAACCTCTGTCTTTCAAATTTCAACTTGTATCATCTACTCAGCTTCATTCAATTTGTATATATGTAACTGCATGACACAGCAAACAATTCTGTTGACAGGACAAAAGATGTCGAAAAAACGGTCTCTCATTCTCTCACCTGATTGGGTCTGGCAAAATTAGATGGAGTAAAATCCAGTTAGAAGACAGCAGAGGAGATTGAACATAAAGAAAGTATTAACTTGTTTACAAAAACCCCATATAACTGCCATCCACTTATCAGAGTAGAAATACCATAAACCAAATACCCAGTCTTACTTTATACTCTCCATTTTCTGAACACTCTGGTAACACAGTCTGGTGACATTTTGACATGCAACCTTTTAACAGAAGTTCAAGGTATATGTTGCTGAATCAGTCATTGCTATTACTGATGTTTGCAGCATTAAGAGAGAGAACTACTGGAGGAAAATCTTGCAGGTGCCAGACAGAAAGATGCCTATATTAAGACTTATGTTGAATTGTTAATTTTTAGTTATCAGCAAAACCAAACTAAGAATCTGCGTGTTCAGCTGAGAGTGTTATTGGTGCAGCTTGTTCATGGTTCAAAGATAACAGTTGCTTTCAGTATCAAGTGCTGAGATTTTTTTTTCTTCTCCTAGGTTTGAGCTCTTCAGTTGAAAGCACACATGACATTTTTGATGTTTACAAGGACTGAAGAAGATCATCATCTCAGTGTGCTTACATCTGATCTGTAGGTGGAGAAGGCCAACTTCCTTCTCCATATATGAGAACACTACAGTCCAGACAGCTCTTATGCTGGGATTGGTCCATAAGGTGTTTCCATCTTAGTTCCAGCCATTCACCTTCCCTGCCCAGACCCTTTCCCACTTCTTCCTTCTCCTTTCTGCAGCAGCTGTCCACAGATACAGAAAATGAGATCTGTAGCAGGGCCTTTCAGGGGAAATGAAAGCTGACTGGTTGGCCAAGAAGAGAGTCTGGCTGCTTGTGCAGTGGAGGTGACTGGAAACTGTTCAGGAGATGATCCAGGAGCAGCTGCAGGTGCCAATGTGCAGAGGTTGAAGGTGGCTTGGGCAGGGTGGACAGGGCAGGAGAGTGGCTGCCAGGTGAGGCAGTGAAGGTGGGTTTGAGCGCTCTGTGGAAGAGGATGCCAGCTGGGAGAGAGGACACAGCCTGCAGCTGGATGGAAGGGTGTGTTACAGGGCTTTGTAAAGCAGATCCAACTCACAGCTACCAAGGCTGCACATCTCTGCTTTGCATTATCCCACAACAGCAAAAAGCAGGTGAAGATGATTTCAAATGAGCAGAACAGTTCTATCAGTAACTTTATGCTGATCAGTATGACAGATTGTTTCAGGACAGTGCTTTCACCCAAATAGTACTTTATCTTCCTGATACAACAATTTATAATATTATCTGAATTGATTTTATTTCATGGACTTCTAATGAGAGATCCTGACATGGTCATCTATACTAAGGATCAGTTTATATTTGCTGCAGGAAATTCCTCCTCACTACATAACTTTCACAGGCTATTAAGCAAAGATTTTTTTTTTTTACTCAAATACTAGTTGGAGAATTTCTCTGCATTTAGTGATATCTCCAAGGCACTGACATTAGAGAAAGTCTGCCAGAGGCAGGTGGAGGAGGTGGTGAATCACTTTCTCTAAGATTTATGGTTACCCAGTGTAGCCTACAGTGTGAGACTATGAAGGGAGGGGGGCAGAGGGAGGCAGTCTGTGTGTTAGAAACCACAGGAACAATCTACAAAACATGAGAAAAAGTAACTTAAAAAATGACGGAGAATACTTCAAAGAACCCAGCTTCTGCTGGAACGATTCTGTGCCAATCTCAGCCAGTGCTTTTTAGCACTTTTTTTCTACATCCTTCTTGTATAATTCCTCTTCCTGCATTACTCCACTTCAAGGTACTCTTTCTAGAACATGTCTTTAGTCCTTTCTCTGTACAACTAAACAGTACGTCAGACAGCAGATAAGTTTGTTATAGTCCCAGGCATGGGAATTCCCCTCAAAAGAAATACTCAAAGTCATTGCAATATTAAGAAAATAAAACAATGAACCCTGCTGGTTGTTCTCTTGCAGGATATAGGTGCTATTCAGGTGACAGATTAAATGGTGGGCAGAAAATAACACTACTGTTATATATATGTTAATAATACTTGGGAGAAGGCAGTAGCAGCCCTTGCCCTCATCCCAACACCAACATTAGCTGGCACTAGCTAACAGGATCTCCACTATCAAGACTTGTCCAAGCCAAAAGTGAATCTGTTCAAAGCAGAGAAGGAACAGAGAGTGTTGCCAAGGTGAAGGATACAGCGCCCTTACTTTCACTGTGCTTTTTCATCCCACTAGTGGAACAGCTTTGTCTGGAAATCTGGCTGCAGCATAGAGGGAGTAAAAGGGGAAATGTGCACACACACATCTGGCAAAAAAAAAAAAGCCACAGTTTTAAGTTCAACAGTACTCTCATCTTAACAGGAAAAAGAAATACTAATTCCATGTAATCAATATCTCCCTGGAACAGGCCCCCAGCAGGTACGCGTGCCTACAGGACATGTGTCTAAGCTCTGCCTAATTGTCAGAAAACTCTGAGCTCATACACATCACTGGCTTGCACCATGAAGTTACACAGGGCTGTCAAGACAGAAAGCTCCTATCAAGCTTCACAGTCCCAGCGGCACCTGGTGTTCACCAGAAAATGGAAACCTCAGCACATCTAAAGGCAGAGCTTGAGAGCAGCCTGTGCAGGCCAGTGTATGGGCTCCTTTTTGGTCTGGACAGAAAGCCTGTAGTGAGAAGCACAGTACCAGCACTACCACTCCATTCTGGGATTGCTTCACCTCTTCTTCCAAGGGAGTAGAAGAGTTGGAAATATTTTGCAGTCTGCAATATTTGCTTTTTCCTGTATTTACTTTTTAACCTTGCTTTCCTTGGTGAGAGACATCCAAAATATTTTTAATAGCATTTATGATTTCAAACTGCAGTTAGGCCTGCTCATTATAAACAACTGGAGTTTAGATGGGAAAAGAGCCAGAAAACTTTCCAATATTTTAAGTACTCTGAAACACTATTTGGAGAAGCTTACTTGTGAGAAAAGGAAGGTATTAGCCACTGTAGAAGAACGGAAAGGAGAACTTCATACCTTTATCAGTTTTGTTCAGGTACTAAAGGTTTTTCTCATTTCCTTATCAAAATATTAACCACTTCTGAGTTACAGATTCAGCGCATGAAATCCTTTAGGGTTTATAATCAAAGAGCTCATCATTAATTATTTAGAGTTTATAGTCAGTCTTTGGAACTGATGATCTGATAATTTAGCTCAGATCTGATTTATCAATAGCTAATAAATATATTTATAAAACAAAATACTTCAGTTAGTATTCACTCAGTAAATGAATAAGCCTTAACTTTTGCTTTAGCTTAGTACTGGTGATACCAGCTAAATTTTGGGTTCCTACTTCAAGTGTTTTTCCTAGACAGATAAAATAATTTAAAAAATAAAATAATAATTCAATTAAAATCAATTTTTTAAATAAGCAGCACAGACCCAGAACCTTTCCATAATTAGTGAATATTAAGTGATCAAGGTGAAAAGAAAAAACCTGGTGGGCCCTCAATTAATGTTTGGGTCTCTCACAGAGTCCTGTTCATAGATCACACTCACAGATCCCAGTGAGACCTCTCCTCAGCACAGAGGTTAAACAAGGCACACTCCCAAGACAGGGCAAAGGAATCACCTCCATAGTGTGACCCTACCATGGCACTGGGCAACAATCTGTTTCTGCCAAAATGTGCTCCTAACACAACTAAAACTGGACCAGGTGATAACCTTCTTAACCCTCAAGAAGCCTCGGAGACTGAGGATAATACCCCAGCCTGCTGCACAAAGTGAATGCCCCTTTTTCCTTCATATTCCATGTCCACCCTTGGTGATGCCTCACACTGCCAGTCACACAGTCTCGGGGGGATACTTGTTCTTTGGGCCATAACTGCAGTGTAATTTCACACGGCAAATACCTGCAACAATCTGAACAACAGACTGGCTGTACTGAGATAATTCTCTGTAGAATTCTCTGTAGCCTCACCTGGCAGATAATGGTTTAAACATCAAGGTATTACCAGACTGCCCGAGCTTTTCATCCAGCTGGGACCTTGTCTCCATCAGGAGAGGAAAAAGCCAGGAAGCTGAGGGACTGTGGTTCTACCTCCAGTCCCTCCTGCTGCTGCCTCCAGATCAGCCTTCTGCTGAGCTGGCACCTATGATGCTGTCTTGTCAAACAACATTCAAAACAGGTTTTACCAAAACTTTGTATGTTCTAAAGCAAATGCCTTCTTTCCACCTCAAAGTCCTTTGACCCACACGTATGCACATGAAGTCCTTGTGAACTGATACATGCAGAAACTTATACTGTAAAAACGGAATGTGTGATACAGTTACTGTCATTGCCTTCTCCTGCCAAAGCTGTAATTCTCCTAACACACAAACCAAGACCCACGACAGGCAGGCACAGGCACAGATTTTCAGGAGCAGTATATACTACACCCAGATGGAGAGGAGCTATCATTTGTGTTTTTCTGCACAGCAGTTCTCCATTCGTAAAACCCAGAGTAGTAAAACCTCACCTTACTTCAGAAGTGATTTACCTCTAATTGTACCTGATATTTAACAATCACTGTTAGGGGTTTTTTCTTCTTTTGTGGTGGGAAATGCCTACAGGAAATCTGCATTTTAACCTCTCCAACTTTAACCTCCAAAAACTTGAAAGGACTGCATATTCAAACACAGCATGAATACAATTAATCTTATTTTTCTGTATTTTGTGATGCTGCTGCCATCTAGAGTGTGTAAGTAATATTGTATCAAGAAACACCATCAGCAATATTTAATTAATGGATTTTGCATTAACACGGAGCAAGTATAATCATAAACATACATTTTTCTCTATTTTGTTCCACTGCTGCCACCTAGAGTTATAAAACAAGTAGATTATTTTTCTGACTACATCTGTTTAATTAGTAGCTATTTATATTTGTGGGTGATACCTTACCTTTTCACAATTTTCTCACTGCTTTGGCTTGTCTCTTTGTCCAGAATGTCAGTATAATCTAAGTATTGCATCTCATCATGTTCTTTTTTTTTAAAAAAAAATAACAAAGTGGTTAAGCCAAATAATCAATTTTTTGCAACTTTATGTTTTTAAATGTCATCTTTAAATAAGAAAATATCTTAGGTCAACCTGTCTATTTTTCTCATTACAAAATATCATTCATTATAAAAATTTGACAATATTCATTTGAGACCCCCAAATCAGAATTAATAGGGAAAAAAATGGGCTGCTATTGTCATTAACAGGGACAGACAGCTGGTGTTACTCCTGTAAAAAAACCCCAAGGTTTTACAAACCCTTTTTTTTTTTTCCTTTGTGACACAGAAAGCAACACACATGCCTCGGGGACTGTAAAACAATCAATAAAAGAAAATAATGAATAATAGGTTACCAAATCTGCAGTCACTAATGCATGTGACCTCCTTGTATATTTGAAGGTTCAAAAGAAGTCTCCTTTGATGCCTAGTAGGTAACTACAGAAATTCCTGGAAGAAATCCTAGGCATTCTTGTTCTTTTAGCCTATTTAATTTTTAGACGGCTTTGGATGACTGCACTGGAGGTAACAGCAACCCTCCAAGATCAAACATCCACCAACTCTTTACCTGGATTGTTCCTTCCTCTTTGCTGATGTAATCACTTTCATTATCCCTCTTCAGGTGGCCTTACTTTGTTGGGAATCCTTAGCTTGTCATGTCTGGTGGAAACAGTAGCACTTTCTATATCTTTGTTTGACAGCTCTATTACAGTGCCTCAAAACTCAGGAATTTAATACATAGGCCTCCTCAATATCTCTAATGGAAAATTTCATGAAAAAAACCCTTTTCTTGGACTTTGATCACAGAACTTTCTCTAGCTGGCTGTTCTTGGTTCCTAGTTCCTCTGGCTGTGCCCCTTGCCTTCTTTCACCTACCTGTGAAGCAAAGCCGATGTCCTGGTTTTGTCTTTTCAAACTACCTTTATGAAAACTAGTCACAGCTCTTGTCACAATGCCCTCACCTTAATAGCAACATGAAAGTCACACCTGCTTCTGTATATCCTCCAAATAGCTCACCCTGGGAAAACTGCTGCAGATAACTGGGAGCCAAATGGAGCAAGGTTTTATTCTCAGGTTGGTGTCATTTGTCTTTTTGGTTGTAACATGGAAACTTTTGAATAATAGATCCAATCAGTTCCACCATTTCTCAAAGAACATCCCAGGCATAAATGCATAGGTATTTACAGATTTAAACAGAATCAAATGAGAAAGAAAGCTAAACAGTGAATATGTGAAGGGCAGATACAGAGCTGGCAGAACCAGGAGCTACAATAGGATCTGTAATTGTCTACAGATCAAAGCTATTAACAGCATGCAGTGTGACAACCAAATACCTCATCTCTGCTTGTCTTCTCGTTGCAGACATAGGAGAATGAATAATGGGATGAAAGAGGTCTGGAGGATGGAGCCATGAGGGTCCAATGTTTATAAAGAATGAAGAACGAGTAGTGTGGTGATGGAAAGAGCCCCTGGGAAGCTGAAGGGAAGGATTCAGAGCTGGCCATGTTCAGGCATTGGGAGGACACCCATAGTGCCTGACAGTGAAGGAAAGGAAAGCCTCAGGGTGTTCCCAAAAACGTAACAGAATGGGAAAGTGGTGGATAGGACCTTTGCAAGCTAGGCAGGCAAATATAAAGATTGCTTAGTGTAAGAAAAGGACTAAAAAGCAGTTTCCTGAAGGATTCATCACCCTGAATAGTGATTGCTGTGTGAGATTATACAAGAAAAATAATCCCATGCAAGTTTAGAGATAGCCTTTGTGTTAAAGGTATCACAAAAGCATTGGCAATAGGCTGTTGTTATCTCCCAACCTCACCTATATCTGAATAATAATTAAAGAAAAAGATGTGTAAACTACATAATCAGTACTTCCAGAAGTTGCTACAACCTCTTGCTCATAGTTTCTGTATCCTTGTAGACTATCATGAGTTTTGTCTAAGGAGCTTTGTTCCTTTCTGCAAATTTGACTCAGGAGTGAATGATAATACATGACTTTTACAAGAATGGACCATCTGTTCTCTTCCTTGGGTTAGCTACCATTGTCTGAAGTTCACCTTTTTGTTTTTTTCAGTTTGAAATAGGGGTAATTTCTTAGCACATTTTGTCTGGTCTGTGGTGACAACATTTTGGGGCCTTTTGTTTTTGTTAGGTATTGGCAACATCGACAACTTTTCCTTTGTCTGCAAGTCTCAGGTCTGGTAATTCTAAGAAGTGATACTCTCAGTTTAAGAAAAAGATTTTTTTTGTTGTTTTTTTTTTTTTATTTTAATCAATTTATCTGGTATTTATGCTGCATTTTTTTCTAGCATATAAAAGCCAGAATGTATTATACTTCCACTGATATAACAGAGAATTACAAAACTGAGGCAGTTGCAGCATGTAATCCTTTATCTACGAACTTGCATGGAATCCCATCATGGCCAAATTATACTAAGCCTTTGTTATTCAGCCCTACTCTATTCTAACTCAATATTTAAAATGAGAATTGATCAGAAGATTGCACCACTGGGTGATCATCTAGTAGAAAGGCTCATCCTGTACAAGCTTCTTGAGGGGTTTTTGTCCTTTGTTAGACTTAAAAAAAAATCAGTAATCCATTTCTGTAACTTCATAAGGTTTTTTCCATGCTGGTCCTCCTTTCCTCAAGCTTTAGCCTGAGTGGAATGTTCAACCAGCCAATGCCCAGGTACCCCAGCATGTGATGGTCCTGTTTAAAGGCTCACCTTGTGTGCAACTCACCCTCCCATGTGGTGCTCTGATGAGTTTGCCAGGGAATAAACTTCTATGTGGTTTGTTAATTCTGGTGTGACATTTGGTCCTTGCTATGTGCAGTACAGGCTGTCTCTCAAAGTATGGGACTAATTAGCTTTACTTCACATAAACAGCCAAGAGATAATAATTTATTCTTCTTCCAAAACCCTAAAGATTCAGGGCATTTTGATGGCTTTTAATAGCTGGGCTGGGCTATGGCTGAAGAGAAAATTTGGAAAGAGGTCTCTACTAAGAACAGACTTTTTGAATCTCCTTTACTAAGTTGGTTCTGCTCAAAGTAATGCGTTTGTTAGTAAAATAACAATACTTCTGCATTTCAAAATGCAGACTCATGGTATCTGCCACTATCTTTGGATCCTCATCTTGTTTTCTCAACAGTGAGTTATTATTACCTTAGGAGATGCCTGAACTCAGTAAGTGTGATTTCAACAACTAGGCCTTCTTTTGGCATTATCAGATCAGCACAATGGAGTTTATGTTATCTTTTGCTAAAAGCAAACAAGGAGTTTAACAAAGTGCATAAGAGATTTAAGAAAAGAATTTGATTCCTGATCAGCAGAGAAGGGCTACCCATAACACATAGCTGATAATTTGATTCTGCACCTTGCTCTTCCATCCAAGTTCACATGGGATCCCTGTTCCATTGTTTCAAGTGCTATTTTCATCTCCTTGTGATGTGATTCAAAGTGTTTCAGACATAAGAGCTCCCAATCTGTTTACATTATTAAACAAGCATAGTTTTTGTTTTTGACAGTAAATGTTCAAACTCATAATGCCTCTAGTAATTACCCTTACCTGAATACCAATATTTATTTTGAAATTTACATCCAGAAGCTAATCAGGTACAAAATCCTGCTTTGAAAATGAATTTAGAGCTTCAGAGAGAACTGTTCCCGTGTAATCACAGCTTTGTCCTCAAGCTGTTTGTTCATATACTTATCTTTGCTCTTAAACCTTCACAATTTTTCCTCACTGGTGCATGTTTGCATTATATAAGCAGGTGATAGAAAGTGGAGAAAGGTGGTGCAATTTAATAGAACAAATGTGATAAATGGGAAAGACCAGCTTTTGAGTGCATATCTCCGTCTTTCAGTTTGAAATACACACAGCAAAATCTAAGCTGAGGTTTAATACAATAATGCCAGCTTAGCTAGACACACTGTTGCACCCCTTTTCAAGGAGCAGTTTTGAAATATTTTACAGTTGTTCTACATTTATGAAAACCAATTTGTTATTCTTTTTAACTTTTTGCTAACTCTGTTTTCTGCATTTGTGCCAAGGTATACATTTCTAATGAATGCAATTCAAGTCTGTACTTGTTTGCTAATACCATTATTCGAAAAGACTTACTCAGTAGCTCTCAATATATTCAGTCAATTTACTACAATAATTGCTTTGGCCTCTTTATTCTTTCTGCCATAAGTATTTGGTCTGATCAACCTCACATTACACAGATTCATTAGCCAGGTTTGAACTATAATGATCAATGTTCTTATCCAATAGACTATTATAATGAAAAAGTATTTTTGCCAAGTAATAGTCCTGATCAACAGTGCCTTAAAATACATTTCCCCTTAAAAACCACCATACAGCAAAAAATCAAAGGTGCCACCTCCCACTCCTGGGATTACTTCAGCACTTGATCCTATGGCTGATGGTTGAAGAAGACATTGTTGGCTGCAATGAGTTGAAATGTAACCACTGGTCTAACAGTCAATCATCCATCCTTCTTCTCACTCCATAAAGGTCTAAATTGCAACAGCCTCCCACGAAGGAGTCAGCACATGCATCCCCCTGGTCTTACCTGTAAGGCAGCACAATGCCTAGGCTGAATTTTAGGCATCTAGAGAACTTTAAAACATGTACAGCTATGGCATATACACATCTTCAACGTTATACAGCAACTATGTGATGTATCTGAGGACAACTGAGGAAATTTGGGTAAGTCCCTCTTTAAAAACAAACCACTCTGTAGACCTAATTCTGTAAAAAATAGATTATACGCTCCACCTCAGATTTTTTGTCAGAGTAACAAATCACAACCTTTACCTCAGAGTTTACCAAAATTGCCCATCTTTGGTCTAGTTACATGTGGGAGGGGACATTCAGCATCCACAGTATCTTTGAATAAACTGTCAGTCTCCCCAAGAAGGCTTTTCATGGTTTATTGCAGTATTCAAAACTGGATTTTCAACTAAATGTCTCAATTTTACTATAAAGAATCTCACTGTGTATATAGGTTTGCCCATTTCATCAGTGGATATTCTGTGAATTCTATCTAAGATTACCTACAGTCATGGGGGACCAGACTCAGTAAACTAGGGGACACCTTCCAACTCTATTTAGTAATCTTGAGGTATAATAAAGAAGTAAAAAAAACAAAACCAAAAAAAAAACCAGGCTCAAAAAGGCCTAGAGTTCCAGTAGTTTGTCAAAATTATTTCAAAATTAAGACTTAGAGAATTTAGTTTTGTCTATCCAGCAAACAAAAAAAGTCCCATCAGATCCATGTCCAGGCAGAGGTAAACTCAGACTTACACACGAGTCACACTTGCACACCACATTAGGTGCAGGACTATATCACCTTCCTGACCTTCCTGAATGGTTCTGCCAAGATGAAACAGCATTTTGTACCACAGTCCCAGTAAGGCCATAATTTACCCTTGTATTTCAGAACTGAACTACAGAGACCATGAAATGCCTGCATTTCTCAAATACCATCAATGCCAATTGTTATTGATTGGCAACGGTGTTAGTTCTAAAGCAGGCCACTAACAGTCATGCTTTTCCAAGCAGTGCTATCAATTCCAGGAACAGTCCAGAATTCAAAATAACTGGAAACAATGACAGGTTGGTGTAGTGCCATACTCAAATTTCTTCCTCTACTAAATTAATAAAGTAACAATTCGACTGCGTAACAAAAATGAATACTTGTTTAAAATACATACTTGTTTTAAAAAGTCCAGGTTCTGAAGTTTTCTGTAAACAGAGGATCTACCAGATACCTATACTATAGGTATTCTAGTATATTTTCTATTGTAGGAAACATTAGTCTAAAATAATAATAATTTTATTTCAGAAAAAATGATTGTCATCCAAACCAGAGAAATTATTTCAGAATAACATTAGTTGTAATTGGAAAGAAATTACTTGCACGGGGATATTACTCCAGAACAGAAAAGTGAAATAATTGTTCTGGGATGATTATGCAAGCCAATTTCAAAAGGAAGCCAAAGAATGAACCAACAGAATATGCCCCAAATGCAGGCTCTTCCATGCCTGAGGTGGTTGACAAATTATATCAGTGAAAATGCAGACAATGCACTGAAGTCCTGTGTTTGGAAGGCTATTCCCTGTGCTATTACCTATGTTTACAATATCATTATCATCATTTTATCATTATTTTGTTGTACTGTAATGAGTCCAGAGACTTGAATCAGACCACTTTGCTAGACAGTGTTCAAGCAGACTGGATGCAGAATTCCCTTCCCAAAGCAACCAGGGAAACCAAGTTAGTAACAACAGAAAAGTAGTCCCTCCAAAAGGTGCTTGATGGGGAGTTATCCCATGCAGAATACAGTTCAGGCCTGAATTTAGAATCAGGTTTCCCTTGTCCTTATGCAAGGGCTTTTTCCCTACTGCCCATTTTTTTTTTGTTCTGCCTGATTTCATCTTGAAGACACAAAGCTGAATTTGCAAAATCACAGCCATTCCCATGGCAACAGATAAGATGTTATGATGTCCACCCTTGGAGCAAACAAAACAAGGGACCAAGCTGTCGGATTAAGGGTGGAGTAGGAGCACTTCATAACCCTAAAGATGAGTTTCTAAAATCAATGCAGGTTGATATCATATCCATTTCAGAGACATCCACTCCCTTTCCTCATAGGCCACGATTCTTTACAGGCGTTAAGGTGATGAGTTAAAGGGCTGATCTAATAAAGTCAATGGAAAGTCTCCTGCTGTGTTTTGAGGAAGTGGATTGGAGAAGAGACTATGCCAGTGTGAGTGCCATGTAGGTAGGTATTGTTATTCTGGTTTAAATGAGATATAAACTAACACAATGCCATCTGATTTATCTAGAGTCATGTACTAGATCTCAGAAACCTCTGTCATGGGATTGATAAATTACAGGATTCTTGTCCTATTTCTTAATAAATTATGATCTAACATTAATATTCTGCTGACACTTCAGGTTTGCACCTGCCCAATAGAATTAATTCTACTTAGAAACAGTGAGCTTCTATTTTCTTTAGGAGAGAGAATCCTTTTCTGTTATATGGGGTTAAATTTAGAATTTGATTTAAATTTCAAGGTTAAATTCAAAGTAAAGAGCTAAAAAATTAACAGGGGAGAAAGAGGGAAAAATGAATCCTGCTTTATTATATTAGCAACTTAACTGTAACATTATTTATAGTAATATAAATATGATATTTAAAGCTATGGAACTCAGTTCTAGTGCCATTGAATCCAATGGAGATTTTGTTTTAATCATCCCCACTGTCAGGTTTATATTTTATAAAAACATTTTATTATAAAGAGATATATATTTTAAAAGTGTCCCTTTGATAAATGGCAGCAGCAGAATGGAATCTTTGAATAAGCTCTTTGAAGCCTGCAGTTTTATGAGTTCAGTGCCTTCAGAAGCTTCTAAAGTAGTTATAGACAAATGGAGACAGCCAAGGCTTTGCACGCCTACTTCAAACATAAGTGAGTAACTAACATAAAATTGTAGTGGCCATTAAAACTTCAAAGGAGAAATGTGACCTGAATATTACTTGTCATAGTACAGGATTTGTTACTGGAAGATCTGATCAAGTTTTTTCTAATTATAGTATCTCCATCAAATGCCAAGATCATGACTTAGATAAATTATACTGTCTCAAATAAATTTTTATTTCTGAGATTTCCCTTATGATACCAGTGAGAGAAAGCACTGTCTGAATAGTCACACAATGCTGCCTCCCCCTCCTTGCTTCCAGCTAAATCTGGTCTCTATCTTGCTAAAGCTGCTGTCCTCCTACCTCTCACGTTATCTTTGCCCAGAGAGCCTCTCCTTCTGATGCAGGTCATAAAGCTGTCCTCTTTTCTTACAAAATTCTCTTCACAACTCAATTTTTCCCTCAGTATTTCTTGAGCTATGACCAAACTTTCTACCCATCCTAAAAAACACACATCCTAAAAAACGCATCCTAAAAACACACAAGAAGATTAAGAAGTCACTGTTATCAATTCTTCTGTTGGTTATTTCCTGTCATCAGAAATGTGGTAACTATGTGAATTGACAATCCTTTGAAAAAATCTAGTGATCTCCTAGTCATGCATGTATTTATCTTACCATTCTTTGTCTGCTGAATGCCATCTGTTTCTTTGTCAAGTCCTGTGGCATCTCTCTTAGACTGTAAGATCCTCACATGCAAAGATTCCTTTAATTACATAAAAGAAAAAAAAAATGTGTATACATTCAGTGGTATGTAGTTGTGCTACCCTCTTAATAGTTATGCTTCTTTCTCTGGAAAACAATCAGAAACAACTGTGGACTTTGAACGATTGACCTTTACATAGACAGAGAAGGAGATAATCTGGCCTTTTACTATTACTTTAAGTCTCAAAACTATTTGCAACTTTTTATGGAACCTCTGTTTATGGATAAAAACTTTATGACCTGTATTTTATCATCTCTTGAGCTTTTGAGCCTCTGTAAAGAAGTTACTTGGACAATTATTTGCATCCATAGGGTTGGATGATTGCTTACTAATCATCTGCTTACCCAGAATCAAGTCCTTTTCCACTCCTCATCCCACCAGAGAGAAGGCTGGGGGTGCACAAGGAGCTGGGAGGGGAACAGCTGGAACAGCTGATTCCAACTGACCCAAGGGACACTCCATGCCACATGGTGTCATGCTCAGCTGGGGGAAGAAGAAGGAAAGAAGGAAGGGGGATGTTCACAGTGATGGTGTTTGTCCCCCCAGGTCACTGTTGGGAGTGGTGCAGCGCCTGCTCTCCTGGGGACAGCCAAACACCTGCCTGGTCATGGGATATGGAGAATGAATCCCTCGTTTTGCTTTGCTTGAGTGCAGCTTTTGACTCACCTTTAAAACTGTCAACCCAGGGGTTTTCTCACTTTTACTCTTCCTATCCCCTGCCCCATCCCCACAGCAGGAGGGAGCCAGCAGCTCTGTGGGGCTGAGCTGCTGGCTGGGGTTAAACCCTGACAGCTGCATATACTCTTTTAAAGAAATGTGTTAGGAAGCCAAAAGTACAGGACACACGAATGGTTTTGAAGCAGTATTTAAGGCCTGTTATTGCAGACTTCAGTTCCATTATTGCAGGAAGCTTTCAAGGTCACCAGAGTGCTCAGAAAAGTTTTGAAACATGCAATCCCTAGTGTAGAAAACACAGGTTTGCTTTAGAACAACATAGGACCCTTCTATCTTCAAATGAATCTTAGTCACTCCCATCAGCTGTAAGAAACCTCTCAGCCTGCCAGAATACACGCAGGAGTGTCAGTCTGGGTACGAGCAATAATAAATGGACACATTTCTCATTGTTCTAGCAAGCAAAGCTCCTTATAATTAGGAGAATTCAAACGCAGGTGCAATGGCATGGATCCCTAAAACTGATAAAGGACAGAGAAAGGTAGTCTATGAAACACTCAAAATATGAAGCTATCCAACTCTCTTTTAAATCGAATATGTGGACTACAGCATAAAGATGACTGTGAGTTTGATAAGATGTAATGTAAAGTGAGTATTATGTTATGCATGTAATAAAAGAGTGCTATAACTTTAAAATATTGTTTAAAATTGTCCCAAGTGCAACTCCTATTATTACATTGACATTAACTAATCTGTAAAAGTAAGCTGTCAGTTTCATGTCCATTAGTCAGAAACCAATCTGAACTAATACATAGTAGAAACCTGAGTCACTAAAATTACATTCTTGTAAGATATTTTAAAAAAAAAAGAACGGAAAAAAACCCCAAATAAACAAAAAAAAACAAACCAAAAAAACCCCAAATGAAACGAACAAAAAAAAAAAAAAAAAAAAAACAAACACAAAAAAAACCAAACCAACACA